>CM019710.1:22533235-22872704 GCA_009760885.1 Achatina immaculata
ATCTGCCCAAGCCTAACTCACCTACCAGTTGGTGAACCCTGTTAGACCCAGCAATCTGCCCAAGCCTAACTCACCTACCAGTTGGTGAACCCTGTTAGACCCAGCAATCTGCCCAAGCCTAACTCACCTACCAGTTGGTGAACCCTGTTATACCCAGCAATCTGCCCAAGCCCAACTCACCTACCAGTTGGTGAACCCTGTTAGACCCAGCAATCTGCCCAAGCCCAACTCACCTACCAGTTGGTGAACCCTGTTATACCCAGCAATCTGCCCAAGCCCAACTCACCTACCAGTTGGTGAACCCTGTTAGACCCAGCAATCTGCCCAAGCCCAACTCACCTACCAGTTGGTGAACCCTGTTAGACCCAGCAATCTGCCCAAGCATAGCTCACCTACCAGTTGGTGAACCCTGTTAGACCCAGCAATCTGCCCAAGCCCAACTCACCTACCAGTTGGTGAACCCTGTTAGACCCAGCAATCTGCCCAAGCTGGGCCATATACCCAACGGGCAGCCAGTAAGAAAGGCAGACGAGTTCAAGGCAAAATCAACACTTTCGGTCACAAAAAAAGTAGTTCCCAACGAAGTGGGAGATACGTTGAATTTTCCCTTTCAGAGCACAGCAAGGGAACATCAGCAAACTGATATATACATGCAACGATTAGATGTATCAAGCCCCTTCAGAGCACAGCAAGGGAACATCAGCAAACTGACATATAAAAGCAACGATTAGATGTATCAAGCCTCTTCAGAGCACAGCAAGGGAACATCAGCAAACCGACATATACATGTAACGATTAGATGTATCAAGCCCTGTCAACTCACTATCGCTTTAAAATACTAATAGAATGCAAATTAGGGCAGAAACTCTGGGAACTAATCACACAATGTCAATCATAGCATATTTAGCAGTCCTACAGGACATCGGCTTTAAGCTCGAAGGCCGTAACCTGATCGGCCGTAAGCCGGTGGATGTTTTTTTGTATTATAGGGCAACATGATCTTTGCTATCTGCTGGGTAGGAAAGACCAAGCCAGCATAAATGACAATAGGACGGATACAGTCCTCTCTGTGACTATTTTTTGTTTATGTTTGTTTTTCCGCTATTGTGTACTTGATTGATTCAGACTATGGACTACCTACATTAAGAGGTGTAGCTACTGGCTCAGCCTACAGTCTTTATCTATATTAAGACTGATTACATCTTGAGGTGTAGCCACTATCTCAGCCTACAGTCTTTATCTATATTATGACAGATTACATCTAGATATGTAGACACTGTCTCAGCCTACAGTCTTTATCTATATTAAGAATGATTACATATAGATATGTAGACACTGTCTCGCCCTACAGTCTTTATCTATACTAAAACTGATTACATCTAGATATGTCGACACTGTCTCAGCCTACAGTCTTTATCTATATTAAGACTGGTTACATCTAGATATGTAGCCACTGTCTCAGCCTACAGTATTTACCTACATTAAGGTTGTTTACATTTTAAGATATAGCCACTGTCTCAGCCTACAATCTTTACCTACATTAAGGTTGTTTACATCTTAAGATATAGCCACTGTCTCAGCCTACAGTCTTTACCTACATTTAGGGGTTTACGGACTTATCAGTATATCTACACCTCTGAAACTGAGATCCTATGCCCCCCCCCCCCTCCGTGGGGCGATCCTGAAAAAAATTTCTGGGGACCACGGACCAGCAAATGGACTGGCTAAACTAGGAAAAAAAAACGAAAATAGAATCATCTGGGTTGGGTTTGCTGCTTTCCTTTTGTTTCTCGGGCTTCACAGTGTTTCTCGGGGTTCACAGTGTTTCTCAGGGTTCACAGTGTTTCTCAGGCCTACAGGATGGCCAGCACCTGTTCTTAGGTAGGAAAGTGGGTACACCGCCAAAATAAGAATAAGAACCACTGGCCTATATTAAACCACAAAATTATAAATACACACACACACACATATATGTATACTTGACTTTCCTTGGGCAGACCATACATATATCACAATTGCAGAAGGAAGGTTACTAACGTATAGTCTTTCTCACTGGACGCATTTCAGCACATGGGCATTGTTTGAGAAGAAGAAGAAGAAGAAGATGATGATGATGATGATAATGAAGAAGAAGAAGATGATGATGATGATGATGATGACGATGAAAAAGAAGAAGAAGAAGATGATGATGATGATGATGATGATGTAGAAAAAGAAGAAGAAGAAGAAAAAGAAAAAAGAAGAAGAAGTAGAAATAACAGAAAATGTAGTACTAAAAGGGAGGTTAGTAGTAGTAGCAGTTTTAGTAGTAGTAGAAGAAGAAGAAGACGAAGTAGAAATAGCAGAAAATGTAGTACTAAAAGGGAGGTTACTAGTAGTGTAGTAGTAGTTAGTAGTAGTAGTAGTAGTAGTAGTAGTAGTAGTAGTAGTAGTAGTAGTAGTAGAAGAAGAAGAAGAAAAATAATTTACTTTAGGAAACTGAGTATCAAGTAAAGTATACATAATTTATTTTCTTTGGTTTGAAAGGGAAAGAATTAAATAGAACACTATTATCGTTATCATTATTATTGCGTGGAAAGATAAACAAACACATTAAGCAGGGAAAAAAAACAGAAGCGCAGTACCAACGTCAGCAAGGAAACAAATGAGAAGATAACTATTCATAAACAGCAAGCGAGGAAAAGATCAGGACAGTTGTGTGCCAGGAGGCTGTCAGAACTGCAGACCTCTCGGGGGCTCAAAAAAAGCTCCAACCAGCCAAACAGGCAAATAAAAATGCGAAATTGTAGATAAGTCTGGGGATTCCGCGGAGCAAGTACAGTTCCGCTGTGCGACTCGCCAGATACTGATAAGGAGTCCACAGGGATCTGGGAAATTGGAGGGAAAAGGGACATATGAAAAGAAAGGACAATGTGAGAGAAATGAAAGTTGTGGACCGCGTATCGAAACAAAGTGAAGGGCATATAGACTAGATTTGTATGGTCGATAGCAAAGACGGTCGAACAGATGGGAAAACCAAAAGAAGTGAAAGAATTTTTTTGTTTCTGGCTCGTATTTTGATTCAGATTCTAAATTCTAATTCCCAAATCTTTTATGAAAACACCGGTTTTTTTTTGTTTTGTTTTTTTTTTTTTTTGGAGTGTTTCATCGACTTCAGTGTTTAGAAACAGTTTCTTGAAATAGCAACAGGAAAAAGAAATTGAGATAATCCGTGATGTCAAATGGAGTTAGTTGTTGGCTGTCATTTTCCTCGCCTTTCTACGCCCGCTTGAGTGTCTGATGTCTTATCAGACTTTGAGAATGTGTGTCTGAATTATTTATTTCAACATTCCCCGATCTCTTCTCAAAATTCCTCCTCCCCCCCCCCCCCATTTTTCTATTTGTTTAAAATTAATATTACTTCTTTAAAGGTATTTTGTCATATTCTGTCGTCTATACCTACGCATGGATGTCTGCTATCTTATCAGACTCAATGTCTGTCTACACTTTCATCTTTCTGTCTTCTTTTCTCTCCTCTTTCTTCTTTCCACATACTTACTTTTATTATTTTTTTCAACACTACCTGCAGACATTTTCTGCCATCTATATGTTGGTCTATATGTTGGTCTATATGTTGGTCTATGTGTTGGTTTATATGTTGGTCTATATGTTGGTACATATGTTGATCTGTCTGTTGGTCTATGTGTTGGTCTATAGTTGGTCTATATGTGGTCTATATGTTGTTCTATGAGTTGGTCTATATGTTGATCTATGTGTTGGTTTATTTGTTGGTCTATGTGTTGATCTATATGTTGGTCTATGTGTTGATCTATATGTTGGTCTATGTGTTGAAGGAAATAGGATCAAGGAGTAGATCAAGACAGAGATGGAAAGACAACAGAAGAAGAAGTATATAATGACGAAGAAGAAGAAGAAGAAGATGATGATGATGATGACGATGATGATGATGATGATGACTATGTTGGCCTGGCTGTCTGGTAATCTTTTAGGCTTTGTCAATGTCTGTACGACTTTTAACTTTAACCATTTCTTTATCCATCCTTACAGAATTGATACGCGCACCGAAGAATCCAACATTTTATTTTCCTCAAGTTACTGGGGTGATAGTTCCACTTTTCCGTTTTATGGTTGCTATTGGAAACACATCAAACATAAGCTAACGACCGGAAATGGTGATTGTCTTGTATGAGTTATCTTCCCGATGTTTAATTAATAACTATATGATGCTCCATATAGGGTTAATCGATAGCGCCCTGTCTTTCCACACGAAAAGGTCGCGGTTCATGGTCTCTCATGGACTCTGGTATAGAAATGGGTACCCCGCATAGAACAGGGCTGGTGGAGGAAGTGAATGTGGAAATGGATAATATTCTGTCTGCAGGGCGAGTGGGACCAAGATTTATCTGCGCACGCTGTTGTTCGTGCGTGGAAGGAAAACAGGGCATCACATAAGGGCCACCTCAAGAGAATGAAGAAAGTGAGGCAAGGGGCCAACGGATGAATGATATTTTTTTTCTTTAGAATTTAAAGATGAGCCAAATATGGAAGGGCGTGGGAGTGGCGAAGTGGTTAGTGCACTGGTCTGTCGTGTGTAATGTTGATGATTCAAATAATGAGGCGCTCTAGTTATACTGCTGAAGAAATGGGTACCTGACTTCTTCTTGAGCTCGGTAGGGAAAGACAACAAAACGTGAAGCTGACGCATGGTCAGAAAATACCCTCTAGTTTGTCGACAAGTCAAGGAAAATATGGACACTAACACCATGTCTCCCACCTACCTAGGTGGCATAAACGCCTTATTTTGACTTTTTAGCTCCCAAAGAAAATTCCGGGTTAAAAGATGAAAGTTCTAGAATGATGGTGGACCCGGGGGGGGGGGGGGAACAACGAAGCAGTAACGGTCAAGACCCTCCCCACCTCTCCGATGGTAGTTCTTGTAGTAGATCCCAGCCTGTGTAAAGAGGAGCA
The DNA here is from genome assembly GCA_009760885.1 of Achatina immaculata. NCBI lineage: Eukaryota > Metazoa > Mollusca > Gastropoda > Stylommatophora > Achatinidae > Lissachatina > Lissachatina immaculata. Next base: position 22,538,204 of record CM019710.1, read on the forward strand.
GCGCTCGCCATGCGTCTCATGACAGTGGAGCCTATTGAGAAGCTGACCTTTTTTGCACCCTCCATGTTTTCAGGCAAGATATTATAATCCACTCCAGATCCGATATGAAGCCTGTATTCTTACATCTTCACGGTGCAATCTACTAAGACATCTTGCTCACAGAAAGATAAGACGACAGACATGGATGTGGAAACTGAAGCGTCGGCCTAGAATATAAACTGTCTTAGAAATCTTTGTCAAAGATACAAATTATGCTATCATTTTTTATTATAAATATTTTTTTGTTCTCTGGCACAAATAATGCAGTCAATATCCTTTTAAGGGCGAAAGAAGAAGAAGAAGAAGATTATATAAAATTTGTAATATAGCGTATCTAGCACAGAATACACGACAGAGTTACAGTAAATACTGTATATCTTAGATTGTAAAGCTGATACATCCATGGCACACAATAAGCAGTTACTCATATACATCCATGGCACACAATAAGCTGGTACTCATATACATCCATGGCACACAATAAGCTGGTACTCATATACATCCATGGCACACAATAAGCAGGTACTCATATACATCCATGGCACACAATAAGCTGGTACTCATATACATCCATGGCACACAATAAGCTGGTACTCATATACATCCGTGGCACACAATAAGCAGGTACTCATATACATCCATGGCACACAATAAGCAGGTACTCATATACATCCATGGCACACAATAAGCTGGTACTCATATACATCCATGGCACACAATAAGCTGGTACTCATATACATCCATGGCACACAATAAGCTGGTACTCATATACATCCATGGCACACAATAAGCAGGTACTCATATACATCCATGGCACACAATAAGCTGGTACTCATATACATCCATGGCACACAATAAGCAGGTACTCATATACATCCATGGCACACAATAAGCTGGTACTCATATACATCCATGGCACACAATAAGCAGGTACTCATATACATCCATGGCACACAATAAGCAGGTACTCATATACATCCATGGCACACAATAAGCAGGTACTCATATACATCCATGGCACACAATAAGCAGGTACTCACTTTTCGCTGGGGACAGGTAGACAGATCGCTGGAAAGAATGAAACGCCTGGGAGAGAGAGAGAGAGAGAGAGAGAGAGAGAGAGAGAGAAAGAGAGAGAGAGAGAGATCTTGAAGCATTGAATGCAGGGAGCAGTAACGCAAGCTTTGGAGAGAACTGTTTCAAAACTAACGTTCCGAGCCATTCTCAAAACAAATAAATGATTTGCGTGCAGGAATCCTGCAGTTTAAAAACATCTGTACCAAGCCGTTCCGTTTCCTCTTCGTTCATTTTCACATTTTTTGTCTTGCCTAAGACTTTCATGTCTTTCACAAAATCACAGATTTCTGGTTTTATGTTTCTTAGAAACCGTGATTTAGAAAAGAAGCGAGCTAATGACGGAAGGGGGGGGGGGGGGGAGGGATTTAAGAAAACAAAAAAAGTGACGCTTGTGAGATACAGTGTTTTACATAGAAATAACATGAAAACAAGAACCGAACAGAAAAAATAGACAATTAGAAGGGAAAAAGTTACAGAAGCAATCAATATTTAAGGAAAAATTTATATTGAAGATTCAAGGTAGAAAAACTTTACAGCTAATATCAATCTTACTTTTGGGAATGTGATTATAATATATGACATACAGATTATATATATATATATATATATATATATATATATATATATATATACGAGGAGAAGTCACTAACTATATGCAAAGGCATGTTACAAAAAAATTAAATGCGACAGTAATTTGAAAACTTTTAATTTTTGAACCTACATTATTCCCCTATTTCTCAACGTAATCGCCGCCAACATTGATACATTTGTCCCATCGTGTAATCAGTGATGCAATACCCATGGCGTAGAAATCGGGAGTCCGATTTCTGAACTATTTTTTTACTTCTTTTTCCACCTCTTCGTCACTCGAGAATCTCCCGCCAAGGTGGTTTTTCAATGGACCAAACAAGTGAAAATCACTTGGAGCTAAGTCAGGACTATAGGGTGGATGTTCAAGAACTTCCCAACCCAACTGACTAATTTTCTCTTGTGTTAACTGAGTCGTATGTGGTCCGGCATTGTCATGAAGGAGAAGCACACCTCTAGTCAGCAGACCGGGACGTTTTCTTCGAACTGCATCCCGTAGCATCGACAGAACTTCACAGTACGATACAGAATTCACACTGTCACCATACTTCTGGAACTTGGTTAACAACACTCCTTGATAATCCCAGAACACTGTCAGCATAACCTTCCCCGCAGAAGGCGTAATCTTGAATTTTTTTTTATTTTTTGTGCATGGCGATGACGGGTGTTTCTATTGCATTGAGGCACGTTTTGATTCGGGTTGGTAGTGGTGCACCCAAGATTCGTCTCCAGTAACAATCCTTTGGAGCATGTCTTCAACTTCATATGCGTAATGACAGAGATGCTGCAATGACAAACCGAATCGGTTCATTTTGTGTTCATCATTCAGATCTCTGGGTACCCAACGTGAGCAAACTTTCAGAAAATTCAGTTGCTCATGCATTATTCCGTAGGCTAAGCCTCATGAACATCTGATTGCACCTGCTACACTGTCTATCATTACTCATCTATCAGCTCTGATAATCTCATTCACACGTTGCACAGTCGCTTCTGTTGCAATCTGAACAGGACGGCCAAGTCGGACTTTGTCAACAATTTCGGTGCGTCCCTGAGAAAATTCTTTTACCCAGTTATAGACCGCTTTACGTGATAAACACTTTTCAGCATAAACTGTAATCATTTCCTTATGAATGTCCTCAACTGAATGTCCTTTAGCCCATAAAAATCGCACTACACTTCTCTGTTCTTATTTGGTACACACTAACAGTTGGGTAGACATTTTGTTATTGCTTTGCTCATGCGCACGTACCTCCCTTCGCCCCTTACGTACAACTATTATAAAGTTGAATGATGATACTATCTAAGGATATATTTAAATACTACCTGATAACTCCCACTGATAAAATATTTCAATTTGCGAGTTCCTTAGTGACTTCTCATATATATATATACATACATACATATATATATATCTTACATCTTACATGTGCCGTTAAACGTCACATAGTGCTTGCATGGTAGTTCGCCATGTTTTCCTGTCCTCGGCGAGCTTTTCAACCTCATCAAAGGATTTTATGCCTACTAATTTGGACTTCCTTAACAATGTCCTTTTATAGAGTTTCACGTGGTCGACCTCTTTTTCTTCGGCCTGTTGTGTTTCACTTGATAGCTTGTTTTGGGATTCTCTGACTGTTTCTCATCACGTGACCGACATATGTCCATCTTCTTTTTCTAAAATGTATAAACTAGGAATGAAGTAGGAACAGCTTTTTTTACTTAACGACCACAAAGTTGTGACGTTTCGGCGTGAGCCTTATTCATACAAACAAATACAGGGCGAAGAATTAGAGAGAGGAGATAAAGTATAGATTCACATGAATCCTATTTTAAAAAATAAATAAATAAAATGAATAGCGCACCTAGCTTGAACTGATATGTAGATTGTTCGTTGTCAATTTAGAAATGGCTTGAAAAAATATGAAGCATTTCTGACATACGTTCAGAAATGTGCCCTTTGCTACGTTCAAATTGTGCCTGTTCGGAAATGTACAGAAATGTGCATCATGGAGGGCAGAGACTAGTGATGTATGATAGCTGGATCTATCTACATGAAAGCTTAGTGGAGAGGGATTATGACTGTGGAAGAGGAGAATGTTATGTGTAGCTGAATAACGAGTTCAAGTTGTGTGGTTCCAGCGTCCCACAGTCCTGAAGGTAGCGGTTCTCAAGCGCCAGGCGGTTTGTGTCATGTGCATGACATTGTTTGATGGCTGTTACCAGAAAATCAGATTTGCCTCATTGATTTGGGCCTTTTTCTGATAGCCCATGAAGCAGGTTGTCGCTTGTTCATCTGTCTTATCTCTGCGTTGTTCTTGAATTCGTTCCAGTTTATGCCGAGTATTTTCCTTAGGCATTTGTTTTCAAAAGAATCTAATGTGTTGCTTATTTCTTCATTTTTTCAGCTTTCATATGTGTAAATGAAGGTGGATATTACATTTGAATTGAACAGTCTTAACTTGGTTCTTGTGCGCATATATATATATATAATGTATGTGTGTATGTGTGACTGGGATATATACTATGAAATGATAAAACAAGACACTTATACCGCACTGACATGGACACCACAAGGAAAAACTGAAAGAGGGCCATGGATACGGACAATACAGGAAGAACTAAAGGAAGTTGGAGAGACATGACTTGCTCAAGAATTGATTAGCTGGAGAACCTTTGTTGATGTTTTATACTCCATTTGGACTACAGAGGACTGATGATGATGATGATGATGATGATGATGATGATGATGATGATGATGATGATGATGATGATGATGATGATTTAAAACAAGAAAAGAGATTTAGATATGTGATACAAAAAAGACATTTAACACAGAAAAGTACAGAAAAAAGAGAGTGGTAAATCAACTGAAATTTTGAAAATGGAATAATGGAAAGCATAAGAACCAGACAGTTGCATTATGTCAGTCATATCAGGGTACAAAATACAAAATGGAAACCAAACTGGAACGAAAATTTAAGGGAAAAAAAAAATACCAAAAATAAATGGAGGACTGATGGCCGGGTACAGCTTGAAGACAAGGAATAACACAAAACTGGACGGCCATCCCTGCTAACTTCCCCCTTCCCCTAGTAGAGGGCACAGGATGATGATCTAGCTTACACATTGGAGTCCTTTGTTCCTTGGTGCCTCCCTTCTTTCAGCTGGTGGATGCGAAATCATTTTGACCAAGTATCCTTGCCGTTACATCGAAGATCCCCCCCCCCCAGTGTGAAATCTCCTATCTTATTCTTTCAGTATGTCGCACGTGGAGATAAAAGGTTCCATCAAATCATTTCACTGGTCATCCAAGTTTGGGGTTGTGCACGGGGTTGTCATCCCTACAACCCCGTTGCACTGAACAAAATAATAATAATTCACGAGACAGACAATGGAAAATCAAATATCGTTTCTCATTTATCATATGGACTTACTGATATAAATCTCATTTATCTTTCGGTTGGTTAAAACTCGAAGCGGAGACAGAGGAAAGAAGATGTATGTTCTGATTGTGAAGTTCTAGAGAAATTCTGGGTTGAGAAGTTCTAGAAAAGGATTTTTTTATGGACGAGAAAATAACGCCAGGACTATCACTAGAGCAACTACACAGGGGACAGTTGGAGAAAATAACCCCAGGACCATCACTAGAGCAACCACACAGGGGACAGTTCCAGGAAATAAGGCCAGGACTATCACTAGAGCAACCACACAGGGGACAGTTCGAGGAAATAAGGCCAGGACCATCATTAGAGCAACCACACAGGGGACAGTTCGAGGAAATAAGGCCAGGACCATCACTAAAGCAACCACACAGGGGACAGTTCGAGGAAATAAGGCCAGGACCATCACTAGAGCAACCACAACTTTCATTCTGTTCCTTACTTTCTACATCAATTAGTGTAAACATTCTGTGCATATCATCATCATCATCATGATCATAATCATCATCATCATCATCATGTGCCATGCCTACTGGCGTTGGCTATTATGCTTCTCCAGAGTACATGATCCTTCATGTAGGCCAAAAGCTCAGTTGGTGATCTCCTCTCACACCATCCCGTCAGACTGTCTAGTATCAGTTCTCTTGGTCTTCCCCTGGCTCTTCTTCCCTCTGTTTTTCCTGTTGTTATAATATTTTCAACCCCCCCCCTCCGCCCTCTTCTCATTGCATGTCCTATGAAAATACATTGTCTCTCTTATGTTTCTTTGAGAAATTTTTTCTGTCTCACCAGCTCTTCCCACACATTCGTGCATATTACAAACATAATTGAAACTGGGGGAAGAACTGAAATAACAAACCTATTAAGCTTCACTTTTACCTAAGCGCTCAATACAGAAATTAACATTTCATGCAGAAAAGTTACTTCTGAAGTCTTGCACATTAATGAAAGGTTTCTCTCACGTTCTTGCACATTAATTAAAATCTACCAAGCTACTATGTAACAAGAGAGATAAAGTTAAATCATTTACGTTCAGTTCTTGCATTATGAGTCTAAGGTTAGTTGAAACGGGGGGGGGGGGGGGGGGAGGGGGAGGGAATGTAATTCTCACGAAGTAGATATCAAAAACGTTTGTAGTTGTAGAAAGGAAAATGACTTATATTGTGTGCATGGTAGGAGGGTAGTACAAAAATGAGCAGCAGAGTAAGCAGAGCTTTACTTAGCAGTATCAAGTATAGGATTTGGAAGAAGAATATCGTTCTGAGCGTTGGCTAAACTTTGGACTGGATTTAAAGTTTCCACAGGTAAGACAGAGCATTCTATGATCTAACTTGACTTTGCTCGAAAGAGAAGAAGTGTTAGGGCCGATGAGAACAAGGAGGTGCTATGTAAAAGCTGACTTCCAACTGTTTGAGGTGTGGATAGAGAATAAGATGCGGATCTCTGAGACACAATTAGGTTCGTTGGACAGAATTTAAAGCGAGCTGGAAACTATAGGACTAGTGCAGAGGAAAAAATGTAAAGCGAGCTGGAAACTATAGGACTAGTGCAGGGAAAGTACCAAAGAAACATACCCACGACGGACTTCGAAAAAGAGCAGACAACCCATTTTAAACGTGAGAGAAAGAAAAACATTAACCGAATGACTCGGAACCAAACCTCGGACTCCAATATGACGAGCAACCGCTTAACCCGGATAATACATCTTCATGTAGGATGTTTTATTACATGTTATCAGAAAGTAGGAACATATGAAAGGAGGAACTGACTCTTCACAAATCTCTATCAAGCCAAAGGTCTTGTAGTGTAGCTTCGCTGATGTAGTTATTTCTTCTTTTGACTTTGCCGATTTTCCGTGCTTTCAGAAAAAAGAACGCTGTCCGTTTTCGGACAATCACTGATCTATATCTGACATGCAGGGAGTCAGGGGTTGGCGAACCATAGCTGAATAAGACCCTGTCCAGATTCTCCATTTGTACCCTCAGTAACATGGCTGGCGTGGCTAACGGAACAGAGATCTCCTTAATCTTCTTCATGGTATTGGAGTCTGTTAAAGAAGTATTTCACACCCCCTGTTTTTTTTTTGGTGCACCCAGGGACAGATAAAAATGGCTGCCACGACCCGTTCTCAAGCCGATACGATATTGTGATTCAGCATCTCCACCGCTTCGGCTGCGGAGAATACCAGTTCGCACTTCCAGGGAGATTAAAGAAGAAGAAGAAGAGAGGGATGAATCTTTTGACTGTTAAACATCGCTTTTCCTAAACTTTAAAAAAAAATAAATAAAAGCTAACAAAAGGAACATAGGGAGACAGAAAACTACTTGGACTATCTGGCGCGCACACACACACTCGCACACAAAGAAAAACTTGGCTCAGACAAGAATATGCTTTTAATAGAGCGATGTACAAAGAAATTTAAGCACTGCACAAGAACGAAAAGAATAAGTAGGATTACTCGTGGACTGCACTTTAAGGCTAAGCATGCTTAATCCCAGGAGCCAGACATGTGGGGGGGGGGGGGGGGGGTAGAAGATCAGGATCAAGAAAGAAAAGAAAATGGTGTCGACACAAAATAAAACTTCCTTTTCGTGGAAGTGATTTAAAAAGTAATTAAAGAGTTTGGTGAAAAGTAAAAGACTGACAGTGAAGTATCACTTGTGTATGGCCTGTGTAATATGGTGGTAGCTGAGACCATAGCTAGAGGGGAATCGGTCCCCACATACCAGGAGACTGACGGTTTATATCTAAATGGGCAAGGGCCCGTGCTAAGTTTCGTCTGGGGGCCCATGGTGCTTGTTAAATAGTCGCCGGTGGGCCTCGAAAAATTAGCAAGTAATTTGGATGTGGAAGAAATGTTAAAAAACTGTAAGAGAATCATTGCAAACAGAACCTGGGCTTCTGTAGGGTCAGCAGCCGCTCAGCTACGAGTCCACTAGATTGTGTCATTCATCTATTCATTCATTTGCATGTCCCTTGCGGAACTTTGCCTCCCTAACAGCTCTCTCATGTAGGCCTCTCGGTTGTGAGCAAGATGCCCTGCTGCTGATGCATCCGTTTGCAGATCATCAACGATGTCTTGCAGCCATCTTCGCCTTGATCTTCCTCTCTTTCTTCTTCCCATTATGTACCCTTCCAAAGACGGTCTTCTCTAGATTCTCGTGACCTTTAATGTGTCCAAAATATTTACGTTTTCTCTATTTAATGCTCTTTACTAGCCAGCCTTCTTCAATATTACGTTCTGGTAGCATGGATATATTTGTTCTATTTTGTATCCATGATATTTGAAGAACTCTTCTGTACCATTTACATTCACAGGTATTTATGTGTTTCTCATCTGTTTTGTTAAGTGTCCAGGTCTCACAGGCATATGTTGCGATGAGAAAGATGCAATGCCCTTAAAAGTCTTATTTTTGTAGTTCTATCTGTTCCTCTCCACAGATTCTGTAGCTGTTTTACTTTCTGACGAGCGATAGATGTCCTTCTTTTAATTTCCCTCATAGTATCTCCATTATTAGTTAGTAGTATTCCAAGATATTCAAAATTCTCAATGTCTAGGTAGTTAACAAAAAACAGAATAATGGAATAATGCATCATTTTGCAAAAAAAATATCTTGGGGGAATAACTATATTAGACGTTATAAGAATTGTAGATGATATCAGCCATTGACGAAATGATCCCTTGGCAGTGGTTACTTTAAAAACACAAATTAATATTTTTAAGTAAACGAATATATTTCAGTTTTGTGGATAACAAAAGAGTCATTTGGAGATTAAAAAGCGAGGAAAAAAAAAAAAACAATTCCCCCCAATTGTCAGCGACCTAGAGAGTTACATTATTCGACAGGGAGTTGGGAAAGGAAGTTGAAAAGTCTAGTTGGCATAGTAGCACACGCCCGCGTCTAGGACGTATCGATTCCTATTCACGCGTTGAAATCACGCAAACGAGTTCTGTCGCTAATGTTTGAAACGGGCCATCGTCCGCGCTCTGCAGCCTTGTCCTATAACGAGCATCGCCACTTGAGAAAAACAAGAGTATCGAGTACAGAAACTGTACAGGGCATAAATTAGGTTGGTCTTCGAATTTCGGATATCGATACCACTTTTGGGGGACGTTTGGAAGAAAAAGAAGTTAAACTTTGAGACAGACGAAAGATTCAATCAAGTAAGAAAAAATATAAAACAAGTAATGCACTGCCACGAGTTAAATATGTCTTATAGGGGTTTACAATTTTGATTCAGGTATTAGAGGTCATGGAGTTGAAACTCCGCCAGAACTGACAGGGACGTTTTAACTCGCAAATCTTGGGGCATTAAAATCCTTTGATCTCCAGGTAGTGAGGCCGAACGTCCGCGTGTCTTCTTCTTCTTCTTCTTCATTTAGGCAGCTGCTGAATTCAGCAACTTCCTGAACTACAAATTGCTCATTGCTGCAGACAAGACAAGTCTTCTTTCCTCTCTGTTCTTTTCTTGCCAGTTATCACTTACAACAGCGCGTATATCATCTTCTAGACTGTCTTGCCATCATTGTCTAGCTCTATGTCTTGGTTTATTCCCTTTCATCATTTCTGTATATGCTATCTTTGCCTAGCCAAGCCACCTCAATTTGTTGTTTTTCATAACGACTTCTATAAGCTGATGGTTAAATCTATATATTGGTTTCTTTGTTACTTCTTTTCTTCTATTGTTGTGTTACAGGATCTATTACCAGTCCATAAATTCTTCTTAGGGTTCTATTCTATGTTTGCATTTGGTTTTCATCTAATTTAGTTGTAAATCCACGTGTCTGACCCGTATAGTACGGCTCATTTAATTTATGCTTTATATATCTTTAGTTCGGTGTTTTGGGATACATTTTTTGATTGTAAGAATTGTCTAAGGGAAAAACGCCCTATTTCCAGCCCTTCCTCTGGCCATTATCTCATGCATTATAATGTTGGACCTACTGAATGTTGGTCCTAGGTGTCGCTCGTGTACGTTAAAAATCACCTGCCAGTTTGAAATCGCAAAATAAAAAAAAGTAGGCCAAACGGCGGCTGCCCATGCAGAATTGTAGGAAATCTTGGTAACTGGAACGGGAGGAGGAGCAGGTATGGGAATGTTCTGAAGGCGAAGTACCTGATATGTTTCATCGACATCCTGTGCCGTTTTCTCTTATAAGATTGGCTCAAACTGACAAAACAATGATACTAAAGACGAAACGTGTGAATTTTAAACGGTTGGAAGAAATCACAAAACACATTCGAGTAGAATTCATTCACTCCCTATTGTGAATTCCCACCAGTAAACTTGTTACATTAGATTTAGCAATGTCCCGAGTAGATTGAGCGGGAGTCACGTTAAACAGGCTTCTGTGGCACCTGGGTGTGGCCGACAGGGTAAGGAACGGACAATGACTTGTTGAGCTTTCTGTGAGGCTGCACCATCAAGTCTGGTCGTACGGGGGGGGGGGGGAAATAAAGTAGTCCACTCACTGTCCGACGCCACTCTCGTGTTATAAAATTGTTGTCTTTCTCGATCTTATCTTCTTGAGGATTATTTAGGCAGTCTGTGCTATGTTGACAGCCACACATAGGAATTGTCTGTCTTGTATGGTTCTTTTTTTAGGTCCGCGACACATACATATGTGTTAGGGAAGAGGTTGAAGGAAGGAAGGAAGGAAGGAAGGAAGGAAGGAAGGAAGGAAGGAAGGAAGGGAGGGAGGAAGGAAGGAAGGAAGGAAGGAAGGAGAAAGGCAGGAAGGAGGAAGGAAGGAAGGAAGGAAGGAGGATTACAGCCTTCTAACCACGGAGGGGACTGAAGAATCAACATTCGCTACTCTGGCGGCTATCGTCAGCACTATCCATAAGACAAACTAAACCAAAGAAGAACATCAATCCATAAACGCGATCAGGTGGGATTTGATCTTGACCACCTCTGGTTGGCCCGGCACACACCTTACCACACTTGTCCTGACCGACAGGTTTCAGTTATGAGGCCGGTATACAGGCCTACGGTCCAAACCAGGCTAATGAGTACGTCCTTTCAGATAGTCATTGGTAGTACCTTACTCTGAGTTACAAATAGAACAGTTTGTAGTTCAAGATTCTTCAGTCTTGTAGGAACTTGTTTCACTGAACAGACAGTTCCAAAAAAAAATGTCCATTGTTATATAATTATCTGAACCAGCATACTACTCCACCTGTTTTAGACCTTCGATCGAACCAACACTCTTAAAAAAATATGAAAAATTATCTGTCTCCGTTCGGAAAGGGAGATTATCTGCTTGCACGGCGAGGTATACTAGTTTACACAGTACATACAACTGTCGGTGGATACACGAAAAAAAAAATGTTGACACGTTCAGCTCCGTTCTAAAATATCGAGGTGTTGAGTCCACAGATGGCGCGCAAGTAGGAAGAAAATTGTGGTGAGTAAAAAAAGGAAAAGGAGAATTATTTGATAATGATGACAACAACAATGGCTAAACTCTCTCTTCTGCCTCTTCAGCGCGCAAGACACTCGGGGGGCTACTGGTAGCAAGAGATTTCCCACTATTACCTGTCCTATCCTATCTTCTTGACTGTTTTCTCCACGTGTGTAAGAACATCAGACCATCTGACTCCGTCATGGGCCAGAATCACATCGTCATTACTCTTTTGTAAGTAACAGAAATACTTAGTGTTAGAAATATTAGGAAAATCTTGAAATACTATTTCCCATTAATAACAGGAAGCAGGAACCATTACTCGTGTGTACCCGAAGGAAGATTCGATAGTTTTAGATTAAGTAACCGATGTCTGAAGCAGGGTAGGTAAGGTTTACAAGCGTGACTGATGCTTGGCCTTCCTTGACGAATTCCGTGATGTTATACGTCCGCCATAGATGCGGCGATAGAATAGACTAAGAGGGAAAGAAAGAAAAAGAAGGAAAAAAGAAAAGAAGGAAAGGAGGAAAGAAAAAAGAAAGGAAAGAAGGGAGGAAAGAAAGAAAGGAAGGAAGGAAGGGAGGAAAGAAAAAAGAAAGAAAGGAAGGGAGGAAAGAAAAAAAGAAAGGAAGGAAGGGAGGGAGGTATGAAAAAAAAAGGAAGGAAGGGAAGAAAAAAGAAAGGAAGGAATGGAAGAAAGAAAAAAGAAAGGAAGGAAGGAATGGAGGAAAGAAAAAAAGAAAGGAAAGAAGGAAAGAAAAAGAAAGGAAGGAAGGAAGGGAGGAAAGAAAACAGAAAGGAAGGAAGGAAGGGAGGAAAGAAAAAAGAAAGGAAGGAAGGGAGGAAAGAAAAAAGAAAGGAAGGAAGGGAGGAAAGACAAAAGAAAGGAAGGAAGGAAGGGAGGAAAAAAAGAAAGAAAGAAAACGGAAGAAATGAAATGAGAGAGAAAGAGAGTAAAGAATGTAATAATTTCTTTTTTTTCTAGTAAATACAGTCATACATTTTTCAGAAAGTCATAAACAGAAATTTCTCTCAAATATCTCCATTTTCAGCGGTCATAACTCAACCATTGGTAGACAGATCCTGAACATTGTAGTCGTTTTTTTTTCCCTAAGTTTAGAATATGTTTTCTTTCTTTCCGAATGTTTACAGTCAAATTTTCTTTCTTTCTTTCCGAATGTTTACAGTCAAAATATTAGTAGGATGTCCGGTTCAGGAAGGAAGCCATTTGTTTGCTTCTGCCTGTCTCGCATCGGTTTCAGCAGCTTTTTTTCTTTGTCTGAAGGTACATGGGAAATTCTTGTTCCTTTTTCTCTGTATATTGATGAGCAGTGTTAGTCTCGGATGGGGAGTAGATTGCGGTGGGTTGCTTGAAGATGGGAAGCTGATAAAGACATGTGTTTCTTGGAGATCATAGCCAGCCGCATCCAGGGCGAGTCATTACCACGTCTTCTTCTTCTTCTTCTTCTTCTTCTTCAGCTTTCCGAGGCATTAAGGCTCATTGCTGCAGATAAAGTTCGCCTCCATTCCTCTCTATTCCTAATCTTCAAATATCATGGACACAAAACAGAACAAATATATCCATACTACAAAACCTTAATATTGAAGAAGACTGGCTAGTAAAGAAGATTACACCGAGAAAACTTAAATATTTTGGACACGTTAAACGTCATGATAATTTAGAGAAGACAGTCTTGGAAGGGTACATAATGGGAAAAAGAAAGAGAGGAAGAACAAGGCTAAGAAAGCTGCAGGACATAGTTGATATTATGGAAATGGATGCATCAGCAGCAAGGCATCTTGCTTACAATCGAAAGGCCTTCAGGAGAGCTGTTAGGGAGTCAGTTGCACAAGGGACATGCAAATGACTGACTGACTGAGATTATTATTTTGGAGTTTTGGGGCAGGATTTTGGATTTTAAGAGGTGTTGCAAGGAGAAGTATATTTTATTCCCTATCTGTACTCTGCTTTTAATTTCCTCGCTTACTATGTTGCTTCTGTTGAAGGTTGTGCCTAAATATTTGTATGTTTCTGCTTTCCTAATAACCATATCTCCAACATTTATGTAATCTGGATCATTCTGCCTCTGGTCTCTTGATATCTTCATATACTCTGTTTTGTCTTGGTTAATGGTTAAGCCAAATTTCTTTCATTAACACGTCTAGGAGCATAATTAACCGAAAGGCCTACAGGAGAGCTGTTAGGAAGGCAAAGTTCCGCAAGGACATACAAATGACTGACTGATTGACTGACTGACTGACTGATTGACTGACTGACTGAGGAGCATTATTGCAGGATGGCAGAGGGTCTTCACCAGTGTATTGTTCTTCTTCCATATCGCTGGAATTTCGAGCACATGTTCTTTGCAGCCGATGCAGTGAAGACTGTTTAGGTATATCCTCGTGTCGGACTGGGAGTTGGTTACGGCGATTTCCTTTTTTTTTTTCTTTCGCGGTCCTGTTGTGGAGCTATAAAGCAGGGAATGTACAATACCTCTTTGGCAGACTCCACCACCCGGTTGGGTGGGGTGGTGGGGGGAGGGGTATAGCAATCCGTGCCTCGTTAGCCAGACTTGACCTGTTAACGATTTGGGGAGGGGGCGCGAGGGCGTAGATTCCAAGGGAAAGGTGAGACTGGGTCTTGATCAGCTATGGTACACCAACCCCGTAGCCATCATACCAGCTACGGGTTACTGATCGCCAAATTGGAATCCCCTTCAACAAACCCCCCCCCCTTTTCCTGAGTATGTAACATAGCAGCTTCCATATTGTCTTATATCTCAGCTTCAGAACTAAAAGAAATGACATTTCCTCTTCCCCTCCACCCCACCTTTAAATTCCAATGGGAAGGCGGCGAAAGTTTCCTTAAAAACGGTACGATTTAAACTAAAAAACCAACATTCCAACGACGACGGACGGGACAGCGAAATCCCCTCACAAATTCTCCCATGTTCAAACTCCAGCTCGATACTGGGTCTCCCCTTCTCCTCAGCATCAAACACAAGCCATTCCAAATACTCGTGGTCATCTTGGACGTCCGCGTTTACGTTCTGTCCGGGACTCTGTTGATTTTATTGATTGGTTCTTTCGTATTAAATATCCTTCTGTCATTCTCTATAGCAGCAATTGACTCCTTTACAATTCCTGCTTCAGCAAACATAAGGGATGCTTGGGCAACTTGCTGTATATTGGATTAGTTTGGCTACAAGCAAAGGACTGGAAATTGGAATCGTTAGACGCCATTTTTTTTTCTTTTGGTTTCTTTTGCTGTTCCCTAGACATGTTATTCCATTTTCACTTTGGGCGATGTAAATAGTTATTTTTTTACTGGAAGTATTTCTTTCTTTATTTCTTTCATACTTTCTCCTATTTGTTATTTTTCTTTCTTTCTGTTTTTTTTCTGTTTTACTATTTGTTATTTTTCTTTCTTTCGTTATTCTTTTCTTTCTATTTGTTTTCTTTCTTTCTTTCTTTTCTTCTGTTTGTTATTTTTCTTTCTTTCTTTTTTGTTTTATTTCTTTCTTTCTACTTGTTATCTTTCTTTCTTTCTCTTTTTTTCTATTTACTATCTGTTTTTCTTTCTGTTTTCTTTCTTTCTTTCTATTTGTTATCTTTCTTTCGTTCCTTCTTCTCAGTGTACTTTTTATCTTTCTCGTTTCTGTTTTTCTCTCTTTCTATATTTTTCTATTTCTTTCCTCTTTTGTTTTTAATCTTTTTCTTTCAATTATCCTCTTATACGCTCCAATATTTGTAGAAAGCACGTATTGTTTTGTTGTTTTTTTTTGTCCCGTTCTCGACATCTTATTTTCTATTTTCTTTCTTAATATTGTTACATTTTTATCCTTTCCTGTCATGTTTTCTTTTTAACCTCCGCGTTCGAGTTTCTTCATTTTGTGTTTTTTACCTTTTCTTTTCTCTTCATTTCGTGATTTTTATCATTCTGTTTTCTTTTCATTCTTTGTTCTCTTTCTTTCACTTTCTCAATTTTGTGTTTCCTTTATTTTTCTTCTTCTGTATTTTGTTTTCTCTTCATTTTATATTTTCTCCATTTTGTGTTTTCTTTATTTTTTTCGAATTTCTTCAATTTCTGTTGTCCTTATTCTCAGATTTCTGTATTTTGTGTTTCTTTAGTTTGTGTTTTCTCCTTTGATTGATTTATTCATTTTCACATTTGTTAATTTTGTATTTTATTAATGTTCAAAATATATAAATTTTTTTTCAAGATTTCTTCTTTGTGGTTTTTTTTTCTACTTTTTTTTTTTGTTATTTTCATTTTTCTGTTTCTTTTGTGTTCTCTTCTTTATGTGTGTTCTACATTTTCTGATTTTTTTTTGTTCGATTTTTTTTTTGGTCTTTTTCTTTTGTTGTTGTTTTCTACACTGTGTGATTTTTTTCACTTTGTGTTATTAACATTTTGTGATTTCTTTATTTTGTGTTTTCTTCATTCTGTGATTTCTTTATTTTGTGTTGTCAACACTCTGTGATTTCTTCATTGTGTGTTTTCTATATTTTTGTGATTTCTTCAATTGGTATAAAATACATTTAGTGATCTCTACATTTTCTGTACTTTACAGTTTGTGATTTCTACATTATCATTAAGTCTTCCCTGTTCAATAGAATATCTTTATCTTTTTTCTAATATCCTTCTGTCTGATTCTTTGTCTGTCTATCTTTATGTAAGTCCGTTCAACTCATTGTTTTGTCTGTCTATTTTCATGTAAGTCTGTTCAACTTAATTGTTTTGTCTGTATGTCTAGATTCGTTAGTTTGCTCTTCCGAAAATAGCGCCATCACAACCAGGGTTTTCTCACATCTCCTCACGCACCCCCACCCGACCCCCCGACCCCCAACCATCTTTACCCCATCTGTAGAATTTTGCCCATGAAGCAACCCTATGGCCTAGTCCAACTACAAAAGGGATTTGTAATGTCCGGGTCAGTAGACTCGGAGGTCGGGTCCAACCACTTTGAGGCCACAGAATTTATTGCTGGAGGGTTCCAGGCAAAGAAAAAAAAAAATGCCTGCCTCTTCTGGTGGGATTCGAACCGCAGCCCCCGACACCGAAGGTAAACATCTAACCTCAAGACCACCCAGCCCCGAATCTGTCTGGTTAGATACTGAAGCAGGCAGTATCAAAATACCGGACGAGACCATGAAAATAAAAATGGGTTGAGAGTATAGTAGGAAGACAAGAAATACAGTCAATATTTTGAAAAGAAGGTCTTCTTTAGGTACAAGAGAAAAAGGAAACAGCCAAAGAGGAGATAATTAAATACATTTTCTTGTAAATACCCGCCAATTTTAAAAGATATAAAAAAAAAACAAACAAGGAGATAACCGCTCAAAAAAAGTGATAGAGTGCAATTGTTTTCTGGTTAGCCTTTGAAGAATATCAAGCAAAGTAGCAGGGGCAGTAACTATGATAAACAGTGAAGTGTAGAGAGGTAGAGTTGATGGTGGATTGTCAACTCGGGGCTAGGCAGTTATCTCCTCTTCCAGGAGTCCTTGATTCGCGTCTCTTTGTCATTTTTTTTTCTTTCTGTGCGCATTTGAAGTGCTTTGTTTGCTAGTTCTAGAAGCTGATCATAAAACACTGAGATCTGTCGCTCTAATGTGTGCAAGTCTCTTTGTTTCCATCTTGCTAGACTTGACTCCCAAGACACTATTCTTTGTATTTACTTTCTTCAGTAGCTTCTCTCATCTTCTACAGCTTTTCCCATCTCTTTTTCTACAATAGCTTCTCCCATCTTAGTTTCCTCAGTAGCTTCTCCCATCGTCTCTTTTCTTCAGTAGCTTCTCCCATCTCATTTTCTACAATAGCTTCTCCCATCTTTTATTTTCTTCCATTGTCTTTTCTTCAGTAGCTTCTCCCATTTCCTTTTGTACAATTGCTTCTCTCATCTTAGTTTATTCAGTAGCTTTTCCCATCGTAGTTTCTTTTGTAGCGTCTCTCATCTCCTTTTTTTAAATTCAGTGGCTTCTCTCATCTTCTGCAGCTTCTCTTATCTCCTTTTCTACAACAGCTTCTCCCATCTTAGTTTCTTCTTTAGTTTCTCCCATCTCCTTTTTATTTTCTTAAGTAGCTTCTCCCATCTCAGTTTCTTCAGTAGCTTCTCTCATCTTCTGCAGCTTCTCCCATCTCCTTTTCTGCAATAGCTTCTCCCATCTTAGTTTCCTCAGTAGATTCTCCCATCTTAGTTTCTTTAGCAGCTTCTCCCATCTAGTTTTCTTCTCTCCACAAAATCTACTCACATGTGGTCAGCTTTTATCATTCAAAGTTGGGGTGAGGAGACAGGCTGCAGATCATAGAATCAAGAACTGACTTCTGGCATCTGGGCTGGCGAAACATAACCGATCAAGAATCAGCCCCACATCTCCGTTGGTGCCCCCCCAAATAACAGGCCGAATCTAGATAACGATCGATGTGGTCCCAATGACTGTGGAGTCTGCCAAACCGTTGAACCTTTTTCTGGTTTTTGATTCAGCCTCGTTCCAGGTCGGCATTAAAAAAATGTCACAGTAACCCGCTCCCTATTTGTGTGTCTTAACATCTTCACGACATCGGCTGCGAAGAATATTGTGCTGGTAATTACAGGGAGACAGAAAATTGTGCTGGTAATTACGGGGAGACAGAAAATTGTGCTGGTAATTACGGGGAGACAGAAAATTGTGCTCACAATTCACAGGAGATAGAACATTGTGCAAGCAATTACAAGGAGATAGAACATTGTCCTCACAATTCCCATGAGATAGAACATTGTCCTCACAATTCACAGGAGATAGAACATTGTCCTCACAATTCCCATGAGATAGAACATTGTGCTCACAATTCACAGGAGATAGAACATTGTGCAAGCAATTACAAGTAGATAGAACATTGTCCTCACAATTCCCATGAGTTAGAACATTGTGCGCACAATTCCCAGGAGATAAAACATTGTGCGCACAATTCCCAGGAGATAAAACATTGTGCGCACAATTCCCAGGAGATAAAACATTGTGCGCACAATTCCCAGGAGATAAAACATTGTGCGCACAATTCCCAGGAGATAAAATATTGTGCTCACAATTCTCAGGAGATGGAATATTTTGCAAGCTATTCCCAGGAAATAGAACATTGTGCAAGCTATTCCCAGGACATAGAACATTGTGCAAGCTATTCCCAGGACATAGAACACTGTTAAAAATGACACAAGCTTGGGGCAAAAGCTTTGGGGCTCCTGCCAGGATCTGGAGAGGACTGCGGGCTTTGCCATGTCGACAGGGATCAGGATCTGAAGTGACCAACAACTTCGAACGCAGAAGAAGAAGAAGAAGAAGAAGAAGAAGAAGAAGAAGATTGTGCAAGATATTCTAGGAGATAGAACAACAGCTTCATACATCGTCTGAAAAGAACATATCGTAGACAGCTAAAGGAAAGACATAACAAGATCATCGTCAGTCAGTCAGTCATTTGCATTACCTTGGGGAACTTTGCCTCCCTAACAGTTCTCTTGAAGTCTCTCGGTTGTAATCAAGATGCCCTGCTGCTGATGCATCCATTTACAGATTATCAACGGTGTCTTGCAGCCATCTTCGCCTTGGTCTTCCTCTATTTTTTCCCATTATGTATCCTTCCAAGACTGTCTTCTCTAAATGTTCATAACATTTAATTCAAGTGTATGTCCAAAATACTTTAGCTATCTCTGTTCAGTCATCGTTACTAGCCAACCTTCTCAATATTAAGCTCTTGTAGTATGGAAGAAGGTTGGCCAGTAAACATCATACAAATTCGTAGTTTATTTGTTGCGAACTTTTGAAATGTTTCAAGACCTTATGCATAACCCTGTATTTACTCTTTTTTATATTGCCACTGTTTCTACCATGTTGCTGTTTAGCCCTAAACCTTTTATGTTTTAAAGTTAAAATTTGAACAATTTTAACATTTTAAAATCAAAATATATCTTTAAATAGATTACATTGAGCTTAAAACACCGCGAATTTTCATTTTCCTTAAAGGCTAGCGGCTTACATTATTCAAATTTTCACATCTTAAAAACAAAATGGCGCATAAATTCTGCGCATGCCCGGAAGTTATACCAAAGCGAAAATAAACCAAACCTCAAGCAAAGAAAATTAATAACGTAACATCCATTACGGGAATATTGAGGTTATTATGTAAATAATTACAAAGAGTATTCAGGATAGAGGGGCTGTTATTAGCAAATTATAAGGACGTGAAAAGAAAGAAGAAAGAATATGCTCTCCTTGTTTGTGAATCTCCGCGTCCAGAAATTTGGTTTGGATGTTTTTTTTTTGTGAGAAGGCAAAAAGAAAAAAAAATTAATCCTGAGGTTTTGATTTCACAACGAGTTTCATCCCTTCCAGCTCTGACCGCCATTATTTAGTGCAGGCCTTTCTTTTTTTTCTTTCTTCTTCTGTTTCATCTCCACGATTATCTTCTTTGTCGTTTTTCGATTCAGAAAGGTAAATGAAAGTTAAAACCGTAAGGAAAGGACATTTTATTACCGGTTATGTCGTGAGAAGTTCTACAAAATGGTCAATATACAGCATGATTGGGCCTTAGTGGAACTTGGGAGTAGAGAACCTAGGGGGAACTGAGGAGCACAGAACCTAGGGGGAACTAAGGAGTAGAGAGATTAGGGGGAATTAAGGAGTATAGAGCCTAGGGGGAACTAAGGAGTAGAGAGCCTAGGGGAAACTAAGGAGTATAGAGCCAAAGAGGAACTAAGGAGTAGGGAGCTTAGGGGGAACTAAAGAGTAGGAAGACTATGGAGAACTAAGGAGTAGGGAGCCTAGGGGGAACTAAGGAGTAGGGAGCCTAGGGGGAACTAAGGAGTATAGAGCCAAGAAGGAACTAAGGAGTAGGGAGCCTGGGGGAACTAAATAGTAGGGAGATTATGGGGAACTAAGGAGTAGGGAGCATAGGGGGAACTAAGGAATAGGAAGACTGGAGAAGCTAAGAATTAGAGAGCCTGAAGAACTAACTAGCAGGAAGTTTTGGGGAAAACTAAGAAGTAGGGAGCTGGGAACTAAGGAATAGATATCATCAAAAATAGATGAAGGATACAAGGAGTGAAACAATAGATCTACCAAGATTTTTAAAAAAAAACTGTCTGTAAAGGTTAAGTGTAATTCTGCGCTGTTATGATGATAATAATGATTACGATAATAATGATGACGTTAATAATGATGATGAAATAATGATGGTGTTAACAACGAATCACAGTTCCCGGAATTATTATTTCGCACCACGTGATTTCTCTTCTTGCTTCGAGGGGGTGGGGTGGGGTGGGGGGGGGAGAGAGATTCCAGAAGGACGTTCGCTGACCCTAATTTGGGATCGTGAGGGTAACTAGGCTCTCTTTCCAGACGAGCAAGTTTACCCTGAACAGATTGATCCCGTTTTACGTACGGTCGTTCTTCAGAGCAAACAGCGCCCGGTACGTGTCAAACTTTTGGAGCCTCAAGCAAGGTTAACTAATCTTTAGGAAGTTATGGGTGAGTATATATATATATATATATATATATATATATATATATATATATATATATATATACTACTAATATATCTATCCTACAAGAGCTTAATATTGAAGAAGGCTGTCTAGTAAAGAGGATTAAAGAGAGAAAACTTAAATATTTTGGACACATTAAACGTCATGATAATTTAGAGAAGACCGTATTGGAAGTATGCATAATGGGAAAAAGAAAGAGAGGAAGACCAAAACGAAGATGGCTGCAAGAAATCGTTGATAATCTGCAAATGGATGCAGCAGCGGCAGGGCATCTTGCTCACAACCGAGAGGCCTACAGGAGAGCTGTTAGGGAGGCAAAGTTCTGCAAAGGACATGCAAATGAATGAATGAATGAATGAATGGATGGATGAGTACTTCACCCTCTGATGTTCTATATTTAGTTGACCAAGGTCGTAAATTAATCATTACTTACAAGGTCATGCTACACGGTCACATATATTCGGCATTTGTTACTGAACATAATATGCATGAAAAACAAAAACAAAAAAATGTACATCATCAATATCAACTCCATGCTGGGTGTATATCATGAACACGAACAATTTATGTTACTTTAACCTTAGGTGAATCTGTAACACATTATGCATTCTAATAATCTTGAACATGTATTCTCAGAATACTGGAACCTTAAATTAACCTCATTAATATCTCCTCATTAGCGCCTTCTATTTCGCCTCATTCCTCTACCTCTGTAACTGTTATCTCTGTTTCCTTTAGTGTGGTTATGTCCTTTCTGATCATAGACTGTTTTATGAGTGTGAAGCATGGAATAAGAGAGTACAACGAGAAAATGGAGGCCATGGAAATGTGGTTCATAAGAAGGATGTTGAATGTACCATAGACAACCAAGAAAACCAATGAAGAAGTCTTAAGAGAGGCTGGAGTTAAAAGGCATATTATAGCAAAGATCAGAGGCAGACAAGCGAAATTTATAGATTTCCTGAGAAGAGGAAAATTGGAACACATTGTGGCAAATGGAAAAATTGAAGGAAGAAGAAACAGAGGAAGACAGAGAGAGAAGTTGCTGGATGGCTTGTCAGTGTGGCTAGGAAGAAAGTCACCGGCGGATCTCATAATCAAGTCTAAAGACAGGGAATTGTGGAGAGAAATGATCGCCTACGTCACGCGGCACGGCACTTAGAATTTATCAACATTAAAAGCAACTCCACATTCTGCTTACCTCCACTCTCGCTAATTCCATCCACACAATCCACCAAGACGACGAAGATGACCTCCAGGAAGAAGATGATAACAAGGAAGATAATCCTGAACGATGGGAGCACATCTGAGCTGGATTTCCCCATCATTATCTGGTGCTATTTTTATTCACGGAAATATCCGTTATATACCAGGATTCCTGGCGTGGATTTGTTCCTTGGCAAATGTTGTCCCGCCGTATCCAGTGTCACTCCATGCGCTGTGACAAGTAACAGTTGACATCCAAATTACGTTTAGCGAAGGCTAAGACACGCAAACCTTTGCATTAACCATAGAATATGATCTAAACTGCTAATATATTACGTGAACTGCTTGAAATATTGAACAACTTGATTTCGAATAGTCCTTTATCTGTAGATAAAAGAGAAAAAAAGTATTCAGATTCACTACTTTGATGAAAGCAGCAAACTACCGAAATAAAGAAAATGATGAAATAGTTTGATGACGCTGTCAGAGAAAAACGCTACGACATGGGCATGCCCTGAAAGCTATGATACACTGTCAGAGAAAAACGCTATGACATGGGCATGCCCTGAAAGCTATGATACACTGTCAGAGAAAAACGCTATGACATGGGCATGCCCTGAAAGCTATAATACACTGCACAGAAAATCTGAGTACAGTTCTTTCATTCTCAGAGTTAAAATTCCACACAGCTGTGGGTCTCATGGGCAGCTTTGTCAGAGAGGGTCTCATGGGCAGCTGTGGCAGAGAGGGTCTCAGTGTGCAGCTGTGGCAGAGATGGTCTCATGGGCAGCTTTGTCAGAGAGGATCTCATGGGCAGCTTTGTCAGGGAGGATCTCATGGGCAGCTTTGTCAGAGAGGGTCTCATGGGCAGCTTTGTCAGAGAGGGTCTCATGGGCAGCTTTGTCAGAGAGGGTCTCATGGGCAGGTGTGGCAGAGATGATCTCATGGGCAGGTGTGGCAGAGAGGATCTCATGGGCAGCTGTGGCAGAGAGGATCTCATGGGCAGGTGTGGCAGAGAGGATCTCATGGGCAGCTGTGGCAGAGAGGGTATCAGTGTGCAGCTGTGGCAGAGAGGGTATCAGTGTGCAGCTGTGGCAGAGAGGGTATCAGTGTGCAGCTGTGGCAGAGAGGGTATCAGTGGGCAGCTGTGGCAGAGAGGGTCTCAGTGGACAGCTGTGAGAGAGACAGACAAGACTCCGAAGAGGAATATTAAAAGCCGCCAAAAACTGTTCTCTTGTCCCCGGCCCCCCCCCCCCACCTCTGTCAACCTCATAGGTTAGTCATTTTGTTATTATCCATTATGTCATTATGTGCCCCCTTGGAACCTCTTTGGCTTCGGATCCTCCCCCCCCCCTCCCTCCCTCACACAAGTTAAAACTGAGAAATCCCTCCAGACATCGGGGCAATGCACCGCCCATGCCCCCTTCTCATATGGCCTGAATACAGACACAGAACAATGGACTGTGCTATCCCCAGGCAGGGCTGTCATCAGTTCACGCCGACTTCAAAGGAAAGCTTCACTGGTTTTACCAATCCCGTGATACCGGGTTCAGTCATAGGCGGCGGGGATTTTTTTTTTATCTGGTACACACCAGAAAGGCCCAGGGGTCCACCCAGCCTCTAAAAATGGGTACCAGAGAAATCTGGGAAGGTAAATGCGGGTCAGGCTGTGATAATGACCACATCAGACTTTCATGTGTCCAAGTTCGTGGAAGTACTGGCCTAACACCGGATCCCCAGTATGCCTTGATGCCATGGAAACGGGGGGGGGGGGGGGGGGGTTAGTTTGTACAGTTTTGTTGGGGTTAGTATAAGCTTAGCACTAGCGTTATGACAGAACTTAAATATATCTCATTCTCATACTCTGAGGCAGGAGTCCAGCGTCTTAAACAGAGAATATGCCCCAGAGCCAACCATAACAGTGTGTTGGTTAGGAAAATGTATATAAAACGTACAATCTACCTGTATACTTTTCATAAGAAGTTCCATCTGTAGAGTGTTCTGGCCGTAGAAAAAGAAGCAATAGAAAGGAACTCACTTGCTCAATGCAAAAGAATAAGGAGCTGTAACATGGATGGGACATATACTACATGTACTCTGAAAAGACTCCAACATTACCGCAATAACATCCACAAGATGGACATAGAAAACATGAGGGAAGAGAGACAGACAGGCCAAGGTCGGCCAGAGATATTAATGTAAAAAAAAGAGATCCACGTTTTTCATGACAGTTGAGGGATCATTGTACAACACCTAACATTGCCACTCTTGTTACAGATACAAACATTATCATCCTTGTTACAGATACAAACTTTACCACTCTTGTTACAGATACCAACATTACCACACTTGTTACAGATACAAGCATTATCACTCTTTTTACAGATACAAACATTATTTCTACAGACACTAACATCACCACTGTTGCTACAGATACATGTATTACCATGATTTTTACAGATATTAATATTACCACTATTGTTACTGCCACTAGCATTGCCACTATTCTTACAGATACCAAAGTTACAGTTATTGTTATCACTACTGTTACAGATAATACCGTTACCACTATTGTTACAGATAATACAGTTACCACTATTGTTACAGATACTACTATTAACCAGTATTGTTACAGATATTAACATTATCACTACTGTCACAGGTACTAACAATTATCACTATTTCTACAGGTACTAACATTACCATTTTGCTATGGATGATAACACTACCGCTGATGTTGCTGTTATTAAAACTGCCACTACTGTTTCTCCCACCATTACTACAACTGTTACTGTGTATTATTGCTGCTAATGTTACCATTACTTTTGCCAAAACTAACGTTAATACTTTCTGGCACTACTACTAACAATACTTCATCTACAACTCCTAGTAACATTACAGTTACTAACTACTGCAGCTTTACAAATACATTATTACTGCTGATAAGAACACCATTAGTGTTATTAATATTCACGTTACTAATGGTATAACTGTAAGTAACGGCCCTATTACCATCGTTGAGACGAGCATTATTACTTCTTATTACTACTTTTAAGATAGCCACGGTTGTTACTGCTATGAATACTATAATAACTTTCACCCTACTAACAGTACTACAATCACTTTTTCTGAAAACATTACTGGTATAAAACTACTACCACCGGCTGTACTATTATCACAGTCATATTTGCTATTACCATTGCCTCTGTTGACCTGTTGCCCTGAATAGTCATGCCAGTAAAATTCCATTAAAAATCATAATGGGTAGATTTCGAAAGAAAATAGAAGGAGAAATCAATATGGTCGAAGCTGGTTTTAGGCAAGGAAGAGAAACAAGAGATCATATTTTCAACATAAGATTACTAATAGAGAAATACAGAGAATTTAATGTGAATCTACATTTATCTTTTATAGACTATTCAAAAGCATCTGATTGTGTACAACACTGGAAACTTTGGGAAAATATGGAGAAAACTGGATTTCCAACACACGTGACACAATTAACATCACTGCAGTATCTAGACCAACAGGCAGCAGTAAGAATAAATGGTGAAACAACAACTTGGTTTGACATAAAACAAGGGGTCCGTCAGGGGTGCATATTGTCACCCTACTTATTTAACTTGTATACTGAAAATATAATGAGGAATGTTAGAGAAGATGCAGACAAAGAATATTACGATGCCATAGCACTTGGAAGTTATGAATTACCAGAGACTTGATATGCTGATGAAATAGTATTACTGTCCACAACACAAAAAAGGAATAGAAAATCTAATTATGTCAGTCCCTAAAAATAGTGAAAAACAAAATCTCTATCTTAATGCGAGGAAAACTAAATTGATGACAACTGACAAAACAAATAAGGCAGCTGAAATATTTATCAATGAGGAGAAACTGGAAGAGGTGGAGAGTATTGAATACTCTTTATCATTACTAACTAATAATGGAGATACAATGAGGGAAATTAAAAGGAGGACATCTATCACTCTTCAGAAAGTAAAACAAATAAAGAATCTGTGGAGAGGAGCAGACAGAACTACAAAAATACGATTTTTAAGGTCGTGCATCTTTCCCATCGCAACATATGCCTGTGAGACCTGGACACTTAACAAAACAGCTCAGAAATACATAAATGCTTTTGAATGTAAATGCTACAGAATAGTCATATAATGGACACAAAATAGAATAAGTATATCCATATAACAAGAACTTAATATTGAAGAATGTTGGCTAGTAAAGAGGATTAAACAAAGAACACTTAAATATTTGGGACATATTAAACTTTTTGATAATTTAGATAAGACCGTCTTGGAAGGGTACATAGCTGGAAAAATAAAAAGAGGAAGACCAAGGCGAAGATGGCTGCAAGACATCGTTGATGATCTGCAAATGGACACGTCAGCAGCAGTTCATCTTGCTTACAACCAATCAAGCCTACAGGAGAACTGTTAGGAAGGCAAAGTTCCGCAAGGGACATGCAAATGACCTCTTGGCGCTATTAATGTTTCTAAATAGATCACTCTTGTTATTACTTTTAACATTACCCCCACTTCTACTGCTGCTAACATTGTTGTTACAAGACAGTTACATCTACGGTATTTCAACAGAGAAGAACAGGGCCATATAAGGTGTTCAGTTTTTTTGTTGGTCGTTAATTAGGGACCGTAGGGTAAGCGACCATATTTTTTTATTTCTTATGTTTTGTGCTGTCTGGATTATGCTTAATAAGATCAGTTGCTTTCTTCTTCTTCTTCTTTTTCTAGCTTTTCCTCCCCCTCCTCTTCCTCCTCCACTTCTTCTTCTTCTTTTTCCTTTTCATTCTCGTTTCCCTTTTCTTCTTCTTCTTCTTCCTCTCCCTAAAGAGTGTGTGGGAAGAACGAAAAATGGAGTGATGAAGGGGGCAGAATGTAAGACGGTCCTGCACGCCCAATTCTTTACCCTTTACAAATAAAAATCATTCATTCATTCCTCTTTTTTCTTCTCTTCTTCTTCTCTTCTTCTTCTTCTTCCTCCTCCTCCTCTACTTCTTCTTGTTCTTCTTGTTCTTCTGCTTTCTTCTTTTTTCCTCTTTATCCTCGTTTTCTTCTAGTCCTTCTTCTTCCTCCACCACTTCCTTCTCCTACTTCTTCTTCTTCTTCTTCCTCTTCCACCCTCTTCTTCTTCTTCTTCTTCCTCTTACTCCTTCTGTAAGACGGGCCTGCGTGCCCAATTCTTTACCCTTGAAAAATAAAGATTATTCATTCATCCATTCATTCATTCTTCTTCTTCTTCTTCTTCCACCACCTCCTCCTCTTCCTGTTTCTTCCTCCTCCTCTTCTTCTTTCTGCTTCTTCTTCCCTTGATCTGCGAGCTGGATGAGTTTTTTTTTTTTTAATGTAGCTGACGAAATGAGGGTGTTGAAGCACAACATCTTGTCGGATTGGGATTGTGTTGCTGCTACTTTTTCAGTCCTTGAAGGGAGCTAAAGCAGTGAGTGTGCAGTACTTCTTTAGCTGATTCCACCACCATGAAGACTATGGCGATCCCTGCTCCGTTATCTAGGCTAGGCCTGTTACCGGGGGTACTAAATGAGAGGTAAGACAGGGTCTTGATCTTCTTTGGTTCGCGTACCCTGACTTTAGCTTGTCAGACATGGATCGCTGACCGTCGAATCGGACAGCGTATTCACTCCCCCCCCCCCAACCCCCTCCAAACCAGAATGACAGTTGCTATCTTGATGCCAGTAAGAAAAATCAAATATCTCGATCGTATCAGAAACTTGATGATGAGTGAAATGGAGTAGCAATGACGCAGAGAAAAAACTTTGATCAACTTTACTGGAGTCGAAAGCGCGACACACCTTAGTGGCAGAAGCACAGCAATATACGAACCTGCAGGGGCTGCACAGCTCTAGCGATACTTAGAAAAAATGAGGAGTAGGCCCTGCTTTGTTGATATAGCACTCAGAAGTCATTTTTAGATGGCAGGAACTAGGTTTAGAGAAGCAAGGAAGAGCGATGACTCGTTGCCATATTTCTGCTGGATATCCCAGGACTACAGACAGCAAAACAACCAAAGAAGCTGTGGAGAGGAACAGACAGAACTACAAAAATACGATTTTTAAGGGCATGCATCTTTCCCATCGCATAATATTACTGTGACACCTGAACACTCAACAAAGCAGCTGAGAAATGCATAAATGCCTTTGAATGTAAATGCTACAGAAGAGTTCTTCAGATATCATGGACACAAAAAAGAACAAATATATCTATACTACAAGAACTTAATATTGAAGAAGGCTGGCTAGTAAAGAGGATATTAAACACAGAAAACTTAAATATTTTGGACATATTAAACGTTACGAGAATTTAGAGAAGACCGTCTAGGAAGGGTACATAATGGGAAAAAGAAAGACAGGAAGACCAAGGCGAAGATGGCTGCAAGACATCGTTGATGATCTGCAGATGGATGCACCAGCAGCAGGCCATCTTGCTTACAACCAGAGGCCTACAGGAGAGATGTTAGGGAGGCAAAGTTCCGAAAAGGACATGCAAATGACTGACTGACTGATCTCATACTCAGTCTGACTTAACGAGACACAAGATAATCTCAGAATACCCATGATGGTGGAACCTTTTAAAGAAGCAATGGGTCTTTAGTTCTTTTTAGCCTCATTACTGGTCAGCAAAAAAAAAAAAAAAGGCCGGACTTCACCCACTTTCTTCTCAACAAGATACTTGTGCTTCACCACCTCCAGCGGCTGTAAGGAACATCCTTCTCCCAATTCCAAGAAGATAGAACAAGAACACAGACAATGAAAGTGTTGATAGAACAAGAGCACAGACAATGAAAGTGTTGGCAGAACAAGAACACAGTCAATGAAAATGTTTATAGAACAAGAAAACAGACAATGAAAATGTTTATAGAACAAGAAAACAGACAATGAAAATGTTTATAGAACAAGAACACAGTCAATGAAAATGTTTACAGAACAAGAAAACAGACAATGAAAATGTTTATAGAACAAGAAAACAGACAATGAAAATGTTGATAGAACAAGAACACCGTCAATGAAAATGTTTATAGAACAAGAACACAGACAATGAAAGTGTTGATAGAACAAGAACACAGTCAATGAAAATGTTGATAGAACAAGAACACAGACAATGAAAGTGTTGATAGAACAAGAACACAGACAATGAAAGTTTTGAAAAAAAAACAGAGACTTGATTTCATATATATATATATATATATATATATATATATATATATATATATATATACATATATATATATATATATATATATATATATATATATATATATACTTCTATGAAATCAAATCTCTGTTTATATTTATATGTCTGAACCTTAAGGCCTCAAGACACATGGGGCTTCCTCAAGGGTTTTCCACAAATGCCTGTCCTTTGCCTTTTTTTCAGCTCTTGCCCAGGTGAGCCCTCTATTGCTCAGCATCCTTTCTGTTGCTCTTCTCCATGTCTCTTTTGGTCTACCCTTACTTCTGTTCCCCTATGGTGTCCATCTTAGTGCTATTTTTATAGAAGTATATACCACATTAAAAAAAAACACTCGCTTTTACACTGGTGACACAGTGGCGCAAGCCAAAGTCAGTGTATAAAATCCTGAACAGAATCAGCTCCGGAATACGTGGATGGACAATATCGGTCATGAATGAATT
Organism: Achatina immaculata; assembly: GCA_009760885.1. NCBI lineage: Eukaryota > Metazoa > Mollusca > Gastropoda > Stylommatophora > Achatinidae > Lissachatina > Lissachatina immaculata. The sequence goes on from CM019710.1 coordinate 22,568,156, forward strand.
CCTGGCAACTCACATGATGATGATGATGATGATGATGATGATGACCCCAAAAGAAACTTCATAAGCCGGTACAAAACTCCTCTCCCCCCTCCTCGGCCTCATTCCCCCCCCCCCCCATTATCCTTTCTTTTCATCGACTCGGGACCCCCACCCCCCCACACACACGAAGCCTTCCAGGGCCACCTTTAGAACAGGAATAATCCTCCGAGCGCCCTCTGGTTGAACATTTCTCTTGCAATGTCTGATGATGATCAAGATAACGATAAAGATAATGGCCTCTGAAAGATAAGAGAAATGACCACCTGATATAAAACTGGTTGTAGAAATGAATGTAGATAGATGTATATGGTTTAGTTGTGAAGGAAAGAAAAGAAAGAGATGGAAAGAGTGAGAAAAGTGAGCAGAAACAAGAAAACTGACAGAAAGTAAGATGAGCACATATAAATAAAGAATCTCTCTCTCTCTCTCTCTCTCTCTCTCTCTCTCTCTCTGACGTATAATACTAAACATAGCCAGCGTTTAAAAAACTGTCTTCTTCCTAAACCCAGGATTGATCTGTACAAGAAAAGCCTTGCATACTCTGCAGTAGAGCTCTGGAACACTCTCCCCTACCATTTAAAATCCATTGGTAATACTTCATCCTTTAACTCAAACCTGTTTCATTATTTACTTGCTTGTAATTATATGCCTCCATAAAATAACCAGCACTCTCCCAACACGTGACTCGCCAACCATCAAGTACTAAAATGATATAGTTAGAAAAGCAACTTGTTAGATATTGTTAGAAATTATTTTAATGTCTGTTTAAAAAACATATGTTAGAAGATCTGTATTTACAATGTATTTTTGTTTATGTATATGTCTGCGTATGTATGTGTGCGTGAGTGTTATTTTATTAGGTTAATTACTTCTTCTCTTTTACTTTGAATGTAGTAGTTAAATCTTACACTCTTTTGATATGTTTTTTCCTAATTTAATTTGTATATTTGTACTAAATCAAGTGTGTGGGAAGAATGAAAAATGGAGTGATGAAGGGCAGAATGTAAGACGGGCCTGCGTGCCCAATTCTTTACCCTTGAAAAATAAAGATTATTCATTCATTCATTCTCTCTCTCCCTCTCTCTCTCTCTTTCTCTGAACCTTAAGTGCCCATTACATATGGGGTTTCCACAAGGTTTTTCCATGTATCCGATGGGAGCATGCTGAGGCCATCTGATGCAAAATGCCATGTTGTCTGCCATCTTTGTCATCCTCGCTTTACCTCACTTCTCAGCCAATCGCTTGCTTTCACTTTGCACTTACCTACATCTATCTGGGTGCATTTTGTGATAATTTTTTTACAAGCGACGTGTCCGTGGCGAAGTGGTTAGTGCACTAGCCTCTCACGACGACGGTCGGGGGTTCGAATCCGATCGGAGGCACCCCAGTCACCCAGCTGTAAAAATGGGTACCTGACTTCTTCTGAAGCTGGGAAAGGAAAGGCAGCCAGGCGTGACACTGACCGTATCACCCTCTAGCGTGCTTACAGGTAATGGAAAATATGGGCACTAACACCATGTTCCTATGTGCCTCTAAGGGTTACCTTTCTTTTTTCTTACAAGGATGAGACCAAACAGCTAAGTGTTTAAATGTTCATCTGTGTTTTTTATTTTTATCTGTTGTGTTGCTTTTATTGTATGTGATCCTTGAAAAGTGTTTTTGCCGAAATATTGGATTGTTGTATGACATCTGAAAATAGACATAAACGAAGGAGCCAGCAGTGAGTCCCTACAGTCATCCAGTACTGTGTGTTCTGAGAGAGAACAGGCCAAAAGTACAATAACAGCACTAAGGACAGGAGCCATCCATCATCATCTGACGTGTCTGGCTTGGTGGCCCGCTGAGCGTAATGAAAGTGTTATAAGAGTGGGGAAAAAAATTATCGGAGTAGTTTTCGAAAGGAGGGAGGAGGGAAAGAACGAGGAGAGTATGAAAATGAGGAGCTTGGAAGAACATAAGAGATGAGATATGGCTTTTAGTTAGCGTCAAATTGGACCTAAATCTCAGGGGTACCACTTGTTTACGCTGTACTCCTGACATGATTTGAGAAATGGACTAATTTATGACATTATCCGTGAAGTAATATCATGGTTTTACGTATAAAGGAGATCCCTTAAACAGTTCTAAAAACCATTTACACTGTTATTACTGTTACTAGTACTACCATTATAGTACTTGCTAGATTTATCACTGATATTACTGTTACTAGCATTACCATGGTAGTTCGTAAGAACAGCGAAGAGCAAAACCTCTATCTTAATGCGAAGAAAACTAAATTGATGACAACTGACAAAACAAACAAGGCAGCTGAAATATGTATCAATGAGGAAAAATTAGAAAAAGTGGAGAGTTTTGAATATCTTGGATCACTACTAACTAGTAATGGAGATACAATGAGAGAAATTAAAGGGAGGACATCTATCGCTCTTTAGAAAGTAAAACAACTAAGGAATCTGTGGAGAGGAAAAGACAGAACCACAAAAATAAGATTTTTAAGGGCATGCATCTTTCCCATCGCAAAATATGCCTGTGAGACCTGGACATTTAACAAAACAGCTGAGAAACACATAATGCCTTTGAATGTAAATGCTACAGAAGAGTTCTTCAAATATCATAGACACAAAAAATAACAAATATATCCATACTACAAGAACTTAATATTGAAGAAGGCTGGCTAGTAAATAGGATTAAACAAAAAAAAAACTTAAATATTTTGGACACATTAAACGTCATGATAATCTAGAGAAGACCGTCTTGGAAAGGTACATAATGGGAAAAAGAAAAAGAGGAAGACCAAGGCGAAGATGGCTGCAAGACATCATTGATGATATGTAAATGGATGCATCAGCAGCAAGCCATTTTGCTCACAACCGAGAGGTCTACGGGAGAGCTGTTAGGGAGGCAAAGTTCCGAAAGGGACATGCAAATGAATGAATGAGCATTACCATTGTTATTACTTTTACTAGATTTACCACTGATATTACTGTTACTAGCATTGTCATTGTTATTATTCTTACTAGATTTACCACTGGTATTACTGTTACTAGCATTACCATTGTTATTACTCTTAGTACTTTTACCACTGATATTACTGTCCCACATCACTAAAATAACAATCTACAAAACTATAATAAGGCCAGCCGTCATGTGTGGATCAGAAACGTGGAAGATAACAAAGAAAGGTGAACAACAATTGCAGATCTTTGAGAACAAGATCTTAAGAAGAATCTTTGGGCCCACAAAGAATACCAACAGTGGAGAATGGAGAGCTAGAAAGAACACTGAACTGAACAGCTTATTTAAATCCCAACGAAATATAAATGTCTTGAAACTGAACAGACTACGCTGGCTGGGCCATGTAGAAAGAATGGAAGAGAACAGACAAACAAAAATGATGTTTGCACAAGAGATGAGGGAAACAAGACCAAGACAGAGATGGGAAGACAACACTGAAGAGATGATAAATTATGCATGCAGGAAACTCTCTACTGTAGAGAGGGGAACAACATAACTCCTTTAGATCATCAGAGGAATTACCCCCCTCCTTTTAGACAAGTGTTTCGGCCCTATTAAACTCTTGACACTCTAAGGGGGGTGGGCCTCTCTGGGTCATGACTCCCAGAGGTCTTGTGAGTTGTTGCTTTTTTTCCCCCCGTTCCGCGACTGAACCCGTGATCTTCCAGTTGCCACTGCACTTTTTGAAGTGCGTCTTTAGCGATTTTGCTACGGAGGACTGGTATTGGTTGTGACAAACGAAATTATTAATGTTCTCAATGCTTGTTTTGCCTACTACACATCCAGCATGATGCCTTTTCTGCTGTTTCTGAAAATTGTAAAGAAATTCATGCCACCAACTGGAGAGGGAAGATTAGGAATAAAGAGGAATGGAGGCGAACTTTATCTGCAGTAGCGAGCCTTAATGGCTCGGAAAGCTGTAGAAGAAGAAGAAGAAGAATAAGAAGAATAAGAAGAAGAAGAAGGAGGAGGAGAATCACAGTTACTAGGATTACCACCGTTATTACTCTTACTAGATTTACCACTGATATTACTGTTTACTAGCATTAGCATTGATATTATTCTTACTAGATTTACCACTGATATTACTGTTTACTAGCATTACCATTGTTATCACTCTTACTAGATTTACCACTGATATTACTGTTACTAGCATTAGCACTACTGCTAGTACTATTAAAATTACCACTACTGTTACTGCTATTACAATTACTACTACTATTACAGGTATTACAATTACCACTACTATTACTCCTATTACAATTACTACTACTATTTCTCCTATTACAATTACTATTACTATTACTCCTATTACAATTACTACTACTACTATTTCTGCTATTACATCTACTATTACTGCTAGTGTCATGCAAATGTAAAGAACAGGAGAACATCATGTATAAATACAGAGCACTGAGACAAAATCACATGAGAATGAGAAGATCCTCTACTAATCCTATTAGGCAACCCCCCCCCCCTCTCCCCTGACACAAACGGACAATGTCCAAACAGTTTTAGCAAATAAATATTCCTTTTAAAAAAGGCGCTAATTGAAACAAGTGACTTGTAAGTGCCTGTATCACGTAGCACTTGAAACTCAAACAGGGGGGGGGGGCATGTTAAAATCAGATATCATGTCGCAAGGAATCTTACTCTCACAGGAATCAACACAGACCATGAAAGTTCAGTCTGTCTTAAATGTTTGAAAAGACTTTTATGAAAACAAACTGCAAAATAAGAAGCAAAAGTATATACATGTAAGAACATGTAAAGGTCAAAATCCCCGTTTCCCTGTCTTTAAAGGCATATTGGGGATATAGTTTTAGGCCCGTATTTCCATGACCTTCGGCACATGGTCTGTATCACGCCTGGCCGCATTTACCTTCCCAGATTTCTCTGGTATCCATGTTTAGAGGCTGGGTAGACCTCGGGGCCTTATTTGGTATGCTGGTCCCAGAAAAAAAAAAAATCCCCCACTGCTGGGATTTGAACCCGATACCATCGGATTAGTAGACCGGGCGTTTAACCCCTCAACCAACCAGGCCACTTGAAAGCATGCGCAGTTTTCGAAATGAAGTATCTCTTATCCTGTAGCATAACATGAAACATTTGACAGCTTGATGAACACTGGTAAACTCGAGGGGAAAAAAAAAGGAAGGAGAGAAAGCTAGGGGAAAAAATTTGCATGTTAACGGGCTCACCAGTCTGTGCTGGACAAGAATGTCAAATGAACTGAACGAAAAGGATTGCTCAAAATTAAGAAGCATGATCGCTAACATCTGCCCGTCCAACATACAATGACAAGAACGCATGGCTCACAATACAGCTTACCAGAGACATTGTATTCCAGTTTCTACCATAAAATGTGTGAATAAAATGTAATAAAAATGTAAAGATTCCAGTCACACATTACATTTCATTACAAATATCGGTTTAAAGAAAATACGTTGAGAAATACACACACGGGATAAGTTAAAAATGGCGAAGCGAAATCTACAAAATCCTCCGAATTGAACTAGCTTTCTGAAACAGAACTGAACGGAATCGAACATGAAAGTCGATTATTTCTTTGGTCGAACAAGGCTGGTATCTGTAAACCTGAAGTCGACGGGTAAATTTAACAATCGAAGTAGGTCTTTTTTATGTATTGATCTTTTTTTGTTGTTGATGTTGTTGTTTTGTTTTCACAGAAGTTGACCTACAAAACAGACTTCATTGCCTTAAGAGAAGCTTCGATTCTATTGGCTCTGTTGTGTCGAAAGGCTATATATTTATCATTTTAATTACAAAAAATGGCACTTTATTGACAAATATTACGTAATGAGAGAATTACTGTACACACATCTTGATTGTAGACACCAAAATACACCAGCTTTTTTTAAATCATCAAAGTCTCTACAGTAAACAACTCTGAAACGAATAACCTCCCCTTGAAAACAAAGAGCGATAAATCTCCAAGACATACACACGATAATGGCCCCCAACGTCTGGTACGTAAACTTAGTAAAAACATATTTGTCTATTTCATTCTGCCCGAGCGGAACAAGGGAAACTGTTTCCTTCTGCCCGCGCTACATCGATCATAGAACATGTCTATTGGTCATAGCTTGATTCCAGAACGCCCAGGAATGCGGAAAGGGCCACAGTATCGCCACAAGTCGCCGCTGAAAGCCGGAATATGAAAAAGTACGACAAGCTGTAGGTCCATTTTCCAAGTTACAGGAAATATAATTTTCGACGCACGAAGAAATTGAATCGATATTTTCATAAGTTTGAGAAGATATCGGGCAAATTTAGACAGTTCTGTATCTGTTGCTTGACTGATAATGCTGCGGTTCAGATTCTGAACCAAGGACTTTGTGTTAGAATGGAGGACGGGAGTCTGGTCTCTTAAAAAAAAAAACACTTTCTCATGGAAAGACACTTTTCTTTTATTTGTGTCATGTCAACCTAGATTTATATAGGAACTTGTGTTGTGGTCTAATAATGTGTGACAATATGATGATGTACAAGAGGGTCATTGAATGGGGTGGGGTGGGGGTGGGGTGCAAGAACCCCATCGCTTCGAGGCCCAGAAGCGTCCACTGTTTTCAGGAGTTAATAACCAGTAGGGGTAAACGGGATCAAAGGGGTTGCGGTGGAGGGGTTGAGGTTGCGTGGCCTTAAAAGAGTTCGTCTTGGAGGACCTGTTGTACAGTATCATGTCCTTAACATTACACTATGCCTTTCTATCTTGTTGTACTGACGTATAATATCACACTGTCCTTCTATCTTGTTGTACTGACGTATAATATCACACTGTGTCCTTCTGTCTTGTTGTACTGTCACATAATATCACACTGTGTTCCTTCTGTCTTGTTGTAGTGTCACATAATATCACACTGTGTTCCTTCTGTCTTGTTGTAGTGTCACATAATGTCACACTGTGTCCTTCTGCCGTGTTGCAGTGTCACATAATATCACACGGTGTTCCTTCTGTCTTGTTGTAGTGTCACATAATATCACACTGTGTCCTTCTGTCTTGTTGTACTGTCACATAATATCACACTGTGTCCTTCTGTCTTGTTGTAGTGTCACATAATATCACACTGTGTCCTTCTGTCTTGTTGTAGTGTCACATAATATCACACTGTGTCCTTCTGTCTTGTTGTAATGTCACATAATATCACACTGTGTCCTTCTATCATTTTATACTATTACATAATATCACACTGTGTCCTTCTGTCTTGTTGTAGTGTCACATAATATCACACTGTGTTCTTCTATCTTTGTGTACTATCAAATAATATCACACTGTATCCTTCTATTTTTGTACTATCATATAGTATCACACTGTCCTTCTATCTTTTGGTATTATCAGATAATATCACACTGTATCCTTCTATCCTGTTGTACTATCACATTATGGCATTCTTTCCGGTCGTACCGTCACATGATGTCGCGTTATGTCCTTCTATCTCGCCCTACTGTCACATAATGTCACATTATGTTTTTCTATCTTGACGTACAGCCGCATAATGTCACATTATATTCTCCTTCTTTAGTGTGCCTTTATATGATGTAGCATTGTCACATAATGTCACAGCGGTTCCTTCTTTCTTGTGTGCCGTCACATAAAGTCGTACTGTCTTTCTATTTTATTGTATTGTCACATAACATCACGCTCCGTCCTTCCATATTTCTCATGCCAACAGGTAATGTCATATTCCTTCCGCTTCTGTTGCCATACCATCTAGTAATGTCATCCATACAATGATGGCGCTGAAGCACAAACATGGTATTGAATGGGAAATGGGATGCTGTGTATATTTTCACAGAATGGGAAATGGGATGCTGTGTATATTTTCACAGAATGGGAAATGGGATGCTGTGTATATTTTCACAGACTCGGAGTGGAGTTAAAAACAAAAGGGAAAGGTGGAATACTTCTTTATCAGACTCCACCACCACTAAAGCGGTCTCTGCCCGGATAGACAAGGTGAATCTGTTACTGGAAGCACCAACTGAGAGGTGGGACAGTTCTCGCCAACATTAACGACAGTGGTCAGATGTGGGTCACTGAAGACTGTACAGTGCATCCATCTCCAACTTCCGGTAGTAGAGCTAAGGAATGGTTAGCTAGGTCATAATTTTTCAAACTGCGTGCAGCAGCACAATGGTCTGCAGCAGCACAATGGTCTGCCGCAAGAGAGCTAGGGGTGTGCAGTAACATTTTTAGAATGAAAAGTACTTTTGAAGAATTACGGGCCGTTTTTTAAAATTAATATGATAAATATTAATATGATCTTGTCTTGCCTTGTGTTATCTCCCTGTACCTCCGAGCTCTTGTTCTTTGCACCCGATGCTATAGAGGAGTTGAGGCACAGCATTGTATCAGCATGGAAGTGGGTTATGGCAGCTGTTTTTTTCAGCCCTAGAGTACAGATAAAAAGCAGGTGTGCAATGCTTCTTTAGCAGACTCCACCACCATGGTGACTATGGTGGTTCCAATTCCCCCTTGTTGGGGGGGGGGGGGGTACCAACGGAGAGGTGGGACAGGGTCTTGATCAGCAATGGTTCGCTAACCCTGACGCTAGAAATCAGCTATGGGTCGCCGATTGCCTAATGGGACAGCGTCTTCACGCCCTTATTAATGTTATAAAGATGATTATACAGAAGTGATGAAAGGGGATAGACCAGGAGCTGGACCCATACATCGATGGCGAGACAACTTAGGAGAAGATATAGGCGCTTTTGGAACTTTTCCGTGGTCGATCGAGATCCTTCTAGAATGTCACGTGGGCTGAGAAACACGTGACAGAGAATTGTGGGAGAGACTGAGTAGGCAGCAGTCTAAGTTTGGATGTGTACCTGAGAGGATAGTTTTTGTGATGTGTCTGTCGAGAAAATGGATGTTTATATCTGTTACTGGAGTTGTGGAAGTATGAATGGACTCGCCATGTGGCAGGGCCAACCTGCCGGCGGTCAGAATATCGTCATCTTCATCATCTTCATGTTCATCCAATTCATCAATAAAACCCCATTCCAAGTGATACGCAGGACTGACTTGACTTTTGTGTCAGCATGTTGCCAACTTGAGGCTGAAAGATCCTGGAAGTGAAGGATGGCTGGAGACAGTGAATAACTAAAACAGAAACACTCAGTATCTTCGACTAGTAGCCCAACATTCTATTCAGTAACAACAAATAGTAAACACACCGACACATACGATTTTATGATAAATCTTAAGATAGCCCTCAAATTCTTATAGTAACAATGATCAAGGCAATGTAATGGAAGACAACATCTTGTACTGTCTGCATGGGCGGCAAGAGTGACTCATGATTCCGCTTCCCTCAGGGTGTGTCATATGTATACAAAACAGTACACAGGTGTGCAGCGGTCTGAAAAAGCTTGAGAACCACTGGGGTAACCTGAATCCCGTCTCTTTGTACAGCTCAGTACGGAACTTTCACGTGGATCCTTATCACTGCTAACAGGAACAGGGATGGCCGTAAACCTCGTGGTAGTGGAGTCTGTCGAAGAAAGCTCGTTTCTATGATTCCGCTGTGAATCCTCAACCAGGCTATGGATAATCTAATCCTAAGCCATCACTATCCTGCGGCGTATCACCTTGTGGGCGTGCGCAACGTAGAGGTTAGAAAGCACGAACGATCTAAGTGCGATTCGGGTGTAAGAGATGCGATTATATAATGACGAGGACGAACAAACGACAGGATTAACTTCTCTTTCCATGGAAACTTTCCACAATTCAAAATTTTAATTTCTCAACAGCAAATCCATTTTATGATAAGAACAAAAATGTAATTTAATAGTCAGCGGACGACGATAACTGTAAAATTGTCTCTAACATCCTTACTAAACATTGACCTCTCACAGGTCTTGTGTTCTATAGATGATTGATTGATAGTGCAGTGCTAACGACAAGCGAAATATAATGAAGATCAAGTATAGGTCACTTTCTTTACCTCAGTCGGGGCCATAAATGAAGTTTTTCCTTTTCAACACGGATTCTTTGTTTCAGGAAAGCATCTAATTACTTCTGGACGATTTCTTCTTCTTCCTCGTGGATGTTTTACATGGCTTATAACCACAGCTCTACATTTCTTCACAGCTTCCCTGTATCTTGTTTCTTTGTACAGCTCTGTACGGAACTTTATCACTGCTATCTACATTTCTTCACAGCTTCCCTGTATCTTGTTTCTTTGTACAGCTCAGTACGGAACTTTCCCGAGTATCTTTATCACTGCTATCTACATGTCTTCATAGCTTCCCTGTATCTCTTCTGCTGTTCCAACAGAAAAGAAACTGTTTCTAATTATGACGTTGGTTCGTTGCTATGTGACGCCATCCAATAACGTTACGAATGTCAGACTGTTTGGGTCTGAGAGTGTACCTGACAACCTCAGAAGGTTGGCTGCCTTGATGCCCTACTTGCTCTGTGGCTTCTTTTCACAGTGCATCAAGATCTGGTCCATCTCTTTCTGTTGTCCAGCTGTCTGTATTGCTGTCGTCCGCTAGCTTTTTTTTTTCTTTTCATTCAACTTCTCCTTCAAAATTGTTTTCATTATTGTATTGTTATTACGCCTCTTTACATGGCCGAAGTAGTTTAGAAATAGAAGAACTATTTCTTATCCGTGCCACGCTGTAGAGGTAAGAAGTTTTACTGTCTACACATTTCTAGGCCACTGCAGCATTTGAGATGCCTCTGTCCTCAATGTCTTTGTTTTCCTAAGGAAATCCCATGTACCCAATTTCTTTTGTTTTTTTTTTTTTCTTTTCGGAGCCTGGGGTCGGCCTGAACTTCTGATTTCGAGAAAGAACCAGAGATATTCTGGTCGGCACTCCACAACCCCAGTGCTGGTTCTTATGTTTTCCATTATTTATATTTCTTTTTAAAAATTTATGTTGATCTTACATCATTTCCATGCCGTTATACGTCACATGGGACTCGGATGGTAGTTTGTCAAGTTGTCCTGTTTTCGGCGAGCTTTTCAACTTCATCAAGGGATGTTATGTCCTACTAATTTGGCCTATCTTAACAATGTCCTCTTTAGAATTTCACGTGGTCGACCTTTTTTTTTTCTTCGGTCTGTTGTGCTCCACTTGATAGCTTGTTTGGGAATTCTCTGATTGTTTCTTCTCATCACATGACCGACATATGTCCATCTTCTTTTCCTGATCACCCATGAAACAGGTTGTTGTTCATTCATCTGCCTTATCTCTGCATTGTTCTTGACTTCGTTCCACTTTATACCGAATATTTTCAGTAGGCATTTGTTTTCAAAAGAGTCTAATTTCTTTTCTATTTCTTTAGTTGTTTTCCAGCTTCACATGCACAAATGAGGGTGGATATTACATTTGAATTGAATAGTCTTAACTTGGTTTTTGTGATTATAACTTTTGAATGCCAAAAGATTCTTGAAGATCGATGCTGCTTTTGCAATTCTAATTCTAACTTCCTTTCTAGTATCACCATCCTGGTCTATGTAGCTGCCAAGGTATGCAAATTGATTGACGTATTCAATATCGGTCCCTTCAATGTGAATTTTTCCATTTTGATTAATGGGAACTTTCATCATTTTTGTTTTGTCCTTGTTAATTTCAAGTCCTATTTTGCTAGCCAGTGGAGACAGGCTATCTGTTTTTTCTTGCATGGAATTCACAATGTTACTGATAAGACATTATATACGACAAATAAAAATGTATATTTTATCTTCTTTCTTTAACCGTAAGGGTTTTCCACAAAAGCCTGTCCTTTGCCATTTTTTCTGCTCTTGCCCAGGTGAGCCCTCTATTGATGAACATCCTCTCTGACCGCTTCTATCTGTCTGCTTAATTTCCATCTGACATTTCTTATCTTCTGTTATCACGGTGTCCTGGGAGGGGGGCCACAAAGACACTGTCAACTCATAGCTGACATGTTGGAGTCAGAGATGGGGGACCATAGCTGACATGTTGGAGTCAGAGATGGGGAACCATAGCTAACATGTTGGAGACAGATATGGGGAACCATAGCTGATATGCTGGAGACAGAGATGTGGAAACATAGCTGATATGCTGGAGACAGAGATGGGGAACCATAGCTGACATGCTGGAGACAGAGATGGGGAACCATAGCTGATATGCTGGAGTCAGATGGGGAACCATAACTGACATGCTGGAGACAGAGATGGGGAACCATAGCTGATATGCTGGAGTCAGAGATGGGGAACCATAGCTGACATGCTGGAGAAAGAGATGGGGAACCATAGCTGACATGCTTGAGTCAGAGATGGGGAACCATAACTGACATGTTGGAGACAGGGATGGAAAACCATAACGGACATGCTGTAGACAGAGATGGGGAACCATAGCTGACCAAGACTCTGCTACACCTCTCCGTTGGTACACCCCTAGTAACAGGCCTAGCTTGGTTAACCCGGCAGGGATCGACATAGTCCCCATGGTGGTGGAGTCTGCTAAAGAAGTATTGAGCACCCACTACATTTTACCATTACTCAGGGACTGAACAAAAAAATAGCTACCATTACTGTGCCTCAACATCTCCACAGCATAGGCTGCAAAGAATACCAGGCGCCAATTCCAGGGAAGAAGAAGAAGAAGAAGAAGAAAAAGAAGAAGAAGAAGAAGAAGACCACAGTATCCTAAATGATAAATGTGCTCCAACATCTTTACAGCATCGGCTGCAAAATCGGTTGGCAATTCCAGGTAAGAAGAAGAAGACAACAGTAACCGTGCCCCAACATCTCCACAACAACGGCTGCAAAGAACATCAGTTGGCAACTCCAGTGATTGAAGAAGAAGAAGAAGAAGAAGAAGAAGAAGAAGAAGATATCCTAAACGATAACTGTGCTCCAAAATCTCCACAGCGTTGGCTTCAAGGAGCAACTGTCCCAGAGTCTGAGAAAGATCACGCCAAGCTATTCTCCCCTACACCAACCTCCCAGCCATAAAACCTCTGATACATTAAATCTCCCGACTACAATTCCCCATACAGCCAGACCTACCATAATTTACGAGTGGAAAGTACCAGTAAACGACAGAAGTTACTACCAGCAGCGGCCATCTCTCAATTACATCTCCCACCTTTGTGACCCTAAGTTAGTACACTCAGACCTCCATCAGATAATGTAGAAATTACTTCCCTTGTTTTGAATCATGATTTCACAGTTTACAATGAATCAGGAGTGGAGATCAAATGAGGGTCAGAAGTAGGGTTGTTATTTTGTTGTGGTTTTTTTGTTGTTGCTATTGTCGCTGTTGTTGATGTTGCTGTTGTATCATGGACACAGAAAAGAACAAATGTATCAATACTACAGGAACTTATTAGTAAAGAAGATTAAACAGAGAAAACTGATATATTTTGGACACGCTAAACGTCATGATAATTTAGATAAGACTGCCATTGAAGGGTACATACTGGGAAAAAGAAAGAGAGGAAGACCGAAGCGAAGATGGCTGCAAGACATGGTTGACTATCTGCAAAATTGATGCATCAGCAGCAGGGCATCTTGCTTATAATCGAAAGGCCTACAGGAGAGCTGTTAGTGAGGCAGAGTTCCACAAGGGACATGCAAATGACTGACTGACTGACTGGCTGACCGGCTGACTGACTAAGTGGCTGACTGACTGACTGACTGGCTGACTGACTGATGTTATTATTTGATGTGCAGATTCAGCGTTGGTAGAGTTAGTAGTGAGAGTAATCTTTCAGGAAGATGATGAGTGGTGGAACCTATAAGAAGCTTATATAAGTCAGCCTCGAGGCGTCTTCTTAGACGAAAAGTGCCAATATATAAGCTCCTGCTGTTGCTGATGTTGATTTAAACATATTTCTGTTATTGTTTTTTTATGGCTGTTAGTGGTTGTTTATTGTTGATGTTAATGTTTTTTGTTAATCTTGTTGTTGTTGTTAATGCTGTTCTTCCTGTCGTTAATTACGTTGCTGTTATTGTGGTTGTTAATCTTATTGTCGCTTGTCGAGGTTGTTGTTAATGTTATTGTTAATGCTGCTTTGTTGCTAATGTTGTTGTTACTGCCGTTTAATAATACTTCTGCTGTTAACGCCGGTGATGTTGTGATTGTTGTTGCTGTTACTGTTATTATTGTGCATGTTATTTTAAATGTTCCGGTACTGCAGGATTATCTTTTACCTTTTTTTAAAATTTTTTAAAATTTTTACTGTTGTTCACGGTGTTTTAATATTACTACCGTTATTATTATTATTGTTACTATTATTATTATTATCATTATTAGTTCTGGTGCTATTTTTTCAAGTGTTTTTATGTTTGTTACTATTGCTGTAACTATTGTTACTGTTGTTGTTATTGTTCTTTTGTCCCGACGTTTTATGTGCTTTCCTATTAAATTCTCATAGTTAGACACTCGCTTATTTGCAACGATTGGCCTAGGCGATCAAGCTTACCAGTTCTGTGCAGTCCATGATATCATCATCATGTTCCACTACTGTCTACAGATTTTAATAGAGAAGCGATATATCTGGTTTCTGCAGTAGAAAGGAGCGAGTTAGATTTTTTTTTTTTTTTTAACATTTTTTTTCCAGTTCGAATGCTTTAAGGTGAACTTTAGCCTTTGTCAAGTGCAGCACGTGAACTTTACCCTTGTATAAAGTGGAAAAAGTGAACTTTAACCTTTTATCAATTGTAAAACGTGAACTTTAACCTTTTATCAAGTGTAAGACTTGAACTTCAACCTTTTATCAACTGTAAAACGTGTACTTTAACCTTTTATCAAGTTTAACAAGTGAACTTTAACCTTTTTTTCAGTCCGAAGCAACAAGTGAACTTTAACCTTCAGAACCCAAATGCAGCAAGTGAACTTACAACTTATTTTTTTCAGAAACTGAAGAAGGTACATTCATGTACTTTTTTTTAACCAGTGTAATCCCTTCAGCGACCATTTTGTTTGCATTTCCATGGCTTCGTGGAAGTTTTGACCCTGCACTGACTGAGCGAAGGAAGCGACTTAATTCGTCTCAGTAAAGGTCTTACATAAATATATTTCAACGAATTGGCTTTTTAGCTATCTCCGCTAAGATCGGACATGGGAGGTAATGAACCCAGATCATTGTGATCAAACTATAAGACTTTCCACACGCGTCCAGCAATCTCTTCACTGACAAGAGAGAGTGGGATTTGTTCTAAAGTTAAGTCAAACTAGACAAGAGAATTAGTCCAGTCTTTGTGGCCTGTGATAGTTGACTATTATCAGTGGAGGAACTTGTGTTACGGCAAAGAGTATGAACCTTTCTGGATTGGAGACCTTCGTGGAGTCAACTTGACCCCGAACGCACTCAGCGCGGGGTTAATTCGACAAAACGTAGACATGACCTTTTCTCAAGGTCATAAACTGTGGGATGGGAAGCAGGTTTCGATAAATCTTTTGCAAACCCAGGGATACATCTCCGAAAATGAACAATAAACCAGAGTACAATATTGTCAGATAAATAAAAGATACGAGTTTTAATTACTGTAATGAAATTTTTTAAAAAATACAGTAATATAACTTGAAAAAAAAGGTTTATATTTTAATCAAGATCAGGAGGAAATAAGGATATTGTTTTTGTTTCTTTTCAGCAATCGATGTGTGGGACGGAAGGATAGTAATAGGAAGATTAATATAAAGAGTATATCTATCTATCTATCTATCTATCTATCTATCTATCTATCTATCTATCTATCTATCTATCTATCTATCTATCTATCTATCTACCTACCTATATATCTATCTATCTATCTATCTATCCATCTATCTAATCTATCTATCTGTTTGTCTGTCTGTCTGTCTGTTTGCCTGTCTGTCTGCGTGTCTTCCAAATGGCATATTTATTTTTCAGACTCTCACTGACAGAAAATCCCTGACAAGGGATAGGACTGGGATCAGTGAGCCCAGAATTTACCCCATGTATTGTTAATGCGCTTCTTGGAGATCTGTGACGGAGGCGATCAGTCTTAGTTAAAGAAGATGGTACCCTCAGTGTTAGTGGAGCTTAGTCAGAAGCTGCTTTCTTGGCTCAACTCGGTATCTTCAAGCAAGCGACTAAGACTAACGTCGCATCTAATACCATGGCCATACTTCAACATCACCACGCCATCGACTACGTTTCATTCATTCATTCGTTTATTCATTCAGCTTTCTGAGCCATTGCGGCTCAGTGGCGCAGACAAGACATGTCCCCATTCCTCTCTGTTCTTAGTCTTCTCCTGCCAGTTCTCTCCATTCCTCTCTGTTCTTAGTCTTTTCCTGCCAGTTGTCTCCATTTCTCTCTGTTCTTAGTCTTCTCCTGTCAGTTGTCTCCATTCCTCTCTGTTCTTAGTCTTCTCCTGCCAGTTGTCTCCATTCCTCTCTGTTCTTAGTCTTCTCCAGCCAGTTGTCTCCATTTCTCTCTGTTCTTAGTCTTCTCTTGTCAGTTCTCTCCATTCTTCTCTGTTCTTAGTCTTCTCCTGTCAGTTGTCTCCATTCCTCTCTGTTCTTAGTATTCTCCTGCCAGTTGTCTCCATTCCTCTCTGTTCTTAGTCTTCTCCTGTCAGTTGCCTCTATTCCTCTCTGTTCTTAGTCTTTTCCTGCCAGTTGTCTCCATTTCTCTCTGTTATTAGTCTTCTCCTGTCAGTTGTCTCCATTTCTCTCTGTTCTTAGTATTCTCCTGCCAGTTGTCTCCATTCCTCTCTGTTCTTAGTCTTCTCCTGCCAGTTGTCTCCATTCCTCTCTGTTCTTAGTCTTCTCTTGTCAGTTGTCTCCATTCCTCTCTGTTCTTAGACTTCTCCTGTCAGTTGTGTCCATTCCTCTCTGTTCTTAGTCTTCTCCTGCCAGTTGTCTCCATTCCGCTTTGTTCTTAGTCTTCTCCTGTCAGTTGCCTCCATTCCTCTCTGTTCTTAGTCTTTTCTTGTCAGTTGTCTCCATTCCTCTCTGTTATTAGTCTTCTCTTGTCAGTTGTCTCCATTCCTCTCTGTTTTTAGTCTTCTCCTGTCAATTGTCTCTATTCCTCTCTGTTCTTAGTCTTCTCCTGTCAGTTGTCTCTATTCCTCTCTGTTCTTAGTGTTCTCCTGCCAGTTGTCTCCATTCCTCTTTGTTCTTAGTCTTCTCCAGCCAGTTGTCTCCATTCCTCTCTGTTCTCAGTCTTCTCTTGCCATTCCTCTCTGTTCTCAGTCTTCTCCTGCCAGTTGTCTCCATTCCTCTCTGTTCTCAGTCTTCTCTTGCCATTCCTCTCTGTTCTCAGTCTTCTCTTGCCATTCCTCTCTGTTCTCAGTCTTCTCTTGCCATTCCTCTCTGTTCTCAGTCTTCTCCTGCCAGTTGTCTCCATTCCTCTCTGTTCTCAGTCTTCTCTTGCCATTCCTCTCTGTTCTCAGTCTTCTCCAGCCATTCCTCTCTGTTCTCAGTCTTCTCCTGCCAGTTGTCTCCATTCCTCTCTGTTCTCAGTCTTCTCTTGCCATTCCTCTCTGTTCTCAGTCTTCTCTTGCCATTCCTCTCTGTTCTCAGTCTTCTCTTGCCATTCCTCTCTGTTCTCAGTCTTCTCTTGCTAGTCGTCCACTCCGGGGGCTAGTATGTCCTCTTCCAGGTTATCACGCCTCCGCTGTCCTAGTCTGGTCTGTCTCCATTTTCACTGTTAACGAAGAGTTCAAGCAAACTGGGAGGGTCTTAACCGGGAAGATGTCCTACGAAATTAGCACCCTGATCCATCATGTTGAAGGCTTAGACCTTATGGCCAGAGACTCCATCTCCGTAAAAAAGATTAGTGTTACGGAACAGATAAGAGAGCTTAGAAATCGAGTAAATCTAATACAATACAAATAAAAGATCATTGATCTGTACTGATAGATCAGAACTAGAACAGATTTGTGTGGTCTAGTCAAATTATCTGTACAATGACTTTTTTTCTTGTTCTCGATCTACCTTCCTGAATCGTGAGCAAGATATTCTATGCTTCGTATGCCGTGATGTTTGCCTCATCACCCTCTAGTATGCCGACATTCAGTCAGGCAGTCAGTCATTTGCATGTCCTTTACGGAATTTTGCTTCTCTAACATCTCTCCTGTAGGCCTCTCGGTTGTAAGCAAGATGCCCTGCTGATGAAGCATCCATTTGCAGATTATCAACGATGTCTTGAAGCCATCTTCGCCTTGGTCTTCCTCTCTTTCTTTTTCCCATTATGTACCCTTCCAAGACGGTCTTCTCTAAATTCTCATGACGTTTAATGTGTCCAAAATATTTAAGTTTTCTCTGTTTAAACCTCTTTAATAACCAGTCTTCTTCAATATTAAGTTCTTGTAGTATGGGTATATTTCTTCTTTTTTTCTGTTAATGATATTTGAGAACTCTTCTGTAGCATTTACATTCAAAGGCATTTATATGTTTCTCAGCTGTTTTGTTAAGTGTCCAGGTCTCACAGGCATATGTTGTGATGGGAAAGATCTTATTTTTGTAGTTCTCTCTATTCCTCTCCACAGCTTCTTTGATTGTTTTATTTTCTGAAGAGCGATAGATGTCCTCCTTTTAATTTCCCTCATTGTATCTCCATTACTAATTAGTAATGATCCAAGATATTCAAAATTCTCCACCTCTTACAATTTTTCCTCATTGATACACATTTCAGCTGCCTTGTTTGTTTTGTCAGTTGTCATCAATGTAATTTTATTCGTATTAAGATAAAGGTTTTGCTCTTCACTATTCTTACGGACTGACATAATTACTTCTTCCATTCCTTTTTGTGTTGTAGGCAGTAACACTATATTATCAGCATATCTAATCTCTGGTATTTCATAACCTCCAATTGTTATGGCATCGTAATATTCTTTGTATACGTCTTTTCAATCATTCCTCATTATATTTTCAGTATACAAGTTAAATAAGTAAGGCGACAGTATGCAATCTTGAGGGACCCTTTGTTTTATGTCAAACCAAGTTGTTGTTTCACCATTTATTCTCGCTTCTGCCTGTTCGTATAGACACGAGGGGAAGTCACTAAGTAACTCGCAAATAGAAATATTTTATTAGTAGCAGTTATCAGGTAGTATTTAAATATATACTTAAATAGTATCATCATCCAACTTTATAATAGTTGTATGTAGGGGGTGCTGGGAGTTACGTGCGCATGCGCAAAGCAATAACAAAATGGCTACCCAACTGTTAGTGTGTACCAAAGAAGAACAGAAAAGTGTAGTGCGATTTTTGTGAGCTAAAGGACATTCAGTTGAGGACATTCATAAGGAAATGATTACAGTTTATGCTGAAAAGTGTTTATCACGTAAAGCGGTCTATAACTGGGTAAAAGAATTTTCTCAGGGACGCACCGAAATTGTTGACAAAGTTCGACTTGGCCGTCCTGTTCAGATTGCAACAGAAGCGACTGTGCAACGTGTGAATGAGATTATCAGAGCTGATAGAAGTTCCAGAAGTATGGTGACAGTGTGAATTCTGTATCGTACTGTGAAGTTCTGTCGATGCTACGGGATGCATTTCGAAGAAAACGTCCTGGTCTGCTGACTAGAGGTGTGCTTATCCTTCTTTACAATGCCGACCACATACGGCTAGGTTAACCTAAAAGAAAATTAGCCAGTTGGGTTGGGAAGGTCTTGAACATCCACCCTATAGTCCTGACTTAGCTCCAAGTGATTTTCACTTGTTTGACCCATTGAAAAACCACCTTGGCGGGAGAAGATTCTCGATTGACGAAGAGGTGGAAACAGAAGTAAAAAAAATGTTTCAGAAATCGGACTCCTGATTTTTACGCCATGGGTATTGCATCACTGATTACACGATGGGACAAATGTATCAATGTTGGCGGCGATTATGTTGAGAAATAGGGGAATAATGTAGGTTCAAAAATTAAAAGTTTTCAAATTACTGTCGCATTTAGTTTTTTTTGTAACAGGCATTTGTGAGTTACTTAGTGACTTCCCCTGGTACAACAGTGGTAGTACCTGTGTGCCGACAAATCAAAGATAATATGGGCACTAACACCATATCCCTATGTGCCTCCGGGGCATGACAGGGTAACATTTACCTTTACCTACCTATGCTGTGAAAGCGTTGAAATTCAAGCATTATGTCGGATGTTGAGTGGGTTAAGACAACTATTTATGGAAACCCGCAATCTTTCTTTAGCAGATTTCAACGTCACGGGGACTTTGACAATCTGAACCCGTTATCTAAACCGGTCCTGTTATCATGCAGGAGGTGGGACATGGTCTTGGCAGGCTATGGTTCGCCAGCCCTGACGCAGGTATATCGGCTCTGGCTTGCTGGCCGTTGTGTCAGGCCGCATCTTCGCCCTTCCCTCCCCCCCCCCCCCCCCACCAAATGCTGTAAGAGTACAAAAGAAATTGTTACAAAAATGTTGTCAGATACTTGACCTTGTCTTCAGAAACTTGATCTAGAAGGTCTGTGAAGTATCACGTTCACATGACCGATATAAAGCCAGACAGCGATACACCGAGCGCTTTACTGCCATTGTCGGTTCTGTGTTTGTGTGGATTTTTGTTCAATCTGAGATAGCTGCTGTACTTCTAGAGGTCTTTGTTGTCGTCTGGAGATCGGCCTCAAGGTCGTGAGTGACTGTTTGTTCTAGATAAATCTCTTTGTTCTACATTACTCCTCTTCTTCTCTTCTCCACCCTATCTCCCACCTCTCTTTCTCCCCCCCCCCCCCTTCTCTCTCTCTCTCTCTCCAGACAGACGTTAGATGGACATAAACCAAAACAGTTGTTAGAGACGAGGGTTGAGAAAGAAAGATTGGTCAGGAAACATTTGTTAGACACAGTAGTCATTAAACACTCGTTACACTGAAACATTAGTCATTTAGAGTTCCTTACACAGACACATTATTTAAGAAACATTTGTTACACAGACACATTATTTAGAAAACAATTGTTACACAGATACATTATTTAGAAAACAATTGTTACACAGATACATTATTTAAGAAACATTTGTTACATAGATACGTTATTTAGAAAACAATTGTTACACAGATACATTATTTAAGAAACATTTGTTACACAGACACATTATTTAGAAAACAATTGTTACACAGATACATTATTTAGAAAACAATTGTTACACAGATACATTATTCAGGAAACAATTGTTACACAGATACATTATTTAGAAAACAATTGTTACACAGATACATTATTTAAGAAACATTTGTTACACAGACACATTATTTAGAAAACAATTGTTACACAGATACATTATTTAGAAAACAATTGTTACACAGATACATTATTCAGGAAACATTCGTTAGACAATTAATTAGAAAATAATTGTTAAAAAGACAAGTTATAAACAGACACGCTGGCTAGGAATCATTTGTTAGACAGACGCATTAGTTAAGAAACAATAGTTGGACTGAATAATTAGGAAATATTCGTTAGACAGAAACATTAGGAAATAATTGTTAAACAAACAAGTTGACTAAGAAGCAAAGATTAAACAGACAAGATGGCTAAGAAACAATCGATAAAGAAACAAGCTAGCTAGGAAACAATCATTAAAAAGACAGGAGACAATTCTTAGACAGACAAGCTTGCTGGGGAACAATCCTTAAACAGACAAGTTGACTAAGAAACAAAATTTAGACAGTCAAGTTAACTAGGAAGCGATCTTTAAACAGAGAAGACAATCCTTAAACAGACACATTGGCTAGAAAACAATCGTTAAACAGACAAGTTGGTTGGGGGAACAATCGTTAAACAAACAAGACAGTTAAAGCCCTTGGTTTATGATTTGAGAAGAAAACTCAAGGCAAAAAAGCCCCGTCTGGACTAATGCTTAAACAGACATACAAAAAACAATCAAACTTTTCAGACTTGTGCAATTCCTGCTTCACTCTTTTTGCTCGAGCCTCCACAGCGTAGAGCAACCCTTGGCTATTGTTCCGTGATGTATGAGAGGGTGAATTCGCGGTCTAATAACATAGCGCAGCGGAGCCTGTCCCTGGTTTATTGAATAGACAGAAAATGGCGGCACGAAACATGATCCCACGTGTCTTAGAACATCGTTGCTTAACTTCGTCATTGCACAAATGATGGATCGACCGAACACTGTCTTTACACGGACCGGGAATTGCAAACGCTGGCTTGCACGCGTAAAATAGATATTTTATAGTCTTCTTTCATTACAGGCGCATCCTCTTCTCCTGTTCCTTTTTTTTTCTCTACTCGTTTTTAAGAACAAATCGTTTAAATGCATGTTTTCTGTGCTGGTTTATTGCATGTCACGCGCTGTTATTTTCTGCCGGTTGTCTGTTTTCTGTCTCTGGGTTGTTGTGTTTTCTTAGCTCAGGCAGTTCAGATGTTCTGCTTGTCTACATGCCGCTAACTCTATTCCCAAGTGCTGTCGCCGTGTATGTTTTCGTATAAAAGAACCCGCGGAGAAGATATCATTATCTTTTTTTTTTTCCTTGGTTTGTGTGTCTTTTATTTGACCAGATGTCTGATATTTTTGTTGGTTAATTTCTCATTCAATTCAAGTGCCGTGCCGCGTGGAGTAGGCGATCATTTCTCTCCACAATTCCCTGTCTTTAGATTTGATTATGAAATCCGCCGGTGACTTTCTTCCTAGCCAGACTGACAGCCCATCCAGTAACTTCTCTTTCTCTGTCTTCCTCTGTCTCTTCTTCCTTCAATTTTTCCAGTTGCTACAGTGTGTTCCAATTTTCCTCTTCTCAGGAAATGTCGTATAAATCTCTTTTGTCTGGCTCTGATCTTTGTTATAATTTGTCTTTTAACTCCAGCGTCTCTTAAGACTTCTTCATTGGTTAATTTCTGATATCATGCCTAATTCTGTCTATTTGTCTTCGTTGCATTACTGTATCCTTCTTGTACCGTGAAGTGTCAAGGGGAGATGTAACTGGCGACTTTTTTGGGAAATTGGGTGACCTCAGTGACGGCCATACCATAATTAGAGAGTGTTTCTCAGACACCATCTATCCATCTCTTTCTGGGTATTTCTGTTGATCTGTAGTTCTTTGGTTGAAGGCTCTCGCGGCTGGATGCGAGTGTATCAATCTGATTAAGTGGCTGAACAACTTGATTTTTGGCTGCTGTAAGTGTCGTAGACATGATGTAGTTTTTTTTTTTCCTCTGGTAAATGTGCGGCAAACCTAGCATGCCGACAGTGGATTTTCTCTTTTTTACAGAATCGAGAACGGAGATAAAACAAAATGACTTTGCCTTTGTTAAGTTTTATTTTAATCTTACCTAGTTTAATCTATTCTTGCCTATTACCTCTTTTATCTTACATGACTTTGTGTATGTGTCCTGGTTAGTTTTCTTTTTTAAAATATTATCTTATTCCATCTATTCTTATCCATTAACCTCTGACATTTTACCTAACTCTGTCTATTTGTCCTGGTCAAAATTAAAAAATTAAAAAAATCTTATCTAGCTTCATCTATTCTTATGTGTCAACCTCTGGTATCTTGCCCAATATTCCGCCTATATTTCCTGATTAAATTGTTTTGTGTTTCCTAATTCCTTTTATTTTTCTGGTTTAGCTGTTGTGTCTCACTTAACTCCGCCTATTTTTCTGGTTTAGTTGTTGTGTCTCACTTAACTCCGACTATTTTTCTGGTTTAGTTGTTGTGTCTCACTTAACTCTGCCTATTTTTCTGGTTTAGTTGTTGTGTTTCACTTAACTCTGCCTATTTTTCTGGTTTAGTTGTTGTGTCTCACTTAACTCTGTCTATTTTTCTGGTTTAGTTGTTGTGTCTCACTTAACTCCGCCTATTTTTCTGGTTTAGTTGTTGTGTCTCACTTAACTTCGCCTATTTTTCTGGTTTAGTTGTTGTGTCTCACTTCGCCTATTTTTATTAAGTACTTTTATTAGCTCTATTTTTATTTATTTAGCTGTCTTATTTTGCCTTGCTGTACCTATTTTGTATGGTTACAGTATCTTATCTTATAGAACTCCTATCTAATTTGCTTATTAATATGTTATATATATATATATATATATATATATATATATATATTACTTTGTTATGTGTATTTATCATATCTATCTAAATATAATCAAATAAATACAATAATTCGGTCATTAGATCTACTCCCCTGGTGTAGACTGACATGTTAACTGATTTGTTATGCCTGTTCTTCTAAATCATAACTGAATATCCTATATTCTACATTTTATTGCAGTTTTAGTTGATTTATTAATCATTCACCCATTACTTGGAAATATATTATAGTGATGGCAGCTTATTCCCTCTTTAAGGACGGTTATATTTTTGTCTGTAGAATACCACCAAAATGTAGCATTACCATCGATGGCACAGAACTTAAACAAGTTGATAGATTCAAGTACTTAGGAACGATTATAACAGCTGATGGGAAATGTCACAATGAAATAAAAAGCATACGTGCTCAGACCAAGTCAGCATCCCAGAAAATGAGAAACATCTTGTGCAGCAGATCCATGTCAATGGAAACAAGATTCCGAGTACTTAAATGTTATATCGAGCCAATTTTGTTTTATGGATGTGAAGTATGGTCCATGAATAAGAGAGTACAGCGAGAACTGGAGGCCATGGAAATGTGGTTCATAAGAAGGATGTTGAAGGTACCATGGACAGCTAAGAAAACCAACGAAGTCTTAAGACAGGATGGAGTTAAAAGACAAATTACAGCAAAGATCAGAGCCAGACAAGAGATATTTGTAGAACATTTTCTGAGAAGAGGAAAATTGGAACACATTGTGGCAACTGGAAAAATTGAGGGAAGAAGAGACAGAGGAAGACAGAGAGAGAAATTACTGGTTAGTGTGGCTAGGAAGAAAGTCACCGGCGGATCTCATAATCAAGTCTAAAGACAGGGAACTGTGGAGAGAAATTATCGCCTACGCCACGCGGCACGGCACTTGATTGATTAGTTGTTATTTTTCTGTACGGTCGATAAGACTGAAAGCTCATTGGTTGACGTGTTATATGAAGCTCGCTGATTGTTTTAGGCATGTGTGAACTATTTTGGTTGGTCTGAATAATAAATCTCAGTTGTTACACTTTTCTGCCCTGTTTACATCGTTCTGCAAAGTGATAGGGCAGCTTATTTAGTTTTTGTGTTACTGCCTCATTAGCATATGTATAATTCGTGCTTTAATGTGATTGGTTGTTTTTTTTAATGTATCTAACGATTCTAATTATCCAGAGACTGAGTGGGGATAAAGCAGGAATGATTATTGGATTAAATAACACTTTGGACGTAGATTCCTTACACATATTTGTAAATAACAGGTGATCGTTGTAATGATTATGTTTGTAGTAATGATTACATTTTTGTAATGGTTATATTTTTTGTTATGAATATATCGTATGATTTCACGTATCTTTGTAGTGTTCTTTTAGTTGGTTTCCAGAGTTTTCATTTTGAATAAGCAAGTCTTTATCTGATATCGTTCACCTACTTTAACTTGTTCTTCCCAATGATTCTTCTTCTTCTTCTTTTTGTTCTCCTTCTTGTTCTTCTTCTTCCTGGAACCCTCCTGTTCCTTGCAGCTGACCTGGCGAAATTGCTGAGGAACAGCACGGTGTCGGCTTTGGAGTGGGTTATGGCAGCTATTTTTTTTTCAGTCTCGGAGTGTAGCTAAAAAGCAGGGAGTGTGCAATACTTCTTTGGCAGACTCCACCACCATGGGGCTAGGATGACCCTTGCCCAGTTAGAAAGGCTAGGCCTGTTACTGGCAGCAGAAAAGGAGAAATGGAACAGGGTCTTGGTCAACTATGGTTCGCCAATCCTGACGCCAGTATCACAATTATGGTTCGCCAACTTTGATGCCAGAATGTCAACCATGGGTCGCCAACTCTGACCCCGTCATGTCAGCTATTGTTCACCAACTCTGTCGCCGTCATGCCAGCTATGGGTCACCAACCCTGACGCCGACATTTCTACTATGGTTTACCAACCTGACGCCGTCAAGTCAGCTATGGTTTACAAACCCTGACCCCGGCATGTCAGCCATGGTTTACCAACCCTGACGCCAGCATGTCACCTATGGTTCACCAACCCTGACGCTGGCATGTCACCTATGGTTCACCAACCCTGACGCTGGCATGTCACCTATGGTTCACCTACCTGACGCCGGCATGTCACCTATGGTTCACCAACTCTGACGCCGGCATGTCAGCTATGGTTCACCAACTCTGACGCCAGCATGTCAGCTGTGGGTCGCTATTTCTCGAAACGAAATTCCCCCCCCCCCCCCAAAACCGCCTTTTTCTTTCCTCTCTTTCTAGACCTTTATTATCTTCCCCTCATTTCTTTCATGGAAACAGATCTTTTTTAAAATTAGTTTTGCTGGGTAATGGCTGCCCTGATTTAGATTTAACAAGGTTTAACAGTTCCCGTCTAGAATTTTCGGAGCTACGAACTTTCTATGATGCTATTCGGAAGCCGCGTGCGCCTCCATTGTTACTTCTAAATCGTAGATTTGCTGATTCTTGTTAAGTTCTCTCCCCCTGTTTCCATAGATACTTTCCAAGTTCTCTCCCCCTGTTTCCATAGATACTTTCCAAGTTCTCTCCCCCTGTTTCCATGGATAATTTACACGTTATCTGTCATTCTCTGCATCGAAAGTAGAATTCAAGTGAACATGTATGTACTTTGTATGAATTTTGTATGAATTTTTTTTCGTTTCAGCATTTTTTTTTTAAAGATCGAAGTTTTCTTACAACCAGTTTCTTTAAATTTAGGAAGAAAAAATGGTCCGGAGATACACTATTGAAATGTGAGTTGGTGAATAGGGTCGGGCCAAAGTGATGTTTAAATGTGAATAGGTGTCTGATTAGGTTTCCATGTTGTGCTTTTATGTAGGGGATGTTTGCGCTGATATTTCTGAATCTATGGCTGTAACTCACTAGAAGATTTATGGAGAGGTTCGTGTAGGTTGTGAGGTGTTTTGTCATAAACTTCTGCCTGTTTGGAGGTTTGAGAGAGATTTTTTTTTTTTATTTTCACGTATATGACTTGGGTTTTCTTTTTTTTTTCCTTCTTTCTTTTCCTTTCTTTCTTTCCTTCTTTCTTTCTTTTTTCCCTTCTTTCTTTTCCTTTTTTCTTTTTTTTTCTTACTCTTTCTTTCTTTCTTTCTTTTCGGTTTGCTTGTGTCTTTCTTTCTTTCTTTCTTTCTTTTCCTTTCTTCTTTTTTCTTTCTTACTCTTTCTTTCTTTCTTTTCTGTTTGCTTGTGTCTTTCTTTCTGTCTTTCTTTCTTTGTTTTTTTTTTCTTTCTTTTCCTTTCTTCTTTTTTCTTTCTTACTCTTTCTTTCTTTCTTTTCTGTTTGCTTGTGTCTTTCTGTCTGTCTGTCTTTCTTTCTTTCTTTCTTTTCCTTTCTTCTTTTTCTTTCTTACTCTTTCTTTCTTTCTTTTCCTTTCTTCTTTTTCTTTCTTACTCTTTTTTTCTTTCTTTTCTGTTTGATTGTGTCTTTCTGTCTTTCTTTCTTTCTTTTCCTTTCTTCTTTTTTTCTTACTCTTTCTTTCTTTCTTTCTTTTCCTTTCTTCTTGTTTTTTTTTCTTTCTTTTCTATCTTTCTTGTTACTTTGCATCTTTCATTCATTTTCTGTTTGTTTCTTTCTTTTCTTTCTTTTTCTTTCTTTCTTCTTTTTCTTTCTTACTCTTTCTTTCTTTCTTTTCCTTTCTTCTTTTTCTTTCTTACTCTTTCTTTCTTTCTTTTCCTTTCTTCTTTTTCTTTCTTACTCTTTCTTTCTTTCTATCTTTTCTGTTTGCTTGTATCTTTCTATCTTTCTTGTTACTTTGCATCTTTCATTCATTTTCTGTTTGTTTCTTTCTTTTCTACTGGTTTGTATTTCTCGTACTATTTCTTTTTTATCTTCCCTTCTATTTGTTTGTATTTCTCTTACAATTTCTTTCCTTCCTTCCTTCTTTCTTTCTTTCTTTTCTATTTGTTTGTATTTCTTTTAATATTTCTTTCCTGTTTTCTTTCTTTCTTTTCTGTTTGTTTGTATTTCTCTTACTATTTATTTCTTTCTTTCTTGTTTCTCATTCTTACTCTTTGTTTCTTTGTTTCTTTCTTTTCTGTTTGTTTGTATTTCTCTTTCTGTTTCTTTTCTTCCTTCTTTCTTTCTTTCCTGTTTCTTTGTATCTTACTTTCATTCATTCGTTCATTCTTTCTTTCTTTCTTGTTTGTCCGTTTCTCTTACTCTTTCTTTCTTTCTTTTCTGTTTGTATTTCTCTCACTGTTTCTTCCCTCCCTTTCTTCTCTCTTTTTGTATCAAACATCACCTCGCGATAAGTCCGTTATTGGTAAGACTCATCCGATATCACATTTGCCCTTCATTCACAACCTCCTAGTGTATGGAGTGTGCAGTGTGTCCTCCACTAATCCCCCTCACCCCCTAATCCTCCCCCCTCTTGTAATATGATATCCGGTCCGTTTCCAAGGAGATTTTTCTTTTTCTAAGTAAATAAGAAATTTCTAACTAGCCAGTGACAGCCAGCGATAACAAAGAACTCTTGTGTGCCTGGCCTGACTGGGTGGGAGTATAGCTAGAAGATTTTACGACAAGAAGAAGGAGGAGGAGGAGCAGAAGAAGAAGGAGGAGGAGGAGGAGGAAGAGGAGTAGAAGAAGAAGGAGGAATAGAAGAAGAGGAGGAAGAGAAGAAGAAGAATGAATAGAAGAAGAAGGAATAGAAGAAGAAGAAGAAGAAGAAGAAGAAGAAGAAGAAGAAGAAGAAGAAGAAGAAGAAGAAGATACAGATACGCATAGGCAAAGCGAGTATATTTAGAAACGGGAGAGCGGACAAACTAGACAAAGAACACCGAAGCTTATCTCCTTAGACCTTCTATTCTTTGTTGTGATACTATTGATGATGATAATGATGATAAAATATATGTACTATTTTGGATTCTGTTTACCTACTAATCCCACGAGACCGGGTTCAAGTCTCAGCACATAACACCAAAACAGGCCCCGAGGTTCTCCCAGGCTTAAATAAATGGATACCAGAGAATTCTGGGAAGGTAAATGCGACCAGGCGTAATCCTGACAACATCAGACTTTCATGTGCTGAAGGTCTTGGAAATAAGGGCCTAACACCGTGTTCCCTAATATGCCTTAATGGCAGGGAAATGGGGAGTTTTACCTTTATTAATACTGGATTTCTATGACTCGGGAGTGGGTGGCCCAAAGAAATGAGATTCTCAACAGGCCCCACTGCCCATGGGCACCACTGATAGACGTGCCCTGTTAGCCAGCCTAATTGAGCGCATCAGTAACGTCGTGCAAGTTAAGGCCAGCGGGTCCCAAATTATTTCAGACTGCAGCGCCATACCCCACCTCGCCCCACCCCCTTTGCCTCCCAAGTCACGTCATTAGCGTCCCCGAATACTGTATTTCGCTTAGTTCCTTCCTTTACCTTCACTGCTATCCAGGATCTCAATCCAACGCCCCCCACCCCGTTTACACCCGAGGGAGAGAAAGAGAGACAGAGAAGGGTGTGGAGGGGGGAAGAGCGGTGCTGCCCAATTTGGGATCCACTGGTACAGAATCTTGACCAGCTGTAATATTGTAAAGTGCTTCTTCTTCTTCTTCTTCGTTCGCATTGTAAAATGCTAAATGATCAGGTTTCGAAAACACTATAGATAAAGCAATGTATGTGTGTGTGAGAGAAAGAGAGAGACAGAGAGAAAGTAAGAGAGAGAGAGTGAGAGAGACATAGAGAGAGTTTCCTGGGTTTGAACCATGGACTCCGGTTAGACGAGCAACTGTCTAGCCATAAGCACAATCACCAACTTGGCTACCTTGCACCCGCTGTAATCTAGTACACACATATTTGTATATGTGAGGAAAGAAAATCAACACAGAATGTGTCAGGAGGTAGAAGTGAGGGATTATTATTATATTTTTAAATGGCAAACCGGGGAGAAGAAGAAGAAGAAGAAGGAGGAGGAGGAGGAGGAGTAGAAGGAGGAGGAGAAGAAAAAGGAGGAGGAGAAGAAGAAGGAGAGAGGAGGAGGAGAAGAAGAAGGATGAGTAGTAGAAGAAGGAGGAGGAAAAAAAAGAAGAGGAGTAGAAGAAGAAGGAGGAGGAGGAGAAAACGGAGGAGGAGGAGAAGAAGAAGGATGAGTAGTAAAAGAAGAAGGAGGAGGAAAAAAGGAGGAGGAAGAAGAAGAAGAAGAAGAAGAAGAAAGAGAAAAGGAGGAGGAGAAGTAGAAGAAGAAGGAGGAGGAAAAAAGAAGGAAGAGTAGAAGAAGAAGAAGAAGAAAAAGAAGAAGAAGAATGAGAAAAGGAGGAGGAGAAGTAGAAGAAGAAGAAGAAGGAGGAGGAGGAGGAGGAAAAGAAGAAGACGGAGGAGAAAATAAGAGTAGAAGAAGAAGGAGGAGAAAAAAGAGGAGTAGAAGAAGAAGAAGGAGGAGGAGTAGGAGAAAAAGAAGGAGGAGAAGAAGTAGAAGAAGGAGGAGAGGAGAAGAAGGAGGAGGAAGAGTCACAATGGTTGAAAAGACTGGGGAATGTAGGTAGGCAAAAGATGTGCGGTTTCTTTTTACATAAAGACGGGAAGAGAACAGGAAGGGGCATAACCGACAGGAGTAAAATAATAGACGTAGAAAATTTTTAAAAACTTAAAAACAATAATAATAATAATAATAATAATAACATGAAAACACTCAGTAGCAATCCGTTAGATCACATAATATATGTGTCTCGTTTCTTTGATCGAACCACGCCTGTATCTAGAAGAAAACATAGCAATAATCTACTCATACTCTAGCTAACTGAATTTTGTACGCGACCTTTATACAAGCAGGATCTCTAATAGACAAATATTTGTGTGTATGTGCCTGTTGTTTTCAAGTTTGTTTTTGTTTTCGTTTTATCCCGGATAAAGGCATTTTGCCGAAATATTTGATTATTAGATTATCAGTGAAAAAAATGCTCATAGAAAATACATAATTCCAAATGTAAAATTTCTTACTGCTCCTTCATGTACACAGACCAAATGATCATATTCTATATATTACATAATAATGATCTATATACCAAATGATACTGACCTATAAATAAAGTGATAAAATTATGTAAACTAAAAGATAGTAGATAAATACCACCTATGAGACCTGGACACTTAACAAAACAGCTGAGAAACACATAAATGCCTTTGAATGTAAATGCTATAGAAGAGTTCTCCAAATATCGTGGACACAAAAAAGAACAAATATATCTAAACTACAAGAGCTTAATATTGAAGAAGGCTGGCTAGTAAAGAGGATTAAAGAGAGAAAACTTAAATATTTTGGACACATTAAACGTCATGATAATTTAGAGAAGACCGTATTGGAAGGATACATAATGGGAAAAAGAAAAAGAGGAAGACCGAAACGAAGATGGCTGCAAGACATCGTTGATGATCTGGAAATGGATGCAGCAGCAGCAGGCCATCTTGCTCACAACCGAGAGGCCTACAGGAGTGCTGTTTGGGAGGCAAAGTTCCGCAAGGGACATGCAAAGGAATGAATCAATGATATTCTAAATACCCATTATAATACTCTAAATACCAAATGTAATATATAACATGTAATATATAATATGTAATCTATATAACATAGGAATGAATGAATGAATATAACATGTAATATAATATGTAATATCTTACATCTTACATCCTTCTCGTGCCGTTAAACTGCACATAGGGCCAACATGGTAGTTCGCCAAGATGTCCTGTCTTCGGCGAGTTTTTCAATCTCAAAAAGGGATGTTATGCCCGTTGAATTGGCCTCTCTTAACAGTGTTATCTTTAGAGTTTCACATGGTTAACCTCTTTTTCTTCGGTCTGTTGTACTCTACTTGATAGCTTGTTTGGGAATTCTTTGATTGTTCCTTCTCATCACATGACCGACGTATGTCCATCTTCTTTTTCTGATCAACCATGAGACAGGTTGTTGTTTGCTCATCTGCCTGATCTCTGCGTTGTTCTTGGATTCATTCCATTTTATATAGAGTATTTTACTTAGGACTTTGTTTTTTAAAGAGTCTAATTTCTTGTCTATTTCTTTAGTTGATTTCCAGCTTTCGCATGCATAAATGAGGTTGGATATTACATCTGAATTGAATAATCTTAACTTGGTTTTTGTGCGTATAATTTTTGAATACCATATGTTCTAAAGATTCTTGAAGGTCAATGCTGCTTTGGCAATTCGAATTCTAACTTCTGTTCTGGTGTGACCATTGTGGTCTATATAGCTGCCGAGATATGCAGAATGGTTTACTTCTTTAACAGCTGTTCCTTCTATGTATATTTGTCCTTCGTCGTTAATGAGAACCTTCATTGTTTTTGTTTTATCCTTATTAATTTCAAGTCCTACTTTACTAGCCATTGAAGATAGGGTATCTGTTTTTACTTGCATTGATTTCACATTGTCGCTGATAAGAGTTATGTCATCTGCAAAATCAAGATCTTCCAGTTGTGTCTCAAGTACCCAATCAGTGCTTGTTTTACTTGTGCAGCATTTTCTCATTATGAAGTCTATGGCAGTTCCAAAAAGCAAGGGAGATTATATACATCCTTGTTTCACGCCTGTTTCAATCTGGAACCATTCACTCATTCCTTCTTCTATGTTGACTGCACAAACATATCCATTGTAGAGGTCACTAATAATGTTGACAGTCTTAGATGGTATTCCATATATTCTTCAAATGCTCCATAATGATTCTCTATGTATGCTATCAAATGGCTTTTTAAAGTCTATGAAGTTTAGGATTAACGGTCTTTACTTTTCAATATGTTCTTCAAGTATTATTCTCAGAGTAAAGATCTGGTCGAGACAGCTTCTCCTTTTTCGAAATCCTGCCTTTTCTTCTCTCATTGCAGCATCAACTATATCTTGAATTCTATTCAAAATAACTTTGCAAAAATACTTTTAACACAACTGATAGTAAGGTTATTCCTCTCCAGTTGTTGCAATCGCTAAGGTTTTTTTTTCGGTATTTTAACAATGATTCCTTTTTTCCATTTAGAAAGGCCTTTTTTTCTTTCCAAACTTTACTGAACATTCTCTGTAGTTGTTTCATGTTGTCTATATTAATAGCTTTTAACATTTCGGCTGTTATTTCATCTTCACCTGCAGCTTCTTGTTAGCCATTAGATTCACTGCTGCTTCAGTTTCATGCAATGTAATTTCATCTAAGTTTACATTTAATTGTGGGACTGGTAAATCAGTTCCAAGGTCTGTCAATTCTTTTGGACGTGGCTGATTAAGTAATTCTTAGAAGTGTTCAGCCAATCTTTGCTTTTGGTCTTTACTTGATGTTAAAAGTGTTCTAGTTTTGCTAAGGACTGGTCTTTCTTTGGATGCAATATGTAATATATAATATGTAATATAATATGTCAAATACGAAATTCTATGTAAGATTAATAATAGAAAAATGTTGAGAATTTAATATGAACCCATATTTACCTTATATAGGCTAATCAAAGGCATTTGACTGTGTACAACACCAGAAACTTTGGGACATAATGGAAAAAATGGGATTTTCAACACATTTGATGCAATTAATACCAATGCTGTATCTAGACCAACAGGCAGCAGTAAGAATAAATGGTGAAACAACAACTTGGTTTGACTCAAAACAAGGGGTCCGTCAGGGGTGCATATTGTCGCCTTACTTATTTAACTTGTATACTGAAAATATAATGAGGAATGTTAGAGAAGATTTAGACAAAGAATATTACGATGCCATAGCAATTGGAGGTTATGACATACCAGAGATTAGATACTCTGATGACACAGTATTACTGTCCACAACACAAAAAAGGAATGGAAAAACTAATTATGTCAGTCCATAAGAATAGTGAAGAGCAAAACCTCTATCTTAATGCGAAGAAAACTAAATTGATGACAAATGACAAAATAAATAAGGCAGCTGAAATATGTATCAATGAGGAAAAATTGTAAGAGGTGGAGAGTTTTGAATATCTTTGATCACTGCTAACTAATAATGGAAATACAGCGAGGGATTTGGAAAGGAGGACATCTATCGCTCTTTAAAAAGTAAAACAACTAAAAAAGCTGTGGAGAGGAACAGATAGAACTACAAAAATAAGATTTTTAAGAGAATGCATTTTTCCTATCGCAACATGTGCCTGTGAGACCTGGATACTTAACAAAACAGCTGAGAAACGCATAAACGCTTTTGAATGCAAATGTACAAGAAGAGCTCTTCAAATATCGTGGACACAAAAAATAACAAATATATCCATACTACAAGAACTTAATATTGAAGAAGGCTGAGTACAAAAGAGGATTAAACAAAGAAAACTTAAATATTTTGGACACATTAAACGTCATGATAATCTAGAGAAAACAGCCTTGGAAGGGTACATAATGGGAAAAAGAAAGAGAGGAAGACAAAGGCGAAGATGGCCGCAAGATATCGTTGATAATCTGCAAATTGATGCATCAGCAGCAGGCCATCTTGCTCACAACCGAGAGGCCTACAGGAGTGCTGTTAGGGAGGCAAAGTTCCGCAAGGGGCATGCAAAAGACTGAAATACCAAATGATTATACTCTAAATACCAAATGATAGTGTTCTAAATACCAAGCAATAATACTATAAATACAGAGTTAAAATACTTCAACTGAAAATCTGCTGTTTTAATTTGAATAAAGATAAATAGCGAATGTTTATGAAACGGCAACAAAAAATTTTATTTTATGAAGATGCGACACATCCAACAAGTGTCACATCCAACAAGTGTCACGTCGAATATGTGTCACATCCAACAAGTGTCACATCGAACAAGTGTCACGTCGAACAAGTGTCACATCCAACAAGTGACATATCCAGGGAGACATAAGAAAAGTGTGGAAAAAAGTGAATTGACTTTCAGTGGAGAGATATGAATATTATTGAAACAAAGGAGTGACATATCTTGTGTTAATATAAAGATTACATGATTATAGACATGATTCGGATAATCCGTTCGATTACATCAAGAAACGCTAGGGCGTGGTCGATGCAGCTAGGCATGGGTTAGAGTTGAAGGGCAGGTGAAGGTTACCAGTTGGGACCATATTCAGTACTTAAGAAATTTATACATGAAAGCTAGCGCAGGTTAAAAGTTAAAATGTTTGATTGCTAGGAATCAGGGAAGGGAAGTAATACACATATAGAAGTGTCACTCTTTCTTAATGACATTATTTTTCATGACCACCATTAGACGATGGCTTTCTGTGTGTTTGTGTATTCATTCATTCATTCATCTTTCCGAACCACTGTTTCCCAATGCTGCAAGGCAAGACTTGTCTACATTACTCTCTGTTCTTAGTGTTCTTCTGCTAACTGTCCACTCTGAGGGGTCGTTCTTCTTCTTTCAGGTAGTCACGCCACCGTTGTCTTGGTCTGTCTAAGTCTGTCACTTCTTTATAATCCCTTTTTGTCTGTCTACTCTCGTCCATCCTCTCCAAGTGTCGTTAACCATCTCAATATGCTGTTTTTCAACAAGGATAAAGCGGATAAGGAAAAACTGGAAGAAGTGGAGAGTTTTGAATATCTTGGATCACTACTAACTAATAATGGATATACAATGAGGGATATTAAAAAGAGGACATCTATCACTCTTCAAAAAAAAAACAAAAAAACTAAAGAAGCTGTGGAGAGGAACAGACAGAACTACAAAAATAAGATTTTTAAGGGCATGCATCTTTCCCATGGCAACATATGCCTGTGAGACCTGAACACTCAACGAAACAGGTGAGAAACACATAAATGCCTTTGAATGTATATGTTACAGAAGAGTCTTTCAAAAATCATTTACACAGAAAAGAATATATCCATATTACAAGAACTTAATATTAAAGAAGGTTGGTTAGTAAGGAAGATTACCACAGAAACCTTAAATATTTTGGACACATTAAACGTCATGATAATTTAGAGAAGACCGTCTTTGAAGGGTACATAATGGGGAAAAAAAGAAAGACCAAGGCGAAGATGGCTGCAAGACATGGTTGATGATCTGCGAATGGATGCATCAGCAGCAGGGTATCTTGCTTACAACCGAGAGGCCTACAGGAGAGCTGTTAGATAGGCAAAGTTCCGCAAGGGACATACAAATGACTGACTGGGTTATAAGTGGAGAAGAGAACAGCGTGTATAGTTGTTTGTTATTTCTAATTCTCCACTATTATGGTATAGGATATCAGATCGGTAAAAATGTCTTCACAATTCTTTTCCTGTAGGGGAAAGTATAAGGGAGATAACTGTTTTATTTACAGAAAGGGCAATTGTTATGATTCCCTTTTGAACTTTTCGTGGTGGGTCAAGATCATTCTAGAACGTCACGTGGGCTGAGAAACCCGTGACAGGGAATTGTGGGAGGGTAGTGTCTATTGGTACATGGAACTCAAGCCATTGCGCAAGGTCCACTGACCTTTGCACTACCACGAATAACAGACTAGGAATATGTACTACAAAGTGAGGATGCTTTCAACCGTCCGGGTAGCTTAGTTGATAGAGCATGAGTTTCTTAATATAGGGGTTATGGGTTCGAGTGTCTCACAAGTGGCGAAGTTTTTTTTTTAACATTTTAAAGTTATACTTTAGATTATCTCTCTCTCTCTCTCTCTCTCTCTCTCTGAACCTTAAGTGCCCAGGGCACATGGGGCTTCCGCAAGGGTTTTCCACAAATGCCTGTCTTTCGCCTTTTTTTCTGCTCTTGCCCAGGTGAACCCTCTATTGCTCAACATCCTTTCTGTTGTTCTTCTCCATGTCTCTTTTGGTCTACCCTTATAAAGAATAGGACCACTGTACCCTACCATGCATGATCGTAAAAGGCGACTAAGGAGGGTTCAGCATAGGGCCAGCAACCCTATCTGGTAAAAAACTATCAGACTGCTACAGAAACAGATACAAACTAGACATACTAGGAATACAAGAAGCAAGATGGACAGGACAAGGCAGAAGGAAATTAACAACACAGCACTTTAGATTATGACACTATTTATTTGTCTTTAATAAAAACAATTATATTTTTAACTTTTAGAAAAACTAGCACTTTCACATGTCCACTTTCTGTCCTGGCTCGAATCCAGAGCAAGGATTAGGAAAAAGAGCTAAAGAAATTCTCTTGAAATACTTTCCCCACAAAGTTGGACAGATGACAAGTAACGCACTATAAATAGTATATAAGTATACAACTATACACAAAGCACTGCAGTAAAGCTGTGATATCAAAATATATAAACTAGTAAAAAAGTAGGAACAGCTCTATTATTTCACGAATACAAAGTCATGACGTTTCGGCGTGAGCCTTAATCATACAAACACACACACACACACAGGACGAAGAAGTAGAGAGAGGAGACAAAGTATCTTATCTTATATCTTATATCCTTCCCGTGCCGTTAGACGTCACATAGGGCTCGCAAAGTAGTTCACCAATTTTTCCTGTCTTCGGAGAGTCTTTCAACCTCATCAAAGGATTCTATGCCTGTCAACTTGGCCTCTCTTAATAATGTTCTCTTCAGAGTTTCACGCGGTCTGCCCCTTTTTCTTCGGCCTGTTGTGTTCCACTTGATAGCTTGTTTTGGGATTCTCTGCTCATTTCTTCTCATCAAGTGGCCAACATATGTCCATCTCCTTTTCCTGATCACCCGTGAGACTGGTTGTTGTTCAGTCATCTGTCTTATCTCTGCATTGTTCTTGAATTCATTCCACTTGATGCCGAGTATTTTCCTTAGGCATTTGTTTTCAAAAGAGTCTAATTTCTTTTCTATTTCTTTAGTTGTTTTCCAGCTTTCGCATGCATAAATGAGGGTGGATATTACATTTGAATTGAATAGTCTTAACTTGGTTTTTGTGCTTATAACTTTTGAATTCCATATGTTCTCAAGATTCTTGAAGATTGATGCTGCTTTTGCAATTCTGATCCTAACTTCCTTTCTAGTGTCACCATCCTGGTCTATGTAGCTGCCAAGGTATGCAAATTGATTGACTTCTTCAATATCTGTCCCTTCTATGTGTATTTTTCCATTTTGATTGATGGGAATTTTCATTATTTTTGTTTTGTCCTTGTTAATTTCAAGTCCTATTTTGCTAGCCAGTGAAGATAGGCTATCTGTTTTTTCTTGCATGGAATTCACATTATTACTGATAAGAGTTATGTCATCAGCAAAATCAAGATCTTCTAGTTGGGTCCCATGTACCCAGTCAATACCTGTGTTACCTGTGCAGCATTTTTTCATTATGAAGTCTATTGTAATCCCAAAAAGTAAAGGAGACAGTATACATCCTTGTTTCACGCCTGTTTCAATCTGGAACCATTCACTCATCCCTTCTTCTGTCTTGACTGCACAACCATATCCATTGTATAAGTCCTTAATGATGTTGACAATTTTAGATGGTATTCCATATAGACATAAAATTCTCCATAATGAATCTCTGTGTATGCTATCAAATGCCTTCTTAAAATCGACAAAGTATAGGATCACATAAAACTATGTTAATGAAAAAGCAACAAACGAAAAAAAAATAATCAAGAAATATAATTGGAACAAAACTTATCTGAATATTTTAGACGGCTTTCAAATAATTCTTGATTTGCGCAATCAACATAAACAAGAAGTGACTGTTACCATGGTGACGGGGCATACGTTTTGAAAAGTGTAAAATAGTGCATGATTAAGTGTAAGAAATGTTGAGAGAAAAGGGATGCGCAGAGAAAGAGCAGAGAATTCTACAAAGAACAGGGATGATCGGAGAGTCAATAACCATGGATAATGCTCTTAAGGGAGTGAAATGTAGTGTTACATAGTCGGAAATAGATAGAGAATTGTAATGTTAGATAATGGACGATGGAAGGGAAGGGATGGTAGTCTATATAGGGGAAGGTGAAATGAATGATTATGGTTGTGGTATGAACGGTTCGCCATGTAGCAGGGCCAACCTGCCGGAGGTCAGAATATCGTCGTCTTCATCATCTTCATGTTCATCCAATTCATCAATAAAACCTTATGTCAATTGATACGCAGGACTGGTATGACTTCTGTGTCAGTGTGTTGCCAGCTTTATGACTGAAAGAGCCTGGAGGTGAAGGATGGCTGGAGACAGTGGATAAACTAATCCAGAAACACTCAGCAAACATGGTTTCAACTATTGCCCCAACATTCTATTCAGTAAAATAAAAAAAAAGTTGTATCACAATAAACACAACGGCATGGAAGTCTTCGAACATCTGCAAGAAGAAGCACAAAAAATGGGGATTAAAGATAAATTATGAGAAAACTGAATACATGAGAATAGCAAGGCCAAAAAAACGACACATAAGAAAACCAGATCCAAACAGAAGGAATAAAGATTAAATGAGGAGATTCATATAAATATCTGGGGACATTATTCAACAGCTTCAACATTGTAAGAGAAGAAATTAGAGCTAGGTGTCAAGCAGGAAACAACTCTTATTTTGTCCTTAGACACTTGTTGCAGTCAAAAATCCTGCCCCACAACACCAAACATTATATACAGAAGACACAGATTAAATTGTGCATACTAATACATAAAACCCGTTAGTGCGTTGCTAATTGATAATTTGATCATTCGGTATTCCATAGACGACAAAACATGTTTGCTGTTTTCCAGCTTTTATTTTCCATTTGAGCGGAACTCTTCAAACACGAGAACGACATAAAAAGGAACTTTGAGCTTGTAGTGAGGGCTGATTTCCCCAAAGTTCATTACGCAAAGGCACGCTTAAGGAATCACATTTTGATGTACTGCAAGATTTCTCGACTAGCCAGCTCTCGAACGGACACGTATTCAGCCATCTTGTGCTCCGAAACTTCCTATTTAGCCATTCTACCAGACCATTTCTCTAAAACTCGAGGCTTCGAACAAGAGTGAATTTGAAATCCCTAAAAGTGTCTTTCTCAATCCATTTTTAACTTCAGTGCAAAATTTCCCAGCGGAGGTTTCATTTTATTTTTCTTTTTCGTTTTTCGTTTCTAACGTCTACTTCAAGTTTTTCAAAAGCTCATGTTGGCATACGACACAGCTTCGCCATTTTGCGAAGCCTCTTTTAGCTTTATTCGCTAGGGAATGTGGCAAGATAGGTTCTTTTGACATCGAAACCAAATAAATTCCTCCTCTTCTTTCATCAAAATGTCCGTATCTTTGCACCCGCAGCGAGTGTAAACCAGTGTGAGAGGGGTATTCAAAGTTATGAAATTATGGAGTAGAAGTTATTCTGAAGGCTTGAAAGGATAAGAAATAAATTATTCTTCTTCTTCTTCTTGTTTCTTCTTCTTTTTCTTCTTCTTTTTCTTCTTCTTCATCTTCTTCTTCTCCTCCTCCTCCTTCTTCTTCATCTTCTTCTTCTCCTCCTCCTCCTTCTTCTTCTTCTTCTTCTCTTTCTTCTCCTCCTCCGCCATCTTTTTCTTCATTTTCTCCATCTTCTCCTCTTCCTTCTTCTTCTCCTCCTCCTCCTTCTTCTTCTTCTTGGTCTTCTTCTTCTTCTTCTTCTCTTCCTCCTCCTCCTCTTCCTCCTCCTTCTTCTTCTTCTTCTTCTTCGCCATCTTTTTCTTCACCTTCTGCATCTTCTCCTCTTCCTTCTTCTTCACCTTCTCCATCTCCTCCTCCTCCTCCTTCATCTTCTTCTTCTTCTTCTTCTTCTCCTCCTCCTTCTTTTTCTTTTTCTTCTTCTTCTCCTCCTCCTTCTTCTTCTTCTACTTCTTCTTCTTCTTCATCTTCTTCTTCTTCTTCTTCTGTCTCTCTGGAACTGTGAGCTGGTGTTGTTTGGAGCAGATGCAGTGAAGATGTTGAATCTCTTCAAGTGTGCTGCGACGGTTATTTTTTGTCAGTCCAAGAATAGAACAAACAAGCAGGCGAGTATGCGATACTTCTTTAGCATACTCCACCACCATGTAGTGATCCCCGCGCCCTGTTAGCCAGACTACAACTTTTACTAGGGGGTATAAAAGGAGAGCCGAGACAGGGTCTTGGCCAGCTATAGCTTACCGACAGTGGCGCTGCTAGCGTGCCAGCTTACGGGCCCGTGGCTGCTACATTGGACACCGTTCATGACCCCCTCAGTACACTTCGTCCTGGCGTATTCTATTCTATACGTGTACACAACTTGGATCTCTGCTTGAATAATGAGTGCATTTTTGTATTTGTTGTTGTTGTTGTTGTTGTTATTTGACTGTTGTTCTAACTTCCCTGTTTTCACATGGTAAAGTCGTCTTCGAAACAAATAGGGTTTTTATATTGATGTCGATATCCTTCAAGAGGGCCCAAACCATGCGGGCCTAAGACGAGAGACATGGCCAGAGGACACAAGCTTGGGGCAAAAGCTTTGGGGCTTCTATCAGGATCTGGAGAGGACTGTGGGCTTTGCCTTGTCGACGGATCAGGACCTGATGTGACCAACAACCTAGAACGCAGAAGAAGAAGAAGAAGAAGATGTTGTTGTTGTTGTTCAATGTCTCGTGTTGTTTCTTCTTCTTGTTCCCAATTGAAGTTTTTCACTTTTCTTTTAGCCTTCCATCTTCTTTTGTACAACTGGACCACACATCTGTATCTAATAATACTTGGCTGTCTACAACAACAAAAAAATAAAATGCAACGAAATATAAGTTTATCGAGCAGTTGTTTTCTCCCTTTAGCGTAGCAAGGGCAGATTGGAAAATAAAAGATGTGTCATTTGTGAAGAGGAAAGGTTAAAAAAAAGGTACAGGTAAAACCCCGTTCCCATGACATTAAGGCATATTGGGGATAAAGGGGTTAGGCCCGCATTTACATGACCATCGGCACATGAAAGTCTTCGATGTGGTCAGTACCACAACTGGTCGCATTTACCTCCCCTGATTTCTCTGGTACCCATTTCTAGAGCCTGGGTGGACGCCGGTGCCTTTATAGTGCGTACCAGAGAAAATCTCACTGCTGGGATTTGAACCTGGTACCACCGGCTTATTAAACTGAGCGCCTAACCACTCAGCCAACCGGGCCACGGTTTTTCTGTGAAGAGTAGGTAAGGGAAAAACTGAATCGCAAATAGTTCAATGTCTACGTGCAAAGCGAGGCGCATCAGAACAGAATATACCAGAAAATCAGTGCATAAACAGTATAAATAGATGGACACGTGAATATCAGTTCCATTTATCTGTAACTAGTGAAATAAAAGAAAATGTTTTCTATTGTTCTTTTCTATTTAAATAATAAAAACCTCGTTGTTCAAAATATTTATTTGATGAAATTTTTAAAAAAATATATTCTGCCAAGAGTTCAACGCCATATTTGATCACGTGATGGCAGGGACTCTTCCGCGTAGAAGGCGGATGAATATCACGTAGACCTGCACAATCTGGTAATATCATTCCATTACTGAAATGAAGTTGAAACGTTTCATTATATTCCATTAATGTTATCGCATTAAAAAAAACTATAATAATAATAAAATAAAGAAGAACGCAGATAACATTCTGAGTTTTCTTAAAAATAGTGAGGGAATTTGTTTTAAAAATATGAGATATTCAGCTTTGTCATAAAAAAAGACATTAGTATTATGGCTTATTTCTTCATATATGTTTCTGTTGAAGGAATTAAATAATAATTTTAAATAAGAACACGAAAGATATGAAGGACATTAAAAAAAAATACACGTTTGT
The DNA here is from genome assembly GCA_009760885.1 of Achatina immaculata. NCBI lineage: Eukaryota > Metazoa > Mollusca > Gastropoda > Stylommatophora > Achatinidae > Lissachatina > Lissachatina immaculata. The sequence continues at coordinate 22,610,831 of CM019710.1, forward strand.
TTTGTAAACACGTCAGTGGTCATTGTCTCCTTTCGAACCAGCCCCTCGTACCTGAGCTGAAGTCAGAGCACGGGGCACCAAGCGAGGGACAGAGTGGGTGGCGGGGACAGAAGAGACACTGTCAGCAGTTGCTGACCCAGAGAAGATGCCGCTTAGAACTGGACTAAAGGGTCAGATATGCAGAATCTAATGAAGGTCGTGATCCAGCTTGGCCGTGAATGCCGAGACCGGGCTCTCAGGGTAAAACAGAAGTCCGGGTGCAGGGAAAGATTCGGCATCACTCCAAACCACGTGACTTCGTGACCCTCGCAGACGGGTCGGCAGCAGGAGGCCTAAAGTGTGGATAAGCCTAGAGGAAAACCGGCTGCGAGTAAATCAGGAACCTGAGCAGCCAGCACTTGGACCATGAGAGCGGAGGTGCAGGCAGCATCAGAAGCAGTTTCCTGGTTCGTGATGAAGGGCGACTCGCATTGGGTCATTGTAACAGACCTCCAAAACATGTTCAGGGAGAATCGAGAGACGTTTCTTCTGCAGGGAGTGGGCCCAGCTTCTAGAGGGCTCTCGGTTATCCAGTCTGACGTGGATGATGAGGGAGTGAAAGGCAGTGAGAGAGCGGACAAGCTGGGGGGGGGGGGGGTTGCATGAATTCAGGGCACCCTAAGAATGGACAAGGAGGAGATTGCAAGAGCCACCTTGGAAACGCTGCATATGAAGGACGACATCGGGTTGAATGACGACAATCACACGAGGAGGATGGTCGAACTGGGGAAATGGACGTGTTTTTTTTTCTGAAGGAAGTGGTTTAGCCCGTATTACCCACAACCAGCGTGTGACTGGCTCCATCAGCGGGGGCACACTTCAGTGGGCGTTGGAACGGAGGGCGGAGTTTATATGAGAATGCCCGGGGTACGGGGATGCCAGTCTCTGATTACAGATACAGATCTTTACTCCCCCCCCCCCCCCCCGCCCCCACACAGAGCTTATTGAACATTATCTTTCGCGGAAACTATTTTTATAAACTCTTTCATATTTTTTTTTCAGTACCATTCCTGTCATATATTTGAGATTTGTTCAGATTTACAGCATTATGTAATATCTTCCGTCTGGGGGGGGGGGGGAGAAATCAATACACGAGTATGGAAGACAGCTTTTAGCAAACTAAGAAAAAAAAAAGGAATGGAACAAGAAAAGGTTAACATTGAAGATAATTATTATTATTATTATTATTATCATGTGTCGTGGCGGATAGCGTTGGGGATCGTGCTCCTCCATCTCGCCTGGTTCTTGGTTTTTCCGATCGGTTAGGATGCGCTTCTTTTTCCGTGGCACTTGGTTCATCCATTGAGGACTTTTTCTTCTCTTGTCCTTCCTTTTTTTCTACCTCAATTTTCCAGTCACTGTTAGGTTGTCTAAGTTCTGGCAACGGTTCGAGGAAAGATGGATGTTACCAACATGGACTATATTCAATTATAAAAGAGTTTACACAAGAAAATCGGGCAGGATTAAAAGATATAATGGTTGATTGCTGGAAATAACATACCACAGAATTCAGTAGTCAATTCGGTATTCAGTTCAGTATTCAGTATTATTAATTTTAATAATTTAAAATTTAAAATATTTAGTAATATTATTCAAATTTTAAGAGCATACATCTTTCCCGTCGCAACATATGTCTGTGAGACCTGGACACTTAACAAAACAGCTGAGAAACACATAAATGCCTTTGAATTTAAATGCTACAAAGAGTTCTTAAATTATTATGGACACAAAAAAAAGAACAAATATGTCCATATTTACAAGAAAGTAATATTGAAGAAGGTTGGCTGATAAAGGAGACTAAACAGAGAAAACTTAAATATTTTGGACACATTAAACGTCATGATAATCTAGAGAAACCACCTTGGAAGGGTACATAATGGGGAAAAGAAAGAGGGGAAGACCAAGGCAAAGATGGCTGCAAGACATCGTTGATAATCTGCAAAAGGATGCATCAGCAGCAGGGCATCTTGCTCACAACCGAGAGGTCTATAGGAGTGTTGTTATTGAGGCAAAGTTCCGCAAGGGACATGCAAATGATTGATTGATTGATTGATTGATTGACTGATTGAGTATCAGGTTCTCGGTATCACCAGGAACGAGATGCTCCCAGCACCTGCGCCAGTGAATATAGTAAAGAATGGTCATCTGTGGTCCCTCGCTTCAGCCCTTGATGATGAGCCACCCAGTGAAGACTCTAACTTTACGAACTACAACAGTTCAAATGCTAAACTAGTCAGCCTCGCTTTCGGCACGAACTCCGTAGCAAAGGCGCCACAGCACTGTGACAACAGGGCGCAAGCACTTTCAACCATCAGCGCAGAAATACAGCTCACATACCAAAGAAGAACAGACTAAACAATCTAGTTATTATTATATTGTTACTTTGGGAGCCCTATGTGATGTTTAACTGCACGGGAAGGATATAAGATATAAGATACAAGATACCATTATATGTATATCTAATTTTTTTTCTAATTTTCATTGTATAATTTCCTGATTTCCTCTTATTCAGTATTTTTTTTTATTCAATCCCTTCACGTATTCTGAGCATGTTGTTACGTACAGTATCTTGCTTTATTTTCTTAAGAGAATTCTGTATTAAGTCTTTCCTTTAATTCTCATCTCTATTTCGTAAGTTCGTCTTTGTGCACAGTAGTGTAACAAGTTGCCTGTAATCTATTTTTTGATATTTTAAAAACTCGTTTGGGTGTAATCTTTTCGTACACTTGTACACGTTTGTCTCTTATGTGTGTGTGGCGTGACCTAGTGGTGGATGAGTGTATGTGTGTTGAGGCATGTTGTATGTAGTGACAGCTCAACATACAACAACATCAAAAGAAACAAAAATCTCACATTGACTCTGACCGGAACTTAGAAGGATCTCTACATTGAAGAACAGGTCCAAGCATAAGTTCATCTCCAAAATCACAGATATACTTATATGCTTTATATTTAATAATTTTCTCATCACTCATATAGACAAAGACCTCTCATATTTTCGTACGTCAACTCCCTAGCTCCCACAGAACTGTTTCTCCAAAGTTCCACCCCCCCCCCCCAAAAAAAAAAAGTCTGCTGGCCAAGTTCGGAAACAAGTCAGCCACATTACCAAATGACCAACGTTCACATCCTTACTAGCTCAGACGTGTTATGTAAGTAAGGCCTAAATAGCCATCTACTGCTATACGTTCTTAAAATTATTTCGTGTCTAATCTCTTCTTATATTGTTAACATACAAGTCTTTCTTGGACCCAGCTTCTTGCAAGTCACAGCTAAGTGCTTCTATTTTTTTCCCATTCTTATTTGTTGTAAAGTATTCATGTGAATTTATGTTTTATCTTCTCTTCCTATTTCTTTGTCATGTGTAATTTCTTATGATTAAAATGTAAACCGAAACATAGTGTGTGCTGGTTAATCAATGAAGCTGTTCCCACTTTTGTTTTAAATAGTTTTAACATTTTATAATCTTGAAACCATACTGTGTCTAATCTTTCCTTTATTCTTGATATCATTTTGTGTTTAATCTTTTCTTATATTCTTGAAACGGTTTTGTGTCTAATCTCCACTTTATTCTTCAAAAGATTTTTGTGTGCAACTTTCCATTTATTCTTGAAATCATTTATGTGTGTAATCTTCCCTTTATTCTTGAAATCATTTATGTGTGTAATCTTCCCTTTATTCTTGAAATCATTTATGTGTGTAATTTTCCCTTTATTCTTGAAATCATTTATGTGTGTAATCTTCCCTTTATTCTTGAAATCATTTATGTGTGTAATTTTCCCTTTATTATTGAAACCATTCTAATCTTCCCTTTATATTCTTAAAGTTGTTCTCTAATCTTTATTTATATTCTTAAAACCATTTTGCATTCGGTCTGTTCGTATTTTCACAATGTAACTTTGTGTTCGATCTTGCCTTCACCTTATTATTTACTATTTTTTTCATCTCCCTTATTATCAAAGCCAGCCACATCCATACAACTTCTCTTCTTCTGTCTTGAAGTGTCACCTCATATTCCATGTTATTATTATTCTTTGCCTATTTGTTACGTGTTAGTCTTTACTAGTTCTTGTTAATCTTCCCTTTTTTTAAATTGTTATCGTTCCTTGTTTCCTTTTTAATTTTTTTTTTTAAATACTGAAACCTCAGTCTGTATTACAGTCTCCATCCATCTTAACAAATATATCCATACTACAAGAACTTAATATTGAAGAAGGCTGGCTAGTAAAGAGGATTAAAGAGAGAAATATTTTGGACATATTAAACATCATGATAATCTAGGGAAGACAGTCTTGGAATGGTACATAATGGGGAAAAGAAAGAGAGGAAGACCAAGGCGAAGATGGCTGCAGGACATCGTTGATGATCTGCAGCAGGCCATCTTGCTGACAACCGAGAGGCCTACAGGAGTGCTGTTGGGGAGGCAAAGTTCCACAAGGGACATGCAAATGAATGAATGAATGATCCATCTTCCTTGGTCTTCTAATTAACATTCACCCATCAGTTTTGGGCACTGTTATCTCCTACATTCACTTCATCTTTCCCAAGTGTCTCTAGACGTGGGTACTACTAAACTGCAAACAGACGTTGCCACTTCAAATAAAACGAAGTATTCGTTAATGGCCGAGCTATACAGGAGTGGGGGAGGGCACGTTTCCAGGCTGGCGCGGTACAATTTATCTGTATCTTTCCAGACCCGGGCGCACGGACCGGCAGAAAATGTGTTCAGGAACTTTTGAACGGAAGACTTGTTAATATCCTTTTATTGTGATTGCATTAGCTTTCCCTCCCATCTGTCCGTTCACAGACCTTGATCCCAGTTTCATAAATAATTTCTGAAATCTTCGTATTAGACCCGTGACAGGATGAATGAATGGGTTATAATACACGGGAGCGTTTGTTGATGGCATGTTTCTGAAAGATTCTTCCATGACTCTTCTAAGCTTGGGTTGATTGCTTGGTCCAGCGTTCCGTTTTTTGTTTTTTTTTGGGGGGGGGGGGGGGAGGGGGAAATTGAGATTTTTTTTTCCCTTTTTTTGGAGAGGCAGGTAAAGTCTGTGGTGAAGGCCTTAAAGACAGGCAATGTGTCGGACAGAAAGTGGGTTATGGTTTATTTCTTTTCCCCTTCAGTTTCGTTTAAAAAAAAAAGAAAGAAAAAAAAAAACAAGCAAACTTGAGCGTGCGAGTAGGTTTATCGATAGTGACTTGTTTTCTCATAAGTTTGTTTGTGGCAAGATTATACACGGGCGTAGTAGTGACTTCTTCTTCTTCTTCTTCTTCTTCTTCTATCTGGAAATACGAGCTACTCTTCTTTGGAGCCGATCTGCTGAAGATGTCGAGACACAGAACGTTGTCGGACTGGGGGAGGGTTACGGCCCTGAGTGGAGATAAAAAGCAGAGAGTGGGGGTGGGGGTGGGGTTGCAGTACTTCTTTATCAGACTCCACAGACAGTGAGACTGCTTCGGTCCCTGCTCAGTTAGCCAGGTTTGGTCTGTTAATGCGGGTATCAACGGAAAAGTGAGATAGGGTCTTGGTGGACTATGGTTCTCCTGCCCTAACGCTAGCACGTCAGGGACAGACATGAAACAGAGAGAGAGAGAGAGAAGAAGGACAAGCATGAGAGAAAGGGAGAAGAGGGACAAACATGAGAGTGAGGAGGGACAAACATGGGAGAGAGAAGAGGGATAAAAATGAGAGAGGGAACAGGGATAAACATAAGAGAGGGAGAGAAGATCGACAACTATGAAGGAGAGAAGAGGGACAGACATGAGAGAGGGAAAGAAGATGAACAACTATGAAGGAGAGAAGAAGGACAGACATGAGAGAGAGAAGATGAACAGACATGAGAGAGAAGAGGGACAGATATAAGAGAGAGAGAAGATGAACAGACATGAGAGAGAAGAAGGACAGACATGAGAGAGAGAGAAGATGAACAGACATGGGAGAGAAGAGGGACAGACATAAGAGAGAGAGAAGACGAACAGACATGAGAGAGGGAGAAGATGAACAGACATGAGAGAGAGAGAAGATACACAGACATGAGAGAGAGAGAAGATGAACAGACATGAGAGAGAAAGAAGATGAACAGACATGAGAGAGAAGAGAGACAAACATAAGAGAGAGAGAAGATGAACAGACATGAGAGAGAAGAGGGACAGACATAAGAGAGAGAGAAGATGAACAGACATGAGAGAGAAGAGGGACAGACATAAGAGAGAGAGAAGATGAACAGACATGAGAGGGGGAAAGAAGATGAGCAACTATGAAGGAGAGAAGAAGGACAGACATGAGAGAGGGAGAGAAGATGGACAACCATGAGAGAGAGAAGAGGGACAGACATGAGAGAGAGAGAGAGAGAGAAGATGAACAGACATGAGAGAGATAGAAGAGAAACATATATGAGAATGAGAAAAGGGACCGATATGAGAGAGTGAGAAGAGGGACAAACATGAGAGAGAGAAGGACAGACATGAGAGAAAGAAGAGCAACAGAGAGAGAGAGAGGGACAGACACGACAGAGAGAGAGAGAGAGAGAGAGAGAAGAGGGACAAACATGTGACAGAGAAGAGGGACAGACATGAGGGAGAGAGAAGAAGGTGGCTGACTGTCAAATCGTCAGCGTCCTCGCACCTCCACCCCCCAGCCGTGACTGATGACAGCGGTGTCAGCTCAAAGCTCAGAAGTCTTAAAACATTTAATATAATAATATGAATGAGTAAACAGAGAACTAATAAAAGAACTACCCTATATACAGATAACATTATCCAGTTTCTGCTCTCACTTGAGGGTCAACATTTCTCTTGCCGAGTGATACTTGTACAATAAACAAAGACAATCTGTAAACATCAGAGACGTGATTTTGAAGAAAGCTGCAACATAATCTCCACGCAGCCAGCAAACCTTTCCAAGAAATTCTCAGCGAATCTGCAGGATATCGAAAATTTAATAACTTTATTTTTTTTCTCTTTCGGGGAGGGCGAGGGGGGTACTAAACAAAAATTCAATATCACATACAAAAAAAGAAAAAATAATAATAAACACATCACACGTGTTTGTTTCTTTTTAAATTATTTACTAGGAAATTTCCAGAGATCTCTTCCAAAAGAAAGACAAACGGAGTTATTGTGTCTTGTCTGTCTTCATCATGGCGACATTCGAACCTTTACCACAGACAGTTTTGTTGTGGGATCCTCGGGGTAAAAGAAACGTGGAACGGCCTAGAGAAACTTGGGGGACCACTAAGCTCTGATATGGGAGACAGCTAAGAAGACAGTGAAGGACCGACAGAAGTTGAAATATCTCGGTCTCAGTAGCTCCGTGTGTCTTGAGCAGTGAAAGGACAAAGGGATAGAGAAGAGGACAGACATGGGAGAGAGAGAAGAGGAACAGACATGAGAGAGAGAGAGAGAGAGAACAGGGAGAGACAGAAGAGGGGCAGACATGAGAGAGAGAAGAGGGACAGACATGAGAGGGAGAACATGGACAGACATGAGAGAGAGAGAGGAGGAACAGACATGAAAGAGAGAAGAGGGACACACATGAGAGAGACAAGAGCAGCAGACATGAGAGAGAAAAGAGAGGCAGACATGAGAGAGAGAAGAGGAACAGACATGAGAGAGAAGAGGGACAGACATGAGAGAGAAAGAGGAGGGACATATATGAGAGAGAGAAGAGGGGGAGACATGAAAGAGAGAACATGGACAGACATGAGAGAGAGAAGAGGGACAGACATGAAAGAGAGAAGAAGGACAGACATAAGAGAGAGAAGAGAGGCAGTCAAGAGAGAGAGAAGAGGGGCAGACATGAGAGAGAGAAGAGAGAGAGAGAGAGAACATGGACAGACATGAGAGAGAAGAGAGACAGACATGAGAGAGAAGAGAGACAGACATGAGAAAGAGAGAGAAAAAAGAGAGAACATGGACAGATATGAGAGAGAGAAGAGAGAGGGAGAAGAGGGACAGACATGAGATAGAGAAGAGAGACAGACATGAGAGAGAGAAAAGAAAGAGAGAGAGAGAAGAGGGACAGATATGAAAGAGAGAGGAGGTACAGACATGACAGAGAGAAGAGAGAGAGAAGAGGAACAGAAATGAGAGAGAAGAGGGACAGACATGAGACAGAAAAGCGAGACAGACGTGAGACAAAGAAGAGAAACAGACATGAGACAGAGAAGAGAGACAGACATCAGAAAGAGAAGAGAGAGAAAAGGGACAGACATGAGAGAGAAGAGGGACAGACATCTGAGAGATAAGAGAGACAGACATGAGAGAAGGAGAGAAGAGTGAAAGAAGAGGGACAGATATGAGAGAGGGAGAGAAGAGTGAAAGAAGAAGGACAGACATGAGAGAGGGAGAGAAGAGTGAAAGAAGAGGGACAGACATGAGAGAGGGAGAGAAGAGAGAAAGAAGCAAGGCAACATTAAAGGAGAGAGAAAGAGAGAGAGAGAGAGAGATCAGAAAAGGACAAATATGAAAGAGAGAGAGAGAGAGAGAGAGAGCGCGAGAAGGGAAGTTTTTGATATATTACTTTTAAGTAGAATTTAAACTGCTCATGGTAGCAAAAGAGTTAATATCGTAAATAAAATAAAGTCTAAATTCTGTGAATAAGACATGAAAAGAGTTAACATCGTAAAGCTAAAAGATAGTCGAAATTCTAAGAACAAAGCATGAGGACAGAGGCGCTACTTACAATCACAGAAAAAAACGCAGGGAAAACGAAAGAGAAGAAGATTGTGAAAGAAGAAAAAAAAATCCGAACAGGTTGATCAGGTGATGCGAGAAACGAAAACCAAATGATCTGATTTTTTTAAAAATCCAAGACTGATCAAAACTGGGAAGCATACATACATCCACCGTCTATCTGCAAAATTCTGATGAACGAATGAATGAATGAATGAACGAAGGACACTTTCATTTTGCCTTGAAAAACTTTCCAATGCCCGTATAAATAGCAGGTCTTTCAAAGAAAACATCCCAAATAGTGAATACCGTATTCCACCAAATAACTACCCCAGGACATTAAGCGTTCGTCTCGATTAGTCATCCAGTTCAACCTAGATTCCTTGCAAATCTCAGTAATCAGTTTTCTACTAAATAAAGGTCTTTATAAAAGAGACTTGAAAGGACCGTTCCAATTAACCGAACTGTACGCTTTATCAGAAATTAGATGAGATAACGAGAGCTAATTATAGCATTTTGTTGTATTATAGGTTGCAAATGGATCCAAACGAGAGGTCGCCTCGCATACAGTGGTAATGGTAATTTAGGTAGTGATATACTATTTCTACACACTTCAGTATAGGCATACGTATATACGTAACGTTATGTGGGTGTGGTATTTAGCTACACGTATAGTGGTAGTCTGATAGATAATGGTGCGGGCAGACATCTGCAGGAGTTTCATGGAAGCTGGTAAGCCAGAATATTTCGACATACAATGTGAAGAATCCATACTGCAAGAAGGTTGGCTAGTAAAGAGGATTAAAGAGAGAAAACTTAAACATTTTGGATGTATAAAACGTTATGAGAATTTAGAGAAGACCATCTTGGAAGTGTACATAATAGGAAAAAGAAAGAGAGGAAGACCAAGGCGAAGATGGCTGCAAGACATCGTTGATGATCTGGACATGGATGCATCAGCTTACAACCAAGTGGCCTTACATGAGAGCTGTTAGGGAGGCAAAGTTCCTCATGGGACATGCAAATGACTAACTGACTGACTGACTGACTGACTGAGACCAAGACATTGTTGTTTAGGTTTAGAGAAAAAGCCACATGTGTTTGATTCATTCACTTACGCGTCATGTTAAAGGTACAAATAGGTTTATCAGTCAACATAGCAGTGATATCTTCACTTAACGGGCAATGGGGAGTGTGTTACAGAGTAGATTGTAGCACTGGTAGGCCTTTCAGGTGTAAGTATGATGATTATATCAAATAACTTGCTTATTGGCTGCTGTTAATCTATCAGATGATTGGCTGATTATCTCTCTGGGGCTATGAAGCTGCTGGTTGGCTGATTATCTCTCTGGGGCTATGAAGCTGCTGGTTGGCTGATTATCTCTCTGGGGCTATGAAGCTGCTGGTTGGCTGATTATCTCTCTGGGGCTATGAAGCTGCTGGTTGGCTGATTATCTCTCTAAGGCTATGAAGCTGCTGATTGGCTGATTATCTCTCTTAGGCTATGTAGCTGATTTATTGATTACCGTTCTAAAGCTGTGAAGTTGATTGGGTTATTGTCGTTGTGATGATGACTGATTGATCATCGGAGTGTGGCCGAGAAGTTGATTAGTTGGGTGATTATCTCTCTAAGGCCGAGAAGTTGATTAGTTGGGTGATTATCTCTCTAAGGCCGAGAAGTTGATTAGTTGGGTGATTATCTCTCTAAGGCCGAGAAGTTGATTAGTTGGGTGATTATCTCTCTAAGGCCGAGAAGTTGATTAGTTGGGTGATCTGTGGCCAAGAAGTTGATTAGTTGGGTGATTATCTCTCTGTGGCCGAGAAGTTGATTAGTTGGGTGATTATCTCTCTAAGGCCGAGAAGTTGATTAGTTGGGTGATTATCTCTCTGTGGCCGAGAAGTTGATTAGTTGGTTGATTATCTCTCTGAGGCCGTGAAGTTGATTAGTTGAGTGATTATATCTCTGAGGCCGTGAAGTTGATTAGTTGGGTGATTATCTCTCTAAGGCCGTGAAGTTGATTAGTTGGGTGATTATCTCGCTGAGGCCGAGAAGTTGATTAGTTGGGTGATTATCTCGCTGAGGCCGAGAAGTTGATTAGTTGGTTGATTATCTCTCTGAGGCCAAGAAGTTGATTAGTTGGTTGATTATCTCTCTGAGGCCGAGAAGCTGATTAGTTGGTTGATTATCTCTCTGAGGCCGAGAAGCTGATTAGTTGGTTGATTATCTCTCTGAGGCCGAGAAGCTGATTAGTTGGTTGATTATCTCTCTGAGGCCGAGAAGCTGATTAGTTGGTTGATTATCTCTCTGAGGCCAAGAAGCTGATTAGTTGGTTGATTATCTCTCTGAGGCCAAGAAGTTGATTAGTTGGTTGATTATCTCTCTGAGGCCAAGAAGCTGATTAGTTGGTTGATTATCTCTCTGAGGCCAAGAAGTTGATTAGTTGGTTGATTATCTCTCTGAGGCCAAGAAGCTGATTAGTTGGTTGATTATCTCTCTGAGGCCGAGAAGCTGATTAGTTGGTTGATTATCTCTCTGAGGCCAAGAAGTTGATTAGTTGGTTGATTATCTCTCTGAGGCCAAGAAGCTGATTAGTTGGTTGATTATCTCTCTGAGGCCAAGAAGCTGATTAGTTGGTTGATTATCTCTCTGAGGCCAAGAAGTTGATTAGTTGGTTGATTATCTCTCTGAGGCCAAGAAGCTGATTAGTTGGTTGATTATCTCTCTGAGGCCAAGAAGTTGATTAGTTGGTTGATTATCTCTCTGAGGCCAAGAAGCTGATTAGTTGGTTGATTATCTCTCTGAGGCCGAGAAGCTGATTAGTTGGTTGATTATCTCTCTGAGGCCAAGAAGTTGATTAGTTGGTTGATTATCTCTCTGAGGCCAAGAAGCTGATTAGTTGGTTGATTATCTCTCTGAGGCCGAGAAGCTGATTAGTTGGTTGATTATCTCTCTGAGGCCAAGAAGTTGATTAGTTGGTTGATTATCTCATTGAGGCCAAGATGATTGATTATGTGATTATCTCTCTGAGGCAGTGAAGTTGATTGATTTGTTTCTTTTTAAATCTTTTGTTGTTGTTATGTTTCCCTCATTGTGTGATTCAACCCTATACAAGTAGGCCTAGACGGTCACCTCTCCCCATCCGGCTCCATCCCCCATGTCGGGAATTCAAGCCGATCGCTCCTTTCCTGCCAAACTACGCAGTCAGGTCATCCAGTATTGCTTTCTTCTTCACTCTTTCCGTCTTTTGCCACGTATCTTTCCGGCTGCTTTTGGGAGCGGTTACAAATAAATGATAGGAAAAATATGCTTCCGAAAGGAATTACTTGCGTTAGAAACATTTCTTACAGGATAGAGAAGAGTTGGATATTTTTTTTTTAATCCGCTTGGCCACTGGTGATAGCCGACAGAGCCAGGAATGTGCTTGTGAGTGTTACATTAGCTTCAAATGAAATCTGGGTTTTCTGCTCGATGAGTTCCCACGAATGGGAACTCATCGAGAATACAGAGGGCTCTCTTAGACTCCTTGTTATATGTAATTTGGCTAATTGAAAGCGGCAACATCCCAGCAAGTGGCCGTGTCCTCGAAGCTGGTAGAAAGTGGCCGGCAGAGTTTTGAGTAATAATATTATATTTGGAACGGTGTCAAGTTATTGCTGGGACCATTTAGTTTGTTCCTCACGTTTCGGTCAATCTTTGCATGGAGATCTTAAGGAAACGTCATATGCCAAAATAGCATCGTTTAGCCGGGTCTTGGTACGGCCTGTACGTACATCCAACTAGTCTGTTCGGAAGAGAAATTGGAGGGGGGCGGCGTAATATTTCTGATTGCTGGTTATCCTGTCTACGATTTTATTACTACAATTACACACTGTGATTAAGCTGTGCCCGTTTATGTTGGTGATGTTCGGGCGAGACGTTGGCAGTAGCAGTGAGATCACGGACAGTCCTTCGCTGTGAACGCTGTAGTGGGTCTTCAGACAGCCTCGTCTGCCCTCTGTACTTCCAATCGGGCATTAAGACATCAACAAAGGCTTCCAGGCCAATCCTGTCTTGAGTAAAAGTCCAGGATGCCTCAAACCGTGTCTTTCCTGCTTCCTTTAGCTCTTCCTGTATTATTCGTCTCCGTGCCCCCAATGCCCTGCTCCTCTTTGTTTCTCTTTGAGGTGCCAGAGTTAAGGTGGTATAGGGGTGTCTTGTTTTTATTTTCCTTTGGTAGTAAGTGCAGTATTGCTGTCCACAACACAAAAAGGAGTGGAAAAACTAATTATGTCAGTCCGTAAGAACAGCGAAGAGCAAAACCTCTATCTTAATGTGAAGAAAACTAAATTGATGACAACTGACAAAACAAATAAGGCAGCTGAAATAAATATCAGTGAGGGAAAACTGGAAGAGGTGGAGAGTTTTGAATATCTTGTATCTTTACTAGAGATACCATGAGATAAATTAAGAGGACATCTATCGCTCTTCAGAAAGTATGAAACACATTTCGTATTTGTATCACTGTTTTGCTCACACACTGTTTTGTACTGTGTCTATTACTTGTTAACATGAGCATTAGGCCCAGTGACACAACAGACGTTACATTGGTATACGCCGTCTAACAATACAACCCAGATAACAATAACATTGAACTACACATCAGTACACGATATAACCAGTTACATATAACCGACTAACTACAGTTGACACTTAACACGAATCGAATAATCACAGGATTCAGCAGTCACCAAATAATCAGCAAATGTTTAATGATGAATCCCATTTGTTCGATGATTGTTGCATAGATGTGGAGTGTAAACTGATAGGAACAATTACAATGATCATACAAAAATGACCGGGCGACTAACATCGCCATGGGAATAACTCAGACATACAACATTGACAAAACATGCCAACTTCAAAACTACAACATACCTTTCAACCTGATATTACAACCTTGTCCAAAACGGGGACAAATCAAACATACATCTTCATGACAACTACAACATTTGTCCTGAAAATGACAATCCATCTAACTACAACATTGTCCTAAAACGTACAGTCCATCTAACACAACTACGACAACTGCTGCCCTAAAAAAGGACAAATAAACACAAACACTACATACGATAACAACACTTCTGTCATAAAAGAGGGCAATCACACCAACCTTACATAGTGAACCAGAGAATCCCTAACATCCCTTTCAAGAAAATAAAACTCACACACGACCTGTCTCTACCACATTCAGACCAAAAACTCCCCCATTCATACATCCGGCCCATCAGACCCACGTGACTGAGTTCTCCCTTGGAACATGGAGATACTTTGTCCGTGCTAGCACAAACAGGTGAGTTGTGATCTATTACGTTTGACCACAACAGCAGGGTTTCTCACAAAAAAAAAATCTGTAACAGAATAACAAGCAAAACAACAAAAGAATATGTGGAGAGGAACAGACCGAAATACAAAAATAAGATTTGTAAGGGCATGCATCTTTCCCATCGCAACATATGTCTGTGAAACCTGGATACTTAACAAAACAGCTGAGAAACACATAAATGCCTTTGAATGTAAATGCTGCAGAAGAGTTCTTCAAATGTCAATCAATCAATCAATCAATCAATCAAGTGGCGTGCCGTGTGGCGTAGGCGATCATTTCTCTCCACAATTCCCTGTCTTTAAACGTGATTATGAGATCCGCCGGTGACTTTCTTCCTACCCACACTGACAGCCCATCCAGTAACTTCTCTCTGTGTCTTCCTCTATCTCTTCTTCCTTCAGTTTTTCCAGTTGTCACAGTGTGTTCCAATTTTCCTCTTCTCAGAAAATATCCTACAAATCTCGCTTGTCTGGCTCTGATCTTTGCTGTAATTTGCCTTTTAACTCCAGCCTCTCTTAAGACTTCATTGGTTTTCTTAGCTGTCCATGATACCTGTAACATCATTTTTATAAACTACATTTCCATGGCCTCCATTTCTCGCTGTACTCTCTTATTCATGGACCATACTTCATATCCATAAAATAAAGTTGGCTCGATGTAACATTTAAATACTCGGAATCTTGTTTCCATTGCTATGGATCTATTTCACAAGATGTTTCTAATTTTCTAGAGTGCTGACTTGGCCTGTGCATGTCTGCTTTTTATTTCGTTGTGACATTTCCATCAGCTGTTATAGTTGCTCCTAAGTACTTGAATCTATCAACTTGTTTCAGTTCTGTACCATCGATGGTAATGCTACATTTTGGTGGTATTCTTTTCTTTGAGATGACCATCACTTCAGTCTTCTTTTTCTGTTCAGGCTGAGACCTTTACTTTTACTTTCACGAACCACGATGTCCAGAAGAGCCTGTAGCTCCCCTTCACTTTTAGCAATCAGAACTGTGACATCTGCATATCTTAAGTTGTTAAGGCTGTAGCCGCCAACTGATATTCCTGGCATGCTCTCTATATTCCTCATTATGTTTTCGCTGTACAAGGAGAAGAGGTCAGGAGATAGAACACATCCTTGTCTCACTCCCAATTTTATGTCTTGGGATGCTCTTATTTGGTTCTCAACCTTCTTTGTTGCTGATTGCTACCAGTATATGTTTTTGATGAGTTTCAGATCTTTCCCATCTATGTTGATGTCTTCCAGCATTCTTATAATTTCTGTGTCTCACTTTATCGAATGCTTTACTGTAGTCTATGAAGCATAAGTATAGGTCCGTCTTTACTTCTTTTGATCTTTCCATCAATGTTCTCAATATATATATATATATATAAGGCATTACTTGTGCCTTTTCCTTCGACGAAGCCACACTGTTCTTCAGTGATTTCTGGTTTTATTTTACCACTGACTCTTCTCATAACAATACGAAGCAGGATTTTGATAACATGGTTCATAAGACTAATGGTTCGATGGTCTTCACATTCAACTGCACCTTGTTTCTTTGGTAGGGCAATGAAAACTGATTGCAAAAGGTCTGATTGGACATAGATAATGTTATAGGTATCATTCAACAGTCTGGTAATTATTTCTATGCCAATCTCTCCTAATGCTTCCAATTCTTCCTTGGTGGTTTTATCTGGTCCTGGTGCTTTGTTGATGTGTTTGATGGCTTCTTCCACTTATGCTTTTAATATAGGAGGCCCTACATTATCATTTCGTATATCTATTTCGTCTCTATTGTCTTCATAGAGTTCTCTAATGTATTCGCACTATCGTGCATTATTTCATCTTTGCCCATTATCGTATACCCCTCCTTTGACTTCAGGCAACCTGTCTTGTGGTATGCTCTTTTGTTTGTTAACTCCTTTATTTGTTTGTACATATCTCTTGTGTTTCCATGATGGTGTGTCTCTGTTTCATTACATTTCTTATTTAGCCACTCATCTTTAGCTTTATTGCATTTGTGCCTTATTTCTTTATTTATTTTGTCATATTCATCTTTATCCTCCTTAAGACTTCATTCTGATCCATTAGTTGCAAAATTTCTTCTGTCATACACCCCTGTTTAGCGTGTCGTTTATTTTGAGGTAGGATTTCGATAGATGTTTGCTGAATAGAGTCTTTAAGCATATTCATTTGTTCATCAATCGTTTCAATCTTCTCTATAGCACTATACCTATTATGTACTATGGTCCTATATTGTTCTTGTATTGTCTTATCTTTCTGCAACAGCTCTCTATCTAGTTCTATGTTTTTAGCTGCTGCCTTTAACCTCTTTAGCCTGATTCTCACTTTTCCTACAACTGGGATGTGGTCAGTGTTGCAGTCTGCGCTTGGTCTTGTTTTCACGGAGTTCCTGAATCTTCTGTTGATCATGATGTAATCTATCTGGTTAAGTATGTTACTATTTGGGCTTTTCCATGTCCATAGTCGCCTAGGGCGTTGTTGGAACCAAGTATTTCCTATTATCATTTTATTCTTTTTCTGCCCACTCAATCAACATATCCCGTCTTGTATTTCTGATACATAGTCCATACTTAACAACATAGGACTAAAGATCAATGTAGGAAAGACAAAGTTAATGGAGGAGGTCAATGAATTTGTATACCTTGGCAGCAGAGTAGTAGAAAATGTAGACAGCACAGAGGACATCAACAGCAGACATACTAGAGCAAACCAGGCTTTTGCAATGCTGCAGATTATATGGAAATCTAAAAAACTAAGCATAAATACGAACATCATGATATTTTAGAGTAATGTTCTAAGTGTACTACTCTATGGAAGTGAATGCTGGAAAATCACCAAAACCATAGAAAACAAGTTGAATTCTTTCCAGACTAAATGTTTACGAAGAATTAGAAATATATTTTGGCCAAAAACCATAAGAAATAACATCTTGTTGGCAGAAATGCAGATGAAGCCACTGACAACAATTACTGAGGAAAGACGCTGGCGATGGTTGGGACATGTGCTCCGAATGACTGACAACTCACTATAAAATAATAGCACTAAGATGGACATCACAGGGGAACAGAAGTAAGGGTAGACCAAAAGAGACATGGAGAAGAACAACAGAAAGGATATTGAGCAACAGAGGGCTCACCTGGGCAAGATAAAAAAAAAGGCCAAAGGACAGGCATTTGTGGAAAACCCTTGCGGAAGCCCCAGGTGCCCTGGGCACTTAAGTTCAGAGAGAGAGTCCTTACTTGCCAGTAGCTTCATTTTCTTGTTCAGTCCTTACTTTTGCGTTTAAATCACCCAGCACAAAGTTTACTTCCCATGGTTTGCACTGTTTCATCGCCATGTCCAGATTGTTGTAAAATTCTTTTATCTCATCATCAGAGTTTTCTGAAGTTGGTGCGTATACTTGGATGAGATTTGTGTCTATTGGGTGGCCCTGTAATTTAACCATTAACACTCTGTCTGATGTGCACCAGATGCCTTTCACAGTTCTTGCTGTCTTCTTATCCAATATTATGCCAACTCCATTTCTACACTGGTTTTCCCAGGAGTATATTATTTTGAAGTCTTTATGATCTCTGCTTCCTGCTCCAGTCCATCTCATTTCACATAAACCAAGGATTTTAATTTCCATTATTTTCATTTCTTGTTCGATGTTTTCCAGTTTTCCTAGTGTTTCTTAGTGTTCTAATGTTCCATGTTGCGATTACTGTGGTATCGATACTTCAAATACCACGGACCCACAAAAAAAGAACAAATATTTTCACACTACAAGAACTAATATTGATAAAGGCTGGCTAGTAAAGAGGATTAAATAGAGAAAACAACTTAAATATTTTGGATACATTAAACGTCATGAGAATTTAGAGAAGACTGTCCTGGATGGGTACATAACAGGAAAAAAGAAAGAGAGGAAGACCAAGACGAAGATGGCTGCAAGACATCGTTGATGTTCTGCAAATGGATGCATCAGCAACAGGCCATCTTGCTTACAACGAGAGGCCTACAGGAGTGCTGCTAGGGAGCCAAAGTTCCACAAGGGACATGCAAGTGACTGAATATATGGGCCCCTGGAAAGCTAATGGAGATAACTAATGATAAGATAACTAAGATAACTAATGATACGATAACTAAGATAACTAATGATAAGATGACTAAGATAACTAATGATAAGATAACTAATGATAAGATAATTAAGATAACTAATGATACGATAATTAAGATAACTAATGATAAGATAACTAATGATAAGATAACTAATGGAGAATGTCTGAGAAGAGATGAACAGACAAAAAAAATCTTTTCAAAAAAATAAGAGAGATAATGTACTTTCATAGGACATGCAATGAGAAGAGAGGGCACTGAAAATATAACAACAGGAAAAATAGAAGGAAGAAGAGCCAGGGGGAGGACCGAGAGAAATGATACTGAATAGTCTGACGAGATTGTGTGAGAGGATATCACCAACTGAGCTTATGGCCTGCATGAAGGATCGTGTACTCTGGAGAAGCATAATAGCCAACGCCAGTCGGCACGGCACCTAATGATGATGATGATATGGCCAGAAATATTACCATTTAATAATAATACTAATGAGGAGCAAAGTAGTTAGTGTTCTCGGCTTTCACAGCGATTTTGGTTGGTTCGAATCCAGCTTGAGACGCCCTAGTCGCTGAAAAGTTAAAAAAAAAAAAGTAGACCGGGCTTCTCTAGGACACCGAGGAGGCGGGGCGAGACGATAGTGACCACGTCATTTTCTGGTATATTGACAGATCAAGGAAAATAGGGCCACTAATAGAAAATCCCCTTTCTGCTTGTAATGAACGGTGGGACTGCGTTTATCGTTATAATGAAGACAGTTTGAGGTTAAGACGCTGTCCAATGAGGCAATCAGCGACCCATAGCAACCCATACCAGCGTCAGGGTCAGCGAACCATAGCTGATATGCCAGCGTCAGGGTCAGCGAACCATAGCTGATATACCAGCGTCAGGGTCAGCGAACCATAGCTGATATACCAGCGTCAGGGTCAGCGAACCATAGCTGACCAAGACCCTGTCCCACCTCTCCGTTGGTAATCCCAGTACCAGACCTAGCCTGGCTAACGGAACAGGAATCGCCGTAGTCCCCATGGTGGCGGAGTCTGCTAAAGAAGCATTGCACACCCCTTGCTTTTTAGCTGTACTCCGGGACTGAAAAAGTAGCATCTATAACCCGCTCCCACGCAGATACGATGCTCTGCCTCAACATCTTCACAGCATCGGCTGGAAAGAACACCAGCTTGCAGTTGCAGGGAGATAGTAGACAAGACAAGACAAGGACGAAGACAATTAAGTCTTGGTATTTAATCTTGGCATAAAATCCCTTGATGAGGTTGAAAGACTCGCCGAAGACAGGAAAAATTGGCGAACTACTTTGCGAGCCCTATGTGACGTTTAACGGCACGGGAAGGATATAAGATATAAGATAAGATTTAGTCTTCTTACTGTACGGGGGCTGCGTGGTCTCTTGGTTATAAATTCGCCTCGAATGCTGGAGATCGCTGGTTCAAATCCCACCAGAAATGGCAGGGACTTCTTTCCCTCGGGAATACTCCAGCAATAAATTTCCTTGGTCTCCAGGTAGTGGGACCGAACTTCCGTTTGCATTGTCGCGTGACCTGGCAGTTGGAAATCGCAAAAAGTGAGTAGTTCTGAAGGTTGCTTAAAAAATGTAAAGGTAAAGGTAACCATGTCATGCCTTAGAGGCACATAGGGATATGGTGTTAGTGCCCATATTTTCCTTGACCTGTCAGCACACTAGAGGGTGATATGGTCAGTATCACGCCTGGCTGCCTTTCCTTCCCCAACTCCAGAAGAAGTCGGGTACCCATTTATACATCTGAGGAGTGCCTTCGACCGGATTCGAACCCCCGACCTTCGCCATGAAAGACCAGTGCACTAACCACTTCGTCAGTCGAAGGTTGCTTACTCGGGCAAAATTCTAGAAGAAAAAATCTACCATGGAGATTAGTACAAGCGCTTGGAGCGTCTTTGCTGCCTGCGACGCTAGCTCTCAGGTGGTAGCCGGGAACAGGCGGCGGAGTAGACATGGGAATGTCCTCATTGTGTGGAAGCTTCTTCCAAACAACGAAACTTCTTATTTTTACTGTTTATCTTGTGGCCATATAATGACACATAAATATTTATTCAGCGGCGTATCTCAACATCAGCGGTTTCCAAACTTCTTGAGCCATCAAACTTTGACTGAAGAACTTCAGATGCGTTGCCTCTGTGCACAATTCGTGCCACATTTGCTGACTGACGATAGGAAAAAGAAACGTTTTGAAATCAGGCAGGAGCTGCTTGCCAGTGCAGATGGTCATGGAAACTTTATTTTAAAAAAACGTCATGAAATGAGATGAGACGTGGTCTCTGCCTATGCACGGTGATTTTGGTTGTGCTTTTTTTTGATTGTCAGCTATGAATGTGGACCAGGTGATCAGATGGTAAACAGTTGTTCTAGTTTTAGTGCGCATGTGATCTGGAAGAAGCCTGAAATATGAGAAAACCAGACCTGCACGTTGCACCAAGACAATGCTCCTGCTCACGCGTCGCTGCTCATCCACAGCTATCTGGCACAACATCAAATATCCATTGTGCCCCACCCGCCATATTCTCCAGACTTAGCTCCAGTAGATTTTTGCCTGTTTCGCAAACTTAAAACCACTTTGAAGGGACGTCGTTCCAAACCATAGAGGAGATTCAGGAAAATGCGATAAGAGAATTGCGCGCCATCACAGAAAGTGCGTTTCAGAAAGCATTCCAAAAAATGGAAGACACGTTGGGAACGGCGTTTGGCTAGTAGATGGGATTGTATTGACAGGGACAGAGCTTAAAATACTGTGAAAAGAGCATTTATGTTCTTATAACAAATGTTTTTTTTTTATTTGGAACATAATGTTTATTACCAAACACTCTTAGAAATAACAGCTTGAAAACCATTGGTAAGTCCGATTTTCTCTTTACACAACAGAAAAAAAAAATACTACCTATTTGACTTGCCGGTGTGGCTTGCCTGTTTGCGTTGCCATTTTGGCTTGCCTGTTTGGCTGCATACACTTACCGCTGTGTCGTCCGTCTTGTACCATTTTCATTTACATGTTTTTAAAAAATTTTTGCTTTGTTTTGTTTTGTTCGTTTTTTTTTAAAGCTGAGTAAATCCTCGATGTTCCATGGCAGGGCTGTAATTCTTTCACAAAAGGGAGAAGCATGAAGAATTTCATTGGAGCTTATATGGCTGCTTTTATTCAGGAGATAGAGAGGAGAGAGAGAGAGAGAGAGAGAGAGAGAGAGAGAGAGAGAGAGAGAGGAAAACAGGAGGCGGGGTGGGGGTTGGGTTTATAAGTGAGGCATGAAAAGGAGGGATAGAGAGTTGAATCAAGATGAAAAGGCGGGTGGATGGATAGAAGATGGAGGAAGAAACTGTAGCTGGTTTCCTCCTTTCAGTTAAAAAAAAATATCGGCTTTCCTGTTTTCTAATTTATTTGCTTTTTTTTCTTTCTCTTCTTTTCTCTCTCTCTCTCTCTCTCTCTCTCTCTTTTTTTTTTTTTTTGATTTTTAAGTTTTGTCATCATCATCATCATCATCATCATCATTATTATTATCATCATCATCATCATTTCGGCTTTCTTTTTAACTTTTCTCCATCATTTTCTTTCTTGCTTTATCCTCCTCCTCCTCCTCCTCTTTTTTCTTCTTCTCTTCTTCCTCTTCCTCTTTCTTCTTCTTCTTCTTTTTCTTCTTTTTCTCCTTCTTCTTCTTCTTTTTCTCCTTCTTCTTCTTCTTGGTACTGCGAGCATGATGTTCTTTGTAGTCGATGAGATGCTGGTGTTGAGGCACAATATCTTGTCGGATTGGGAGTGGGTTATGCAATGGATTTTTTTGCAGTCCTTGAGTAGAGTTAAAAAGCAAGGAGAGTGCAGTACTTCTTCTTCTTCGTTTTTCGCTTCCATCACCAAGACCGCCCCGTGATCCTACTGAGTTTACTCCCGTGGTCCTCAATAGGCCCACGAGATCCCCGAGGAGTTCAGAGTATCGCAGGGCTTGAGCCTGTATTCTTGGTAGGTCTCAGAAGCGGGATTGCGTGACACCGTGGTTTTCGTTGCACCAGTTTAGTCTAGAGTTGGACTTTCTCACCGGAAAACCTCGACGTGTTTTGGATATCAGTATATTCTCGTTGGGTGAGAGGTGGTTGCCCATTTAGCCTAGAGTTGAATTTTTTCACCTGAAAACCTCGACGTGTTTTGGATATGAGTATATCCTCGCTAGGTGAGAGATGGTTGCCCATCTAGCCTAGAGTTGGACTTTCTCACCGGAAAATCTCGACATGTTTTGGGATACATGTGTATCCTCGCCGGGTGAGAGGTGGTTACCCAACTAGTCCAGCGTTGGACTTTCTCACTGGAAAACCTCAGCGTGATTAGGATACGCATACATCCCCGCCGGGTGAGAAGTGGTTGCCTATCTAGACTGCCCTGGTCCAGTGTCTCCGACTTCAGCATTTTGTAGTCGTGGTCGCTACCCTTCCTAGTTGTAACCAGGACGGAGCTTTTGTCCAGGAGGACGTATCCTAACCACTAGTGACATCCACCCCTGGGTTGAGCCGTTTTAGGCATATTATCCCAGTATGGGCGTGTTTAGGACGTGACCGACCTCTAGAGTAGAGGTACCGTGACTTGAGTAGCCATCAAGTTTCACCCCTGGTTTAACCCGGTTTAGGCATATTCATAAAAGTAGAACGGACGTGGCCGGCCTCTAGAGCAGAGGCGCCGTGGTATAAGTAGCTCTCGCCGCGAGACTACTGGACATATCGATTAAGCTTCACTTTATCCTTTCCATCATATTTTCACATTGGCGCCGTATGGCAACCTGATTGCTTTTCCTCATTTTCTTCATTGGCCGGGAGGAGTTTCACTTCACGCGCGGCATCCGAAGAGTCTCGCCAGCAGTGTCTTAACCTCTGGGTTAAGCCGGTTCAGGCAATTCGCCCGATGTGAGTGTACATGGGACGTGGCCGACCTCCAGACCAGAAGTGCCGTGATTTGAGCAGTCCTGACCTCGAGACTACTGATTACTTCACTTACTCCTTTCTTTCACTTTTCCACAGTGCCGCACGGCAACCCATAATCGCAACTTTCTTCACTGGCCGCGAGGAGCCTCACTCCACGCACGGCAGCTGAAGAATCACACCAGCAACGGTAGATGAGCTATCAAACATGATTCTCATCTACCCGAAGCGTCTGGTTTTCAGGCGCCAGATATTCGCCTTCGCCCCTTCTCCTTGTCAGTTTAAACAGTTCCGTCACGAGAAGGCCAGGAGCTGGACTTGACTGTCAGAGGCTATTTTAGATGCACGCCATTGAAGTGGAGAGCGTATCCTCCACTCCACCTCTGGCAATAACAGTCCTTAGAACCAGTGCAATACTTCTTTAGCACACTCCGCGGACATGGTGATTGTGGCAATCCCTGCTCCGTTCTCCAGACTAGGGCTATTACCGGGGGACAGAAGCGAAGGGGTAGGCCAGGGTCTTGGTCAGCTATGGTTTATCAACTCTGATTCTAGGATGTCATCCAAGGGTCACTTATAATTAGGACAGCGTCCTCATGCCCGCTTCATTCTCTGACACACCACTGAGGCTCTGACTCCTACCTCATTCTCTGACACACCACTGAGGCTCTGACTCCCACTTCATTCTCTGACACATCACTGAGGCTCTGACTCCCACTAATTCTCTGACACACCACTGAGGCTCTGACTCCCGCCTCATTCTCTGACACACCACTGAGGCTCTGACTCCCGCCTCATTCTCTGACACACCACTGAGGCTCTGACTCCCGCTTCATTCTCTGACACACCACTGATGCTCTGTCAGCTCAGCATACGAGATGTCATGTTGGACTTCTTTGTTGGATGTCGTTTTATCTTTGAAAGAAACAGTTAATTTCTTTCGCTTTTTTTACATTATTCAACCCTCTCCCCTCCACTCCCCACCCCACCCCACCCCACCCAATTCCCTCTTTCAAACCCTCACCGCAGGGGAGATGCACATGGCTCACTGACCGACTGTATGTCCTTCATTTATACCTGCTCATCTTACTTTCTGCCATTCTTGTTTCAGCCCTCTTTCCTCAATCTTTCTTGCTGGTAAAACTGAACCATACACTTCTATCTACCTTCATTTCTGTTGACAAACGTTTGGTTTACTGGTTTTCCTTTGTTTAGTCATTGCCGTTTCATCCCATATGGTGTTGGAATCTGTTCTTTTCAGACTTGACGTCTTTATTAGGAATAATACGGTAATGCTGTTGTCAGTGAAAAGCTTGTCTGCTGGAATCCTCCACCCATGGGACGTAACCTGTCATTCCCCGTAACTCTGTTGATTCTTTCACATTTGTTAGCTTAAGCTGTTGAAATGGAGAGAGCCAGTATAGTGTTGTAACAATACAGGGTGATATTTCGTCTTGTGTCTTCATCAGACATCGTCACACAAAAAAAAGAGTAAGTAAATGATAACGTATTCTCCAGGTTTTACCTGTTTATTTCCCCTTTCGTCTGAGAAATGATTGTTAATCTCGTTAGAGCATCATCATCTTCGTCATCATCACCATTGCCTGTCAGTCCTTGTGAGTATAGGCCACAGATAAAGTCTCTCCAGTCACCCCTGTTCTTGGATGTGTTCTCTACTTCTCTCCATGTGTATCCCTTTTCTCTGACCCCTTTCAAAGTGTCCCGTCTCCAGATAGTTCTTGGCCTTCCCTGACTTCTTTTTCCCAGGGGGTCCCATGCCAATGACTGCCTTGTTATGCTGGTGTCTGGTTTCTTCAGTGTGTGGCCAATCCAACTCCATTTTCTATACATGATTTGTAACTTCATAGGGTCTTGCCCCGCTCTTTCCCAGACATTCTTGTTCCTGGTCTTGTCTTACTCTTTCCCAGAGTTTCTTGTTCCTGGTCTTGTCTTACTCTTTCCCAGACTTTCTTGTTCCTGGTCTTGTCCTGTTCTTTCCCAGACTTTCTTGTTCCTGGTCTTATCTTACTCTTTCCCAGACTTTCTTGTTCCTGGTCTTGTCTTACTCTTTCTCATACTTTCTTGTTCCTGGTCTTGTCTTACTCTTTCCCAGACTTTCTTCTTCATGGTCTTGTCCTACTCTTTCCCAGACTTTCCTGTTCCTAGTCTTGTCTTACTCTTTCCCAGAATTCCTTGTTCCTGGTCTTGTCTTACTCTTTCCCAGACTTCCTTTTTCCTGGTCTTGTCCTAATCTTTCCCAGACTTCCTTGTTCCTGGTCTTGTCCTACTCTTTCCCAGAATTTCTTGTTCCTGGTCTTGTCTTACTCTTTCTCAGACTTCCTTGTTCCTGGTCTTGTCTTACTCTTTCCCAGACTTTCTTGTTCCTGGTCTTGACCTACTCTTTCCCAGAATTCCTTATTCCTGGTCTTGTCTTACTCTTTCCCAGACTTCCTTGTTCCTGGTCTTGTCTTAATCTTTCCCAGACTTTCTTGTTCCTGGTCTTGTCTTAATCTTTCCCAGACTTCCTTGTTCCTGGTCTTGTCCTACTCTTTCCCAGACTTTCTTGTTCCATGTCTTGTCCTACTCTTTCCCAAACCTCATTGTTCCTGGTCTTATCCTGCCATTTGATGTTTAGAAACCTTCAGTTACAGAACTTGTTTATGAATATTTATTACCTGATACTGAGATGTCATGAAGTAAGTAAAGGTGGCGATTTGGTTATCAGTGATGCATATCTGACATGCTAGCGTTAAAATTGGCGAACCATAGCAGGTCAAGACCTTGCTCTACCGCTTCCTTCGTACATCCAGTAACAGATTCATCTTTGATAAGGGGTCAGGGATCGCCATAGGCTCCATGGCGACGGGATCTATTAAAGAAGTATTGCACACCCCCTGATTTATAACTCCATCCATGGACTGAAAACAGCCCCATGTAACCCCTCTCCCTATCCGAAATCACGCCATGCCTCAACACTATCAGCGCATCGGAAGCCCCAAAAAAAAAATCTGTTCTCGGTTTCAGGGAAGCAGAACATCAACAATAACATCAGCAATAGCATCGGCAATAATATTAACAACAATATCAGCAGAAACATCATTATTAGCATCAACAACAACATTAGAAATAACATCAGCAATAGCATTAGCAATAACATTAGCAATAACACCAGGAATAACATCATCAGTAACAAGAGCAGTAACATCAGCAGTAACATCAACAATAGTATTATACATAATGTCAGCAAAAGGATCAGCAATAACATCAGCAGTAACATCAGCAATAACATCAGCAATAACATCAGCACTAACATCAAGAATAGATTCAGAAATAACATGAGCAATAGCATCAGCAGTAGCATCAGCAATAACATCAACAATAACGTCAGCAGTAACATAAGCAGTAACATTAACAATAACATCAGCAGTAACATCAGCAATAGCATGATTAGGAACATCGGCAATAGAATCAGTAGTAACATCATTAGTAACATTAACAATGACATCGGCAGCAACATAAGCAGTAACATTAACGATGACATCAGCAATGGCATCAGCAATAGCATCGGCATAACATTAGCAATTGCGTTAGCAGTAACATCAACAATGACATCAGCAATAACATCAACAATAACATTAGCAATAGCATTAGCAGTAACATCAACAATGACATCCGGAATAACATCAGAAGTAGCATCAACAATAACAAAAAACAATATGAGAAAGGCTACACAGAAAACATCTCCTCCTATATTGCAAACCCCCCACCCCCCTTTCTCTTCCTCTCCTCACCTCTCCTCTCAACTGACTTAACCGACTGACGTCAGACCTGAACTTCTCCTGCACCAGATGAATTATTTGTGTTTTTTCCCCTAGCGTTTCTCACGAAAGCATTAGATTACTTCCAGCCGCGCTTTAGCGTCTTAAGTACGGTAAATATGTTTTGTTTTGCGGTTTTAAAAGAGACACAAAAGGAAGGGAGGTAACTTGAGAAAAGGCTTCATCGACGGCGGGAAAATGTAAGCATTTTTGTGATTAAGCCAAATGGCTTAAATGGCGTAGTTCAAAAAAGAAGTAGGAAGTTCTCAATACAGCGCACTCTCTCTCTCTCTCTCTCTCTCTCTCCCTCTCTCTCTCAATCTCCACCGCCACGACCATAAAATATACCAAGAGACTAACAAAGGCACTAGTGTTTTGCAGACAACAAAATGCTCTTTCCATTAACATCAGCAATAACATCAAAAATAGCATCAGCAATAGCATCAACAACAACTTCAACAATAGCATCGGCAGCAATATCAGCAATAGCATCAACAACATCAATAACAACATCAACAATAGCATCAGCAGTGACATCAGCAATAGCATCAACAACATCAACAATAACATCAGCAGTAACATCAACAATAGCATCAACAATAACTTCAACAATGAGTAACATCAGCAATAGCATCAACAACATCAATAACAACATCAACAATGGCATCAGCAGTAACATCAGCAATACTATCAACAACATCAACAATGGCACCAGCAGTAACATCAGCAATAGTATCAACAACATCAATAACAACATAAAAAATTACATCAGCAGTAACATCAGCAATAGTATCAACAACATCAACAATAGCATCCGCACTAACATCAGCAATAGCATCAACAACAATATAATCATCAGTAATATCAGCAATAGCATCAACAACAACTTCAACACTAACATCGGCAGTAACATCATCAATAGCATCAACAGTAACATCAGAAAAGGCGGAATAAACAGCCAGAACAAGACAGTCTAATTTTCCAGAACATGTCGCGAGAAAACGGCAAACTAGAGCACATCGTGACATCAGGGAAGTAAGAGATGGGCTAAAAGAGGCCCAGATAGACAAAGAGAGAAGATCCTGGATGGACTGGGAAGATGGCATGGAAAGAGGACACCAGAACAAGTCATAGAGGCAACACAAAACAGGAAGTTGTGGAGGGTTATGAGGGCAACGCCAGAAGACACGGCACTTGACAGCCAGTACACCCTGGCCGTTGAAAAAATAAAAGAAGAAGAAGAAATGTATAGTATATAAATGTAATCGTGGGTGAAGACGTTGTCTGTTCAGACAATCTAGCGACCCATAGCTGATAACTAGCGTCAGGGTTAGCGAACCATAGCTGATATGCTAGCATCAGGATTAGCGAACTATAGCTGATATGCTAGCGTCAGGGTTAGGGAACCATAGCTGATATGCTAGCATAAGGGTTAGCGAACCATAGCTGATATGCTAGCGTCAGGGTTAGGGAACCATAGCTGACCAAGACCCTGTCCCACCTCTCCGCTGGTACCCTTAGTAACAGGCCTAACCTGGCTAACGGGGCAGGGATCGCCATAGTCCCCATGGTGGTGGAGTCTGTTAAAGAAGCATTGCACATCCACTGCTTTTTAGCTGTACTCTGGGACTGAAAAAGTAGCCCCCGTAACCCGCTCCCATGCCGATACGATGCTGTGCCTCAACATCTCTACAACATACGCTGCAAAGAATACCAGCTCGCAGTTACAAGGAGATAGTAGACAAGATAAAATGTAATCAAGTTCTGGTTTGTGGTATATGGCACGTGCAAGAACAGGTCTTTTGTTTTCTTGTGACTTTTTTTCTTTTAACCAACCTGTCTTGGACAAAAACAAACGCATCCACTAACCCCTAGGGTTGCTCGAGAAGTGTCTTAGGAAGGATTTTCAGTCATCATATGTGGCGGAAACCCTGGAGATCCGCCGTGAAACTCTGTGGTTCCACGGAACACGGCTCGAGAAACCTTCTACACAGCAATAACACAAATAACAGGGCAGATAACTCGTAAAAATCACTAGCTCCTGAAAAGCACAGCTAGTTTCGCTCCACTACCCTCGGAAGCTTTGTCTGCAATGAAAAGAATGTACTACGGACTCTTCGCACATCTTTCCTCCAACATATGGTCCAGGGAAAAAAAACTATTTACAGAAGTATTACAAAGTATTCACATTCGTAAAACTTGCTTACCCACTTCACATTACCTCCCTTCGCAAAGTCTTATCCTCGTTTTATTCTACACAAAGCAGGGCGCATGAATCCTAAATTAATTGGCCTAAACCTCTTTACTGCCGACATCTCAATCCGCTAGCTAAATTAATCCGCCTAAGCATTACTCAAACTGTTCTTATGGAAGTTGTTTATGTATGTTTTTCTTATATTGTTATATGCTCTCTCTCTCTCTCACACACACTCTCTCTCTGTATTTCTCTCTGTCTCTCTTTTTTCTGAGATGACCTCTCTCTCTCTTTCTCTCTCTGTGTTTCTCTCTGTCTCTCTTTTCTGAGATGTCTCCTTTCTCCTCTCTCTCTCTCTCTGTGTTTCTCTCTGTCTCTCTTTTCTGAGATGTCTTCTCTCTCTCTCCCTCTCTGCCTCTATTTCCCTTTTCTGAGATACCTCCTCTTCCACCTCCCTCTCTGTTTATCTCTTTGTCAGACGGGCCTGCGTGCCCAATTCTTAACCCTTTTGAAATAAAGATCAATCAATCAATCAATCAATCAATCTTTCTTTTTCGAAATGCCCTTTCTTTTCTAAGATACACACGCAGATACACACACATACACTCTCTTTCTCTTCTCAGATTCATTCTCTCTTTCCCTCCCTCACTTCTGTTTCTCTTTCCTGATAAACATTCTCTCTCCCTCTCTCTCTCTCTCTCTCTCTCTCTCTCTCTCTCTCTCTCTCTCTAGTATCTTTATTTTTTAAAAATCAGTACCTCTATTATCTGATATATTTTATCATTGGTCATCTCCCTTTACCTACGACCTGTCTTGTCCAAGTCCTCGCTGAAACCTGACTGTTATTTCCTTATTCTCTAGCATCCATTTCTTCCCTGTTTCTCTTTTTGGTCACGAGAAACTCTGTTCTTTTCTGTTATTGCAGGTACAGCATCTGATCAGTCTGTTGGCGTGTCCGTCCTTGTAGGTGTTGGTCATCAAGCTGCTGTATACTTAAGTTGGCGAGGCAGCTTTTCAGAAACATCAAGACCAGGTGCTGGATGTCTGCTGATATAATCGTTACGCTGTAAATAGGTGTCGGAAGATTTTTAAAGGTATGGATCTTTCCCATGGCAACATATGCCTGTGAGACCTGAACACTTAACAAAACAGCTGAGAAATTCATAAATCCCTTTGAACGTAAATGCTACAGAAGAGTTCTTCAAATATCGTGGACACAAAAAAGAACAAATATATCCATACTACAAGAACTTAATATTGAAGAAGGCTGGCTAGTAAAGAGGATTAAAGAGAGAAAACTTAAATATTTTGGACACATTGAACGTCATGATAATCTACAGAAGACAGTGTTGGAAGGATACATAATGGGAAAAAGAAAGAGAGGAAGACCAAGGCGAAGGTGGCTGCAGGACATCACTGACAATCTGCAAATGGATGTATTCGTAACAGGGCATCTTGCTTGCAACTGAGAGACCTACAGGAGAGCTGTTAGGGAGGCAAAGTTCTGCAAGGGACATGCAAATGACTGACTGACTGAGGTGTCGCAACTCTGATACCACAGAGATAAAGAACGATGTAGAAAGATTTCCCAGGTATAACCAGTTAAAATCTACATTAACCGTATTGTTATGTTTTTACGACGAAGTCTGTTACGCTAGCAGATAGACATTGCTTAGAAACCAGGAACAGGCGATTGCACTGTCCTGTCTTTTGTCTCTTTAGAAGAGCGAGCTGATGTTATTTGCAGCCGATGCCGTGAGGGTATTGAGGCACAAAAATAGTATCGGCGTGGAAGTGGATTATGGCAGATATTTTGTCAGTCGCGGAGTGCAGATAAAAGCAGAGGGGAAGGGTGTAATACTTAGAAAACAATGAAGATCTAGACTTACTTAGAGAAGAGAAATTATGACAGTATTCAGAGACAAGGGATACACATGGAAGGAAGCAGAGAATAATTCCAAGAACAGGGATGACTGGAGAGCTTTTATCTGTGGCCTATGTTCTCAAGGGAGTGAAAGATGATGATGATGATGATGATGATGTGTAATACTTATTCGTATTTTCTTCACCTGCTATGGTGGTCGTTGTTGGGCAGGCTAGGCCTATTACTGGGGGTACTAATTGAGAGATGGGACAGGGTCTTGATCAGCTATGGTTCACCAAACCTATTGCCGGCATGTCAGCTATGGGTCAGTATTCAGTATTCGGCTCTCGGCATCATCGCGAACGAGATACTTCTATAATCGCTCCACCGACTGTGCCAGTGAGTATCACACATAATCTTCATCATTGTTCCTTCGTATCAGACCTTAATGATGAGCCACTCAGTGAGGAAGGCATTTTTTGGAACTACAAAAGTCCTCATGCGAAACTAGTCAGCCTCGCTATTGGCACTAACTCCGTAGCTAAGGCGCCAGGCCTAACCAGAACATACAAAGACCACCACTGGCCTAGCAGACATAACGAATGCTGTCTGAGCTACGTTCACAGCTCACAGCGGTGCCATAGCACTAAACTCAGTAGCTTCGGCACACATAACCGACCTCCATCTTGAATGCAAATGACGGCACTCATGCCCATTTGACACCTTCCTGGGTTCCTGTTCCTACCACACTCAGTTAAGCTATGGGTGGATCGTTGATTGACACAACAGACAGCGTCTTCACCACTCTTAACTAGGTAATCATCTGGGGGTGGGGTGGGGTGGGGTTGGGGTTGAACCCTCACCATTCGACAAATACGAGCAGAAAGAAAATGGAGGTTAGGCTTCATACATGCAGAAGGAAAGATTTATAATCTTCTTCTTCTTTTCTTCTTCTTCTTCTTCTTCTTTTCTTCTTCTTCTTCTTTTCTTCTTCTTCTTCTTCTTCTCCCTGGAACTCTCAGCGTGATGTTCTTTGCAGCTGATGCAGTGATGATGTTTAGGCAACAGCATCGTGTCTGATCGGGAGCGCTTTACGGCGACTATTTTTTACAGCCCCTGAAAGGAGATAAAAAGCAAGCCCGGGGGGGGGGTGCAATATCTCTTTAGCAGACTCCACAGCCATAGGGACTATGGCCCCGTTAGCCAGTCTTTGTTTGTTACTAGATATACAAACAAAGAGGCGAGACGGGGTCTTGGTCAGCTATAGTCTGACGCTGGCATGTCAGCTACAGGTCACTGACAGGTAAATCGAACAGCGTCTTCAACCGCTCCCACCCCGCCCGCCCCCCCCCCCCCCCCAATCAAAATTTATAATGATAAAGAACAAAAGAATTCAACTTTCATAGTTTCTCAAGTTTGGCAGTCTAAGTTTTTAGTAATAACATTGCTTGGGTAAGGAGTAGGTCCAGATTCTAATGGGCTCTCGGTTATCGAGTTTGAGGTGGATCTACTACCCAGGTCATGCGGAGGTCAAAGTGCAACGAGAAAGCGGACAAGCTGGCAGACACGGCTTCAGTTCAGGGCACCCTAAGAACGGTCAAATGGGAGACTGCAAGAGCCACCTTGGAGAGGCTGAGTATGGAGGACGACATCGGGTTGAATGACGACAACCACATCAGGAGGACGGTCGAGCTGGGGGAGGAAGGGGGGGGGGGATTGGACATTTTTTTGAAAGAAGTGGTTTAGCGCGTGTTACCAATAACCAGTGCGTGACTGGCTCCATCAGCAGGCGATCGCTTCAGTGGGTGTTGGAACGGAAGGCGGAGCACGTATGGGAATTCCCCGAGTGTGGGGATGCCAGTCTCTACAGCTACAGTTTTTAGAAATAGTAAACAAGTGAAGTTTTTGTTTCTTTGTTTTTACTGGTTTTTTTTTTAAACTTCCACATTTTAATTTCCCAGTTATTCACTTGGGGCATCTGCTTTGACTTTCACTCTCCTTATTGTGAAAGCAGAAATACTACAAAGTTGTAATTTTACTACAAAGTAATTCTTGTTTCTACAGCTGTTTTGTGTCACAAGCGAATTTCTGCAACTTTTAACTTTGTATGTGTGTTCACAGACATCTTACATCTTACATTCTTCCCGTGCCGTTAAACGTCACATAGGGCTCGCATAGTTGTTTGCCAAGTTTTCCTGTTTTCGGTGAGATTTTCAACCTCATCAAGGGATTTTATGCCCACTAAACTGGCTTCTCTTAACAATGTCCTCTTTAGCGTTTCACGTGGTCGACTTCTTTTTCTTCGGCCTGTTGTGCTCCACTTGATAGCTTGTTTTGGTATTCTCTGATTGTTTCTTCTCATCACATGGCCTACATATGTCTATCTTCTTTTTTTCTGATCACCCATGAGACAGGTTGTTGTTTGTTTATCTGTTTTATCTCTGTGTTGTTCTTAAATTCGTTCAACTTTATACCGAGTATTTTCCTTAGGCATTTGTTTTTAAAAAAGTCTGATTTCTTGTCAGTTTCTTTAGCTGTTTTCCAGCTTTGTCTGATATGCACCGTACTAAACTGGTTGTCTATATTCTTCTGTATCTTTTCATAAAAAATAAAACGAATTCTTGTTTTTAATGCAGAATAATAAAAAGTACAAAAAAGAAACGAAAAACGAAAGAATAATATGAACAAGAAGAAGGAAAGGAGATAAAATGTTGGAGATTTTTTTGTTTTCTCTGGAGATTGTGAAGGGGGATAATCGCCTTTTGCTGTTTCTGACAGCAGAACAAGAAATTTCAGGAAAATAAGTCGTCAACGTCGTCCTCATCAACACTGTCGTCAGTATTATCAACGTCGTTATCATCATCAACGTAGTTATCATCATCAACATCACAATAATCATCAACATCGATATCATCATCAAAGTCATTATCATAAAAAAGATCGTTATCAATTACAACGTCATTATCACCATCAACGTATTTATCATCATCAGCGTCATTATCATCATCAACGTCATTATCATCATCAGCGTCATTATCATCATCAACGTCATTATCATCATCAGCGTCATTATCATCATCAACGTCAGTATCATAAAAAAGATCGTTATCAATTACAACGTCATTATCACCATCAACGTATTTATCATCATCAACGTCATTATCATCATCAGCGTCATTATCGTCATAAACGTCGCAATCATCATCATACATTATCAGGGCTGTGTTGTCAGATATAGATAAACATGCTACCTTACATAGGCCGATCTTGGGTGCTCTAAGTCTGACCATTTTCCCTCTTATGTTTTCTATAATAACAGCATGCTACAACTGTTTCCTGCCATTTTCTCTCTTAGTCTTCCTCTGCTTCTCTTTGCTCATTTTTATGTTCGGATGTTTTCAAATCCCTTCCTTCCAATTACTTGCTCAACAAATGTTACTCTCTGACACCGAGTGTTGTCTTGACATTACATGCACAGCCAGTATTGATTGACTTCCCTTTATATGCACAGCAACTATTGATTGCCTTATCTTTATATGCGCGAGTATTGACTGTCCTCCCTTTATATTCACAAGGAGTATTGATTGTTCTCCTTTTATGTGCACAACTAGTATTGATTGTCTTCCCTTTGTATGCACGAGTGTTGATTGTCTTCCCTTTATATGCACAACGAATGTTCATTGTCTGCTCCTAGTTTCTGGTAAATTCATTTCCTCATAGTATTCTTTCGCTTTAACTTTCATTATTCATCAGCTCTGCTCTCTGAAGCTCTGCTCTCTGAAGTGTGTCCTCTGAAGCTCTGCTCTCTGAAGCTCTGCTCTCTGAAGCTCTGTTCTCTGAAGCTCTGCTCTCTGAAGCTCTGCTCTCTGAACCTCTGGACCTTCTCCTCAGAAACCTCATCTCTCTTGTATTCAGAGATGTTTGTGTTGCCTGTTCACTGGTCGCGGCTGTCATCTATGAAGCTGAGGAGCTGGTAACAACACAAAATATAGATAACGCTTGAGGGGTATAGTCGTTGCGGGACGTACCAGAAGTCAGTATCATGCCTGGCCATACTTCTTTCCCCAGATCCAGAAGGAGCTAAGTACCAGTTTCTATACCTGCGATAACTCTGGTTGAACTAGAACCCCCCGACCTTCAGATAGTAACATCTTGCGTCTTCTCCTACATGCTTCCTGTGCCGTCATACGTCACACAGGCATGGCAGTGTGTCTCGCTGTGAGTCTCCACTCTCGGCGAGCTTCTCAATC
Organism: Achatina immaculata; assembly: GCA_009760885.1. NCBI lineage: Eukaryota > Metazoa > Mollusca > Gastropoda > Stylommatophora > Achatinidae > Lissachatina > Lissachatina immaculata. The sequence goes on from CM019710.1 coordinate 22,646,094, forward strand.
TCATCTAGTGATTAGATGCCTCTCTTGTCAATGTTCTCTTTGGCGTCTCTCGAGCTCGGCCATATTTTTTCTTTGTCCACATGTCTCCCTTTTGATGGTCTGGCTTTGCGACTTTCTGATCGTTTCTTCTCATCACGTGGTCCAGATATGCCCACTTTCTTTCCTTGATCACCGCTGAAACTGTTTACTGCATTGCTCATTTTTCTTATTTCTGCTTTCATCTTGAATTCATTCCATTGTATACATAGTATTTTTCTTAAAGATTTGTTTTCGATTATGCAAAAGCTGCTCTTTCTTTCTTTGTTTGTTTTTCAGCTTTCACATGAGGATGGGCATTACATTTGTGTTGAGTATCCTAAGATCTGATCTTGTGCCTCATTCATTCATTCATTTGCATGTCCCTTGCGGAACTTTGCCTCCCTAACAGCACTCCTGTAGGCCTCTCGGTTGTGAGTAAGATGGCCTGCTGCTGATGCATCCATTTTGCAGATCATCAACGATGTCTTGCAACCATCTTCGCCTTGGTCTTCCTCTCTTTCTTTTTCCCATTATGCATCCTTCCAATACGGGCTTCTCTAGATTATCATGATATTTAATGTGTCCAAAATATTTAAGTTTTCTCTCTTTAATCTTCTTTACTAGCCAGCCTTCTTCTTGTGCATAGCAGTTTTAATTTCCAAACTTTATCAAGATGTAAAGGCTAGTCCTGCCTTTGCTATTCTGGTTCTAATTTCTTTCCTCGTGTCTCCTTCTTGATCTAGGTAACTTCATTATTTGTGTCTTTTCCTTGTTGATCTCAGCACCTGTTTTGCTAACCATTAAGCGCAGGGCAGATGCCAAATGCCCAGCAGATTGTGTGTTATCTCCCTTTTGTCAGACCTCGCACAAGAGAGTAACAAAGTAAGAGGTCACGTTTGCTTTTTCGCCGCGTTCTGTCGGTTTGGCTTAATGAAACCCTAATCATTTGCCTTCACCAGGGGCCTGGGATATGGGAAGAGGAGCGGGAGGAAGAGATGGGAAGAAAAGAAGGGACAGTTCTTAACGTTAGGAGGGGGAGGGAGTGAATGTTTCTAAGAAATCTAAGGCTTTGTTTCGTGTCTTGTGGATTTTCGAAATCTCGGAAGACTTCTGCTGCATCTTCACGAAACAAACCCATAAAAGTGTCGTTAATTTAGAAAAGAAAACTAAAATGTTGGATTTTGTCTCATTAAACCGTTGCATAACATAACAAGAAAACTGACGATCAATACTAATACTGTTTTGAATTTCTCTTGTGAATCATCATCATCATCATCATGTCCTCTATACTCCCAATGGAGTTTCTTCTTCCTCGTACACACACTGGCGATGATGCATGGTACCCGGATTTTTGCTATGCACCTTTTGGCTGGGTACCTCCGACTTCAGCACCTTTCCTTGCTAGGGCAGACTGTGGTCTTGCTCAGACTGCCATGAAGACAGTGGTGTAGGCTGGCCTGGCCAAAACTTTGCTTTTCAGCCTCTGGTGGCTGTACTTAAGCCCCTTCTCCGTGTCAGATGTTTTTGAGACAGTTCCACAAAGACACTCCGACTTTGGGATGAGGAATCTGATGAGTGCCTCAGTGATATCCATTCCCCGCCACTTATAGTCTGCTGGCTATTTTGTTTACATCATTCTGATAGACATTGTTGTAAAGACTCATAGCCTTGTCACGTCCTGGATTCTTTGGTCTCACACCAGACTTTCCTCATCCCCGCCGGCGATCCCCATGTCCCCATCCATCCACCAACCTGACATTACATTTTACAAAATAACAATTACAAAATTAGTGTTGATTGCTATAAGTTTCTGGGCTACAGAAGTAGGTCAGAGTTTTTAAGCAAACAAATCTATGTTCCCTATCTCACAAAGACTATGTTAAGATAAGTGTGCTCTTAACACAGTTGTTCCCAGGGGATTTATTGATTGATCTTTATTTCAAAAGAGTTAAGAATTGGGCATGCAGGCCCGTCTGACATTCTGCCCTTTATCATACATCTTTCACTCTATTCCAGACATTCTACAAACATGCTGTTCATGTAACAAACATAATTAACACTGAAGCTGAGATGTTTACGTTTCGCTCTGAAACACTCACTCAGTACAGAAGTAACTACATACATATATAAATGACTATCTACTAAACAAAAATTTCAGGACTCAAGGATCCTAATGGAGCATAAGACATCAACAAAGACTTTCCAGCCAGTCCTGTTTTTAACACCTCGGGATACCTCTAACCATCTTTCCTGCTTTCTTTAGTTCTTCCTGCATTGTATGTTCCCATGTACCCGTCGGCCCGTCCCTCTTTTTCTTTTCCCTTGAGGTGTCCAAGTCAGGATAGTAGTGGGGTGTCTTGTTTTCTCCGCTCCAAATACGTGGCCCGGCCATTTCCATCTTCGTCTTTTGGCCTCTTTGGTAATGTTCTCAATGCCCGTTCGTTTTTGGTTATTTCCTCGTTTGCCATTCGTTCTTTCCAGTGTCTTCTTAGGGTTCTCCTGTGGAGTCTTCCTTCAGATTCTCTCAGTCTGTTTTCACTTCTCCGGTTCTCTTGCGAATAGAGAGAATAGTTCTCTCACGTATGTGTTGGTCTATAAAAATGATAAATGTGGGTTCTGTTGTGAATTTTTTCCAGTAATAAAGATTTACTAGACATCCCCTGTTTTTATACTTTCTCTCTCTCCCTCCCTCCCTCTCTCTCTCCCTCCCTTTCTCTTTCTCTATCTCCCTGTCTCTCTTCCTCTCCCTCCCTCTATCTGTCCCTCACTCTCTCTCCCCTCCCTCCTTCCCCCTCTCTCTCCCTCCTGCTCTCTCTCTCTCTTTCTCTTTCTCTATCTCCCTGTCTCTCTTCCTCTCCCTCCCTCCCTCTCTCTCTCTCTCCCCTCCCTCCCTCTCTCTCTCCCCTCCCTCCTTCCCTCTCTCTCTCCCTCCTGCTCTCTCTCTCTCTCTCTCTTTCTCTGGTCCATGCAATCATACGCTGATCGTCACTAAGTTCCACTACCATCTAACGCTTACTCTTTCTTTTAAGATTTATGTTGGACCATGCTCCATGCCACTCTTTTAGTCCGTCAAGTATCTTGTTTCTTTGTATTCCTCTGTCCTTTTGTCTTTTCAGTTTTCCTTTTGTCACTAAGTGTTCCTGTGTGCCTCTTCTCCAAAACATGTCCTACAAATTCGGATTATTATGTTCTGAATTTTGTCATAATTTCTCTTTTGCCCAGCCTCACTTAGAACCCCTTCATTTGTTCTCTTGGTTGTCCGTGGTATTCTCATCAGTTTTCTTAGGGACCACATTTCCGCCGCTTCCAGCAGATTTTGGGCGCTCTCGGTTACTGCTCGTGCTTCGCTCCCATATAATAATACCTTATTCAGTGTAACACTGGATAACATTGTCTCTGCCTGAGCGCCTACAGTTGGTATATCAGAGCTTATAGTTGGTATATCAGAGCTTATAGTTGGTATATCAGAGCTTATAGTTGGTATACCAGCGCTTATAGTTGGTATATCAGCGCTTATAGTTGGTATATCAGGGCTTATAGTTGGTATATCAGCTCTTATAGTTGGTATATCAGCGCCTATAGTTGGTATATCAGAGCTTATAGTTGGTATATCAGCGCTTATAGTTGGTATATCAGAGCTTATAGTTGGTATATCAGCTCTTATAGTTGGTATATCAGAGCTTATAGTTGGTATATCAGAGCTTATAGTTGGTATATCAGAGCTTATAGTTGGTATATCAGAGCTTATAGTTGGTATATCAGAGCTTATAGTTGGTATATCAGCTCTTATAGTTGGTATATCAGAGCTTATAGTTGGTATATCAGAGCTTATAGTTGGTATATCAGCTCTTATAGTTGGTATATCAGAGCTTATAGTTGGTATATCAGAGCTTATAGTTGGTATATCAGCTCTTATAGTTGGTATATCAGCGCTTATAGTTGGTATATCAGCGCTTATAGTTGGTATATCAGAGCTTATAGTTGGTATATCAGCTCTTATAGTTGGTATATCAGCTCTTATAGTTGGTATATCAGAGCTTATAGTTGGTATATCAGAGCTTATAGTTGGTATATCAGAGCTTATAGTTGGTATATCAGAGCTTATAGTTGTTATATCAGCTCTTATAGTTGGTATATCAGCTCTTATAGTTGGTATACCAGCGCTTATAGTTGGTATATCAGCTCTTATAGTTGGTATATCAGAGCTTATAGTTGGTATATCAGAGCTTATAGTTGGTATATCAGCTCTTATAGTTGGTATATCAGAGCTTATAGTTGGTATATCAGAGCTTATAGTTGGTATATCAGCTCTTATAGTTGGTATATCAGCTCTTATAGTTGGTATATCAGAGCTTATAGTTGGTATATCAGAGCTTATAGTTGGTATATCAGAGCTTATAGTTGGTATATCAGAGCTTATAGTTGGTATATCAGCTCTTATAGTTGGTATATCAGCTCTTATAGTTGGTATACCAGCGCTTATAGTTGGTATCATTCATTCATTTGCATGTCCCTTGCAGAACTTTGCCTCCCTAACAGCTCTCCTGTAGGCCTCTCGGTTGTGAGCAAGATGGCCTGCTGCTGTTGCATCCATTTCCAGATCGTCAACGATGTCTTGTAGCCATCTTCGTTTTGGTCTTCCTCTTTTTCTTTTTCCCAAAATGTATCCTTCCAATACGGTCTTCTCTAAATTATCATGACGTTTAATGTCTCCATAATATTTAAGTTTTCTCTCTTTAATCTTCTTTACTACCAGCCTTCTTCAATATTAAGCTCTTGTAGTATAGATATATTTGTTCTTTTTTGTGTCCATGATATTTGGAGAACTCTTCTGTAGTATTTACATTCAAAGGCATTTATGTGTTTCTCAGCTGTTTTGTTAAGTGTCCAGGTCTCACAGGCATATGTTGCGATGGGAAAGATGCATGCCCGTAAAAATCTTATTTTTGTGGTTCTGTCTGTTCCTCTCCACAGATTCTTTATTTGTTTTACTTTCTGAAGAGCGATAGATGTCCTCCTTTTAATTTCCCTCACTGTATCTCCATTATTAGTTGGTATACCAGCGCTTATAGTTGGTATACCTTCCTTGAAGAAGACAACCAAATTAGTATTTACCATTACTACAGATCACTAAGGTAACGTACGAGCTACCAGATCTTGTATATTCCTTCCTCACTTCTCTCTTTGCTGCACCTTTTTTTAAAAAAATTCTTCGGGGTTTAAGTATGTCACGTGTGTCACTGGCCAGTCAGAAAAGATGGCCCTCGACTTATGTTCCAATGACTCGGTCGAAAGTCGGACCAGACGTAAGTCGAATACTTCCTCTAGTGATAATGTTTTCTATTCATTTTCACTGTTTTATCTATTTATCAGTAGAGTTTTAACAGAGCTATTCTTTGTTTGTTACTGATCGTTAGAAAACATGACATATCAAGCAGTTAGAACGCTTTCATAAAATGCCACGCGTGTCGTACAAAAGAAGGATAAAAAGCCTACGGTCTTACCTACAGATGGTCGTAACTCGAGTATGTCATAAAACGGGACCATCTGTACATATTTCTCTCATTATTATCTGTGCACTGTAAAGCACTCTCAATCTTCTCTGCCTTTCCCTGACCTCATTAGCAGGACTTGACCAGGTGGCCTCCTTGTTTTATCATCAGTCCAAGATATTAATTATCCTGCACACCCATAAAAACAAATGACTTGTACTTGCACGAACTCCCTGTAACTGCGAGCTGTTGTTCTTTGTAGCCGATGCTGTAGAGGTGTTGAGCCACAGCATCGTATGGACATGGGAGCGGGTTATGGCAGCTACTTTTTCAGTCCCGGAGTATAGCTAAAAAGCAGAGGGTGTGCAATGCTTCTTTAGCAGACTCCACCACCATGTAGGCACCACAGAGAAGTGATACAGGGTCTTGGTCAGATATGGTTCGCTAACCCTGACGCTGGCATAACAGCTATGGGTCGCTGTCTGCCTCATCAGGACAACCGTCTTCATCCCCAAGAACAAATGAAGAGGTCCACAGAGAAGTTTCTAAACTATGAAAACTAGTACTTCCTCTGAAGATCTAGGGAGTTGTGTGGTTGTTTTGTTGTCTGTGGTTGAGAGAGATAAAAGCATAAGACAGTCAGTGAGTATGGGAAAACTTGCATTTTGATTGGTTATTTTTAACCCTCGGCTTTTCCACCAGTTCAGCAGGTCAGAAGTTGAAGGACGTTGACAAGTCAAGGGATATCATTCTGTCCCGTAAGAAGTATACTAGAGATCTGAGACGTAAAGTTCGAGTTACGAACATCCGACTTAGGTACTACCCATAGTTACGAACGACCCTATGTAAAGCCTATTATATCAAACTCTTGAATTACGTACAGTGGTTTGTAATTTTCAAAAACTGGGGCTACTTTGCGTCGCGCATCAAAACATTGCACTTATGCAGCAGTTATTCGGTCTCTTTACTGTGCGCTGAAAGTAACATACTACAGGCTGTTTTTAAAGTCTCACTACACTTTCTATGGAAAAAAAAAATTGAAAAATGAAGTAAATGACGTCATCACAAAATGTGCTTTAAAAAGTAATTTAATCAGTTACAATAGTGACTGCAATAATACAACGCTGTTTTGGGTTAGTTGAAATGCACCACTGAAATATTCATTATAACAGGTGTTGGAAATGTTCACCACGGGCTTCAAGACATGACTGTACAGGTCTCTTCATATTGTCAAATACTTTGTGCAACGTGTCTGTTGTTATTTCTTGAATGGTAATTCTGATTGCTTCTTTCAGGTTCTCAATTGTTTGTACATTATTTTTGTAAACATTTCCTTTCAAGAAACCCCATAGAAAATAATCTAATGGAGTTAGATCTGGAGAACGAGCAGGCCAAATTGGACGAGATATTATACAATTTGTGAAAATCTTCCAAAAAACCGTGTGTTGCTCTAGCTGTGTGTGAAGTTGTACTATCATGATGGAACCACGGTTCTTCAATTTCACGTTAATTCAGCTGTTCTGAAAAAATGTTCCAGAATATCAGTATGGTACCGATCGGCATTTATAGTGTTGGTGAAGAAAATTGGTCCAATTAAACGTTTTCTACTGACGGCACACCATACCCCAAGTTTCACATCGCGTAGCGGTGCTTCATGAAATGCATTGGGATTAACACTGCTCCAAATACGATTATTTTGGCTATTTAACGTATCCAGATAGATGAAACCATGCCTCATCAGAGAAGAATGTTAAATCGAGAACTAATTCGTCTTCTTCAGCTAAAAATGTTTGAAACCACGTAGAGTAGTTGACTCTAGATTGATTGTCACACTCTTTTAGTTTAGACACAACAGAAATCTTGTGTGGATGAAAATTTAACCGATGTTTAAGAATTTTGTGCACTGTGCTCAGTGATAAGTTCACTTCTTGTGACATTTTCCTTAAGGACTTGGATGGACTTTTCAGGATTCTGTCTTGGATATCTAGACATTTTTCTTCAGACACAGCAGGCCTGCCAGATCGCGGAGCATCTTCCACAGTTCCCGTATCACGAAACTTATTCAACAAATTTCTAATCGTAGTGCGATGAGGAGGTTGTTTATCAGGAAATTTTGCTATAAATCTTTGAACAACTATCCGTGTGTATCGACCGCCATTTCGAAACACTTGTTCAACCAACAAAATTATTTCTTCCATTGATAACATCATTCTGTTCTGAGTGCAAAAAATTACTCCAGCAGATGGCAACCATTCACTGCATTTTTCTTCACGAATGACTGTGCAGCACATTTTTATGACGTCATTTTCTTCATTTTTACATAGAAAGTGTAGTGAGACTTTAAAAACACCCTTGATGTTATAAAATCTCTCTCTCTCTCTCTTTCTTTTACCCCAAGACTCATGAGGCTGCTCTGTAACAAGATATTTCCACTTTTGTCAGTCTTTCGCTATCTTTTTGGCTGTCTCCTATGTCACTGCTTCGTTTACATTTTCTATGCTGTGCGTCCCCGTGTCTCTCTGGTTACCCCGTGCCTCTTTTACCCTGTGGAGTCCACATCAAAACCATTCGTTGTTAGGATTTGTCTGTCATTATCTCAGTGCAGCCAATCCATTGCCACTTTCTCATTTCAATCACTGTTGACCGGGGTGTCTTGTCTCTCTTAACAGGAGGTCTTTACTTAAGGTGTTTGACCAGAATACTTCTTTGATCTTTACACAGACACTTGGTTTTGAAGGTGTCAAGTATACACGCCGTTGTCGGTGTCACTTTCCAGCATTCGCTTCCATATAATTCACTTCAGTCATTTGCATGTCCCTTGCGGAACTTTGCCTCTCTAACAGCTCTCCTGTAGGCCTCTCGGTTGTAAGCAAGATGCCCTACTGCTGATGTAGATTATCAACGATGCCTTGCAGCCATATTCGCCTTGGTCTTTTTCTTTTTTTTTTCCCATTATGTACCCTTCCAAGACTGTCAAATTCTCATGACTTTTAATGTCCAAAATATTTAAGTTTTCTCTCTTTAATCCTCTTTACTAGCCAACCTTCTTCAATATTAAGTTCTTGTAGCATTGATATATATATATATATCTGTCTCTCTCTCTCTCTCTCTGTGTGTGTCTCTCTCTCTCTCCCCTTGAAGAACCCATATAATAAGACACTTTAGACATTGCTTTAGAATACTCTGCATTTTAGTTTTCTAGCTTATCTTCATGGACCCCCAGATACGGCTGAGGGAGGCCCAGTCTTGTTGGGGTTTTGCTATTCTCACTTCAACATCTGTCTCCATCTATTGTTACTGCACTACCAAGGTGGGTGAATTCCTTCACTTTTTTACTTCTGTCCCCATTTGCCGTTACTGTCCTACCAAGATGGGTGAATTCCTTGACTTCTTTACTACTGCCTCCATTTACTGTTATTGCACTAACCAGATGGGTGAATTCCATGACTTTTTAAATTCTGTCTTCATCTACTGTTACTGTACCACCAAGGTGGGTGAATTCTTTGACTTCTTTATTACTGTCTCCATTTGTCGTTACTGTACTGCCAAGGTGGGTGAATTCTTTGACTTCTTCGGCTGACAAATGGTTCACTGCGATTTGGCCTGATTATTTCAGCATTTGCTTTAAGAGTTTGGTCTTCTGTGTGTTCACTCGTAGTTCCATACTGCTTGCTGTCTGACTATCTATCCTACATCTTACATCCTTCCAGTGACGTTAAACGTCACATAGGGCTCGCATGGTACTTCGCCGAGTTTTTCTGTTTTCGGCGAGCTTTTCAACCTCATCAATGCATTTTATGTATATTAATTTGGCCTCTCTTGAGGAGGATTTTAAACTTTAAATGGCAGGACAAGATCAGGAACGAGGAGGTCTGGGAAAAGGCAGGACAACAACCTATGAACCTACAAATCATGTCTAGGAAGTGGAGGTGGATTGGCCACATTCTGAGGAATCCCGACACCAGCATAGCGAGGACAGGAACTGACATGGAATCCTCAAGGAAAAAGAAAACGAGGAAGACCTAGACTTACCTAGAGAAGAGAAATTATGACAGTGTTCAGAGACAAGGGATACACATGGAAGGAGGCAGAGAATAATTCCAAGAACAGGGATGACTGGAGAGCCTTTATCCATGGCTTTGTTTTCAAGGAAATGAAAGGCGAATGATGATGATGATGATGATGATGTTGATGATGAATTTCGCCTCTCTTACAGTGTCCTCTTTAGAGTTTCACGTCGTCGACCTCTTTTTCTTCGGCCTGTGGTGTTCCACTTGACAGCTTGTTTTGGGATTCTCTAGTCTCATCACATGATCAGTATATCTCCATCTCATATGACTATCTATGCTGAAATAAAATCTTCGGGGACCTTTCATATCGAAAGATAAATAAAACTTGAAACATTTTTGTTATCAAGAATATCTTATCTTGTTAATATCACTAGGTTGCTCACAGTGGAATATAGATGTACACAAAGGATAAATCAAGAGACTTAAAGAATTTCAGAACATAAATTATAACTATACGATTATTATTATTATTATTATTATCGTAGATAGCGGTATCTTACGCTGGAAAAGTGGAAAGAAAAGAAAGAGAGGAAGACAGAGATGTAGATGGGAAGATAACATAGGAACGTGCAAGATATACCGCTTAACTAAATGAAACATCAAGGGAGAGGAGACGCTGGTAATTCATCACCGCAAAACCCTCGTGAAGCACTTGGAGCTGAGGTAAAGCGTGAGGACAGATAGCAAGGTGCTGCAGTTCAAAATCCAAAATCCAAAAAACAACTTTATTTTGCGTTTATTTTTTGGTTGAAGCTTTGGATAGTTTTAAGTTTAAAAAAAAAATTTAAAAAGGAAGAAAAACATATTTTCATTTCTTTGCCCCTCATTTATAATAGTTTCTACATTTTACATATATACTTTGCTGCGTAACTTCATTATTTGTGAGACAAGAGCAGACCATCCACCATAACAGACTTCCCCCTTTCCGCCTAAAGGACACACATAAACTACGTGTTATCTCCCCCTTCTCGTCCTTTGTCACTTAAGCTGGAGCTTCCAACAAAGCACACTCCACAATTATTCTAACACTGGTCTTGTGAAGCACCAGAAGACGTCGTGTACCAGCTTCCATGTCTGAATCTGTCACTTCTCTGTATGCTCTCACAAAACTGAACACCCTCCCCCCCCCCTCCCTCCCCTTCCTCCCCCATTGGCAGCGGCTTCTCCATCAACGTCAAGATTTCAGCCTTGAACTTTATGAAGAGCTCTTCAGAAAACAGAGAATGAGAAAGTATGGACGACAGGAGAAGGACTTGGGGGTGTCCATGTTTGTTAGAAACACGAATCTGACTTAAGACCCCAAAAAATGGGTTGGGGTTGGGGGGGGGGGGGGTCTTAATTCGGGCAGCCCGTAATGCCAAATCCCTTGGGGCTTCCAACTTTGTCGCTAAAATTGCGATAACAGAAAAGTGCAAATTTAGCCGCCAAGTTTTCTTCGCGTTGGAGATTTTGTGAGAAATTCAATAGGTTTTCTGGACAAGGGTCTCTCCACAAGGGGCCGTAGGCCTCCCCGCGGGGCCACGACAGCAAGACAGAAATAATGTAACTGTGAGACTCGGGGAAAAAGGAGAAGTGGGAGAGGATTAGAAGTGGTGGGGTTAGAAGAGAAAACATTTCATGTGCAACTGGGGTACCGAACAGTAAAATGTTGAGAAGCCCTGGTCTAGAGTGTCGGATGGTGAATATTGCGTTTACATGAAAACAAAAAAAAGTTCATAGTTTTCAGAATTTGCCACTCAGCGACACACAGTTGACATGCTAGAGTCAAGTTTGGCTACCCACAGCTGACAAGCTAGAGTCAGGGTTGACAACCTACAGCTGACAAGCTAGAGTCAGGGTTAGGAACCCACAGCTGACAAGGTAGAATCAGGGTTAGCGATCCACAGCCGATATGCTAGAATCAGGATTAGGAACCCACAGCCGACATGATATAGTCATGGTTGGCGACCCACAGCTGACAAGCTAGAGTCAGAGTTGGCGACCCACAGCTGACAAGCTAGAGCCAGGGTTGGCAACCCACAGCTGACAAGCTAGAGTCAGGGTTGACGACCCACAGCTGACATGCCCATTCTGTTGTGGTGGTACCAGAAGAAAATCCTCACCGCTAGAACTTGAACCCGGTACAACCGGATTAATAGACTGAGCACTTAACCACTCAGCCAACCAGCCCACCTCGATACTAAGATAGTGTTAATTAAGTGCGCTCCTGACACACTGATCTCGTAACTACGGAGAATGCGTTCCTGCGAGAAGATGCACGCTTGAAATGTTGAGTTGTTTTGTTGAGAAAAGATGGGAAAAAATAACAGTCAGAAGTAACAGCCAATTAACGATGAAATCTCGTGTCCACGGGGATGTTCTGTTCTATAAATATGTCTATCCCAGAGAATTGGGTGTGGGGGGTAAAGGCGCTGTCCGACTAGGCAAATCAGCGACCCACAGCTTATACGCTAGCGTCAAGGTTGAAGAATCATAGCTGACCAAGACTCTGTCCCACTAGCTGACCAAGACCCTGTCCCACTAGCTGACCAAGACCCTGTCCCACCTCTCCGTTGCTACTTACCCCAAGTAACAGGTCTAGCCTGGCTAACGGGGCAGGGATCGCCATAGTCCCCAAGGTGGTGGAGTCTGCTAAAGAAGCATTGCACACCCCCTGCTTTTTAGTTGTACTCCGGGACCGAAAAAAAGTAGCTGCCATAACCCGCTCCCACGTAGATAAGATGGTGTGCCACAACACCTCCACAACATCGGCTGCAAAGAACAACATCTCGCAGTTACAAGGAGACAGTCCAAGACAGGACAAGACAAGACAAGATCCCGGAGAATGTTTTTTTTTATTTTCTAGTTTGTGTCGGACTTGGCAATCTTTCCGACATTTGGTAGAATCCATCTCGGTCTTGGAAAGATAATCAGTGCAAGGCAACATAAGTCTTTACTGTCAGTATAGTAACAGAGTGGTAAAAACATACAGTGAAATCAGCCCCGATATTTCACAGAGATGTACGCAAGAAGTGGCAAATGTTTTCAATGTAGTCGACTCATCTTCGTCGAACATGATTTAGTGAAATGAGTAGACTCAACTTATTCGATCATGATTTAGTGACATAAGTAGACCCAACTTCATCGATCATGATTTAGTGAAATGAATAAAGGAAGATGGTGCTCAGCAAAGACATTTTTTTTTCTGGTAGCCAGCAAGTACACTTGATATCCATCCCCCCCCCCCCCCCCCACTGATTCAGCACACACAAAAAAAGACAGCTAAGACAGAAAAGAAGCACCAAATCAATGGAAATTGAAAAGAGAAATAATTTTTTAAAAAAAACAACAGCCAGATGCTGAAATGCTGTGGTGACCATATCAAGAGCCACAATGCAATAATAAAAACATCGGAGGAAAATTTGAAGGAGAAAGAGCGAGAGGACGACAACGATATAGACTGTCTGGCAACATAAAAAAAAAAAGATGAAATGGACTCAGCTTGGCTGGGTGTGCTCTGAAAACAATGGACAGAACAATTTGGAGATCTTTGGCAACCAACCTTCGTTCAGGAAACGACAAAAAGATTAGGAACATTTGCCATGGTTTGTTTGAGGGGAAAACGAGGGCGCCAGAACTACATTCAAGAAACTCTCAGCATTGGAGAGTAGATCTTATAACAGGAATATGATCTGCTTCTTCTAAGTTCCATTACTTCAGTCAAATATTTGTAAACCACAAGAGAGACTACTTAGCAAAACGGAATTAATCCAACAAACGGCAAACATCTATATACTTCTAAACCATTTTCTGTCATGAAAAAAAGCCGGTGCGCATTACAGAATTTGTGACCATCACAGATTTTTAAATGACACAGGCCAGAACTTCCATACATATAAACAAATTCTTAAGACATATAAGAGGGGCTTTCAGAAAGTAATGCACCACGTCGTTTTTTTTTCCAGTTAATAATGAAAATAAATAGAAGCATGGAATTTTGCACACTTTAAATATGGCATGTGCCGACTGTGTGGACCAAATTGCACCGCAAACAGTCAAAGAATACGCCTGCCCTAACCGTTGAAATGGAGCGTGTTAGCAACTTGCGGTATAAGCAACGAATTGTGATAGAATTTCTTATTACAGAGAAGGAAACTGTTTTGAACATTCACAAGTGTCTATGTGATGTGTATGGATGTTTTGCAACCGACAGGAGTACAGTCAGTCGCTGGGTTCAGAGAATCAAAGAATTCATTAACTGGAGATAAGGAGTTGCATGATCAGTCGCGCTGTGGACGTCCTGCCACGGCCACCACGGCAGAAATGTTGAAATGCGCTGAGGGCATTATTCTTACTGATAGGCGTATCACTACTCAACAGCTGGCCTTAAAGCTGTCAGTCAGCAATGGTAGTGCAAATGCAGTTATAAAAGCTCTTGGATTTTCTAGGGTTTGCACAAGATGGGTTCCTCGAAGTCTCACAAAGGAAAGCAATTTCTTCTGAACTGTTGGGGCGTTTCAGTACTGAGAGAGAGAACTCTTTGGCTAAGATCGTAATAGGTGACAAAACCTGGGAACATCATTTTGAACCTGAGACAAAAAGACAGTCAATGGAGTGGCATTATTCGCAATCACCACGAAGAAAGAAATTCAAGACAACTCCTTCAGCTGGAAAGATTATGATCACTGTCTTTTTTTTTGGGGGGGGGGCATTAAAGGTGTGATTCCTGTGGATGTTATGCCAAGAGGAGAGACAATCAATTCGCAAGCTTACATTAAGACATTATTTTCGCAGAATTCGGCCGCACAAGAATCCAGCAGATCTGCTTCCCCTTCACGACAATGCACGCCCTCACACAAGTCTGGCAACACGGGAAGCAATCACCAAATTGGATTGGACTGTACTACTCCATCCACCTTATAGTCCCGATTTGGCACCCTTTGATTTCCATCTGTTTGGTCCACTTAAAGATGCACTCCGAGGGGAGTAAGATTTGAAGATGACGAAGGAGTGATTCATGCAGTGAAGAAATGGCTACATAATCAAGAGAAAATTTGGTACGGGCTAGGAATACGTGCACTTGTTTCGCGCTGGCGTAAAGTCGTACACGTTGATAGTGAGTATGTTGAGTAATACCAATGTTTACATGACATATCCATGTATATTGTGTATACATTTCATGCTGTTTTAATACACAGCTCCTGAGAACAACGATGTGCTGCATTACTTTCTGAACGCCCCATGTAGTTAGGCAGATACTACAACAAACAAGTAAAGATTATGTTTCTTCACAGACACGTACTACACATCATACAAGTAAGGGAAATGCTTCTCCAAATACAGATATCACACACCAAAATGTAACAGATATCACACACCAAAATGTAACAGATATCGCACACCAAAATGTAACAGATATCACACACCAAAATGTAACAGATATCGCACACCAAAATGTAACAGATATCGCACACCAAAATGTAACAGACATCACACAACAAAATGTAACAGACATCACACACCAAAATATAACGGAAAAGCTTCCCCGTATCCAGACATCACACAACAAAATGTAACAGATATCACACACCTAAATATAATAGATATCACACATAAAAACGTAAAGGAAATCCTTCTCCGTATACAGATATCACACACCAAAGTGTAATAGATATCACACACCAAAGTATAATGGAAATGCTTCTCCAAATACACATACCATCTACTATATAAGGAATGTAACGACTTCTCCACACACGCACACACACACACACACCTACTACATACACCATAAAAGCAAGGGGAGATGACTCTCAGAATGACACCATAAACCAGAAACGAAACACAGGTCACGAACCACAGAAGGCTACGTCTAAAAATAACACTTCACTTAATGAAGACACAACTGACAGAGAAGCCGGCTATTGACATGTGAAAGCTGCTTCATTGGTTGAATCAATTTTCATTTCAGAAATTCACCCATTTTTTTCTTCTTCTTCTTCTTCTTCTTCTCCTCTCCCTATGTGAAATCTGAATTTCAGAATTCAAAATCAGGGATTTGAATTCTCTGCATTAAATTTCTTACAGCACACAATCCTAATCAAAAAGCCTGCGCTAACCACACGCTCTTATTTCTTCTCTTTCTCTTTTTACTTGTCATTTTTTAGCTCCGAAATCCAAACCACATCATTCATCGCACACCCTCCCCCCCCCCCTTCCTCTCTCTCCCTCTCTTTATATTTCCTCTATTTCTTTAAATCCTCCAGCACCTCTTAAGTGCTTTCTAAACCAGATCTGCCTCCAGCCTTTCACTGTTTCTATCGACCGGGTAGCAAAGTCCTTGAATTATTGGAAGCTCCTTCTGCGCGATGCTGTCCTCTAAGACCCTCACTAAATGGCTACTTAATGGATGTTCAGATTATAAAAAATTCCCGGGGGGGGGGGGGAGAGAAGGGGGTTGAAACCGGAACTCCAAGTGAAAAGATAAGAAGCTGGCATGCGCAGTTTTGGTGAGAAAAGGCGGGAAAATACAGCCAGAAACAGCAATTAGTAAAAGATGAAGGCATCTCATGTCAGGGAGTTTTTTTGTGTGCCATAAATCTGTTTCTTCTACATGATGTCTTTATTTAATTTCTTCCAGGCTTTTGCAACCTTTCTGACATTCTATGAGGGTTTAAAGTACTCTTTGTCAACCCCATCAGCGGAAGTCACCTTCGTTTTGCAAAATCTATATTTAAAGCCAGGGCATTATTCTTGCAAAATCTATGCTGAAAGGCATCTTAGTCTTGCAAAATATGTAGTGAAAGTCATCTATGTCTTGCAAAATCTATAGTGAAAATCATCTTTGTCTTGCAAAATCTATAGTGAAAGTCATCCTAGTCTTGCAAAATCTATAGTGAAAGTCATCTATGTCTTGCAAAATCTATAGTGAAAATCATCTTTGTCTTGCAAAATCTATAGTGAAAGTCATCTATGTCTTGCAAAATCTATAGTGAAAGTCATATTAGTCTTGCAAAATCTATAGTGAAAGTCATCTATGTCTTGCAAAATCCATAGTGAAAATCATCTTTGTCTTGCAAAATCTATAGTGAAAGTCATCTATGTCTTGCAAAATTTATAGTGAAAGTCATATTAGTCTTGCAAAATCTATAGTGAAAGTCATCTTAGTCTTGCAAAATCTATAGTGAAAGTAATATTAGTCTTGCAAAATCTATAGTGAAAGTCATCTTAGTCTTGCAAAATCTATAGTGAAAGTCATATTAGTCTTGCAAAATCTATAGTGAAAGTCATCTTAGTCTTGCAAAATCTATAATGAAAGCCATCTTAGTCCTGCAAAAACTCAGCGCTGTTGTATCTCACAGGAACTGCCAGCACGATGTCTACAGAAGTGAAGATAAAAGAAAGCAGTAGCTATCCCAGTTTCTACGCCATTAAGGCGCACTGTGGACACGGTGCTGGGCCCCTACTTCCCAGACTTTCGGCACGTGAAAGTCTGATGTGGTCAGTATCACACCTGGCCCGCATTTAGCTTCCAAGGTTTCTCTGCCGCCCCTTTCTTAGAAGCTGGGTGGGCCCCTGGGCCCTGTTAGAGTGTACCAGAAAAAGAAAAAAAAAACCCCACTGCTGGCACTTGAACTCGGAGCAACCTGGTTAGTAAACTGAGCGTCTAACCACTCGGCTAACCAAGACCACCTTAGAAGTGAAGGGTTTGAAACAAATCGTGTCGCCTGTGGGAGAATGGGTTACACCAGCTAATATCATCACACCAGGAGCAGCCAAAGAAAAGATCCCACGGAGAACTTTCCCTTCCAAGAAGACTAAAAAAAGGTGGGAAGGGAAAGAAAGAAAGAAAACTTCAGGGAAAGAAACGGCCACGTGTGTCAAGAAAGCCTTAAGTTTTTGGCTTCCAAGAGAACATGTTTCAATGTCAGCCGAGATTTCAAGATATAGAATCCTTCTTGAAAGGATAATAGTATTTTTTGTGGATATACACAAGGTAGATTAGAAATGTGTGTTATCATTAGGCAGATAATATGTTAGCCCACCATATAATATTGAAAGGAGTTAGCCCACCATATAATATTGAAGGAGTTAGCCCACCATATAATATTGAAGGAGTTAGCCCACAATATAATACTGAAGGAGTTAGCCCACCATATAATATTGAAAGGAGTTAGCCCACCATATAATATTGAAGGAGTTAGCCCACCATACAATACTGAAGGAGTTAGCCCACCATATAATATTGAAGGAGTTAGCCCACCATATAATATTGAAGGAGTTAGCCCACCATATAATATTGAAGGAGTTAGCCCACCATATAATATTGAAGGAGTTAGCCCACCATATAATACTGAAGGAGTTAGCCCACAATATAATATTGAAGGAGCTAGCCCACCATATAATACTGAAAGGAGTTAGCCCACCATATAATACTGAAGGAGCTAGCCCACCATATAATATTGAAGGAGCTAGCCCACCATATAATACTGAAGGAGTTAGCCCACAATATAATACTGAATGAGTTAGCCCACAATATAATACTGAAGGAGTTAGCCCACCATATAATATTGAAGGAGTTAGCCCACCATATAATACTGAAGGAGTTAGCCCACCATATAATACTGAAGGAGTTAGCCCACAATATAATATTGAAAGAGTTAGCCCACCATATAATAATGAAGGAGTTAGCCCACCAGTCTCTAACATGAACATCAATGGAATAACACTGCAACAAGTGAACAAATTTAAATACCTCGGATCAGTGATAAAAGGTGATGGAAGATGTGTCACAGGAGTTAAAAGCACAATGTGCCAGAAGTATTTCATGACACTGAAAACCATCTTGTGTAGTAAGTCACTGTCACTGAATGTGAGAAATAAAGTATTACAGTGCTATACTAAATGTAAGAAAGAAAGTATTACAGTGCTATACTAAATGTAAGAAAGAAAGTATTACAGTGCTATACTAAATGTAAGAAAGAAAGTATTACAGTGCTATACTAAATGTAAGAAAGAAAGTATTACAGTGCTATACTAAATGTAAGAAAGAAAGTATTACAGTGCTATACTAAATGTAAGAAAGAAAGTATTACAGTGCTATACTAAATGTAAGAAAGAAAGTATTACAGTGCTATACTAAATGTAAGAAAGAAAGTATTATACTGCTAAATTCAATGTGAGAAAGAAAGTATTACAGTGTTATATTGAATGTGAGAAAGAAAGTATTATACTGCTAAATTCAATGTGAGAAAGAAAGTATTACAGTGTTATATTGAATGTGAGAAAGAAAGTATTATACTGCTAAATTCAATGTGAGAAAGAAAGTATTACAGTGTTATATTGAATGTGAGAAAGAAAGTATTATACTGCTAAATTCAATGTGAGAAAGAAAGTATTACAGTGTTATATTGAATGTGAGAAAGAAAGTATTATACTGCTAAATTCAATGTGAGAAAGAAAGTATTACAGTGTTATACTGAATGTGAGAAAGAAAGTATTACAGTGATGTACTGAATGTGAGAAAGAAAGTATTACAGTATGCAGGAAACTCTCTACTCTAGAGAGCAGAACAACAACACAACTCTTCAGATCATCAGAGGAAGTACCCCCCCCCCCAGACAAGTGTTTTGGCTCTATTAATCCCTTACACTTTAAAGGGGGGGGGGGGGGGGTTGGGCCCCTCTGGGTCATGACTCCCAGAGGTCTTGTGAGTTGCTTTTTTTTTTTTGTCCCGGGATTGAGTTGGCACTGCACTTTTGAAGTGCGCCTTTAGCGATTTATCCACGGAGAACTGGTATTGGCCACGACAAGCGAAATTATTTATGTTCTCAATGCTTGTTTCGCATACTCCACACCCAGCATGAAGCCTTTTCTGCTCTTTCTGAAAGGCTTCTCAATGCCCTTGCTCTTGCTTCTCCCTTTGTGCCCTGTTGCTTACATAGGTCGTATGCTGATGTTACTACAAATCCTCTCGCTCCCACTTCTACAGCTATCACTTTTGCCCAGACTCCTGCCCTCTGCCTCAATTGCTTGACCAGGTCATTGTACTTCTCGTATCTGAACAGATGTTGCTCCTCTATTCTTTTTTCATATGGAACTGTAAGCTCAATCATTATTAGTTCCTTTTTTCTATGGAGTACACTACAATGTCTAGATGCATTCCTGTGTTCTTAACGGCAGTCGGGTATTCTCTTCTCCTGATAGGTCCGCTATCACATCCCAGTCATTTCCACTATCTAGCAGTGATGGTAAGGGAATGTCCCTGATTTCAATATTCAGTGTCGTACCAGTGCCTATGAAGTATTTAGGTGGGATCTCAACTCTTCTGTCGTTATTTGCTTAATCTTTTGCAATGTCTACGATGCCTACTAGTTCCTGTTGCACTCTGTTGTGCTGCCAGGTGTAGCATCCTTGACCTAATGATACTCTACATGCTGATAGCACATGTTCCAATGTTTGCCTTTCATTGCAGAGAGGGCACTTTGTGTCTTCTGATATACCCATTTGTATAGGTTGGAGCCTGTAGACGGAAGGTCATAAGTAGCTCTGATGATGAAGCTGTCTCAGGGGTGCCATTTTCCAAATGTCATTCCATGTTAGTGATCTCTGCAGGACTTCTTCCCATGTTGTCCACTGACCTTGCTGTACCTGAGAGTATTACAGTATTATACTGAATGTGAGAAGGAAAGTATTATAGTGCTATACTGAATGTGAGAAAGAGAGTATTACAGTATTATATGGAATGTGAGAAGGAAAGTATTGCAGTGCTATACTGAATGTGAGAAAGAGAGTATTACAGTATTATAATGAATGTGAGAAGGAAAGTATTGCAGTGCTATACTGAATGTGAGAAAGAGAGTATTACAGTATTATATGGAATGTGAGAAGGAAAGTATTGCAGTGCTATACTGAATGTGAGAAAGAGAGTATTACAGTATTATAATGAATGTGAAAAGGAAAGTATTGCAGTGCTATACTGAATGTGAGAAAGAGAGTATTACAGTATTATACAGAATGTGAGAAGGAAAGTATTATAGTGCTATACTGAATGTGAGAAGGAAAGTATTGCAGTGCTATACTGAATGTGAGAAAGAGAGTATTACAGTATTATACAGAATGTGAGAAGGAAAGTATTATAGTGCTATACTGAATGTGAGACGGAAAGTATTACAGTGCTATACTGAATGTGAGAAAGAGAGTATTACAGTATTATACAGAATGTGAGAAGGAAAGTATTATAGTGCTATACTGAATGTGAGAAGGAAAGTATTGCAGTGCTATACTGAATGTGAGAAAGAAAGTATTACAGTGCTATAATGAACCTAATTTGCTATACAGATGTGAATCATGGACTACTGACAGGAAAATGAATAAATCACTGGAGGCAACAGTTGTGGTTCCTGAGAAGAAAGATGAGGAACCCAAGGACAGCCAAGATAACTAATAAGAATTGTTTGAGACAAGCTAACGGAAAATGTAGTATAATAACAAAGATAAGAAAAAGCCAATCATTGTTCTTGTGGCATGCAATGAGAAGAGAGAAACTGGAAAACAACATCAGTCAGTCAGTCATTTGCATGTCTCTTGTGGAACTTTGCCTCCCTAACAGCTCTCCTGTAGGCCTCTCGGTTGTAAGCAAGATGCCCTGCTCCTGATGCATCCATTTGCAGATTATCAATGATGTCTTGCAGCCATCTTCACCTTGGTCTTCCTCTCTTTCTTTTTTCCCATTATGTAACCCTCCAAGACGGTCTTCCCTAAATTATCATTACGTTTAATGTGTCCAAAATATTTAAGTTTTCTCTCTTTAATCTTTACTAGCCAACCTTCTTCAATATGTAGTTCTTGTAGTATGAATATATTTATTCTTTTTTGTGTCCATGATATTTGAAGAACTCTTCTGTAGCATTTACACTGAAAGGCATTTATGTGTTTTTCAGCTGTTTTGTTAAGTGTCCAGGTCTCACAGGCATATGTTGTGATGGGAAAGATGCATGCCTTTAAAAATCTCATTTTTGTAGTTCTGTCTGTTCCTCTCTACAGATTCTTTAATTGTTTTATTTGCTGAAAACATTATAACAATGGAAAAATAATACCAGTAAAAACAACAACAGCAAAAATAATAACAGCAACAATAATAACAGCAAAAATAATAACAATGATGATAATAACAGCAATAAGAC
Organism: Achatina immaculata; assembly: GCA_009760885.1. Classification (NCBI taxonomy): domain Eukaryota; kingdom Metazoa; phylum Mollusca; class Gastropoda; order Stylommatophora; family Achatinidae; genus Lissachatina; species Lissachatina immaculata. The sequence continues at coordinate 22,667,838 of CM019710.1, forward strand.
ACTCATTAAAAAAAAAAAGAAAGAAAGGTCAGATCACTTCTACTCACTCAGAATGAACTGAGGTAACATACTGCACCACCATTCACTTATTCACATTCGAAACAACATCAGATCCAACACATCAAAACTGCCAAGACATTCTGATGAAATAACTGTTTTAATGAGGATCACGTGCAACCGAGACTCTCGGCCATATCCGAGAAGTCAACCTTTTCAATATCCACTGCTGTATCCACATCTTCCACGTTCATCTGATGCCAGTGTTGCCTCCTCCTCCTCCTCCCACCACCAGATCTGTGACTCTGAAATGTCCTCTGAGAACCCCGACCAAAACAAATGGTATGAGGAACACTGAAAGAAGTTGAAGAAAAAAAAAACAAAGCGTGCTTGAATCTTTTCTGCACCACTCTATCTCTGGTTCTTGTTCTAATGTCCCTGGAACTGCCGATGTTCTTTGCAGTTCACACTGTGATGATGTCTAAACACAGACATCAATTCAGGTGGAGGATGAGCTACTATTGCTTGCTAGAACAGTGGTTCTCAAACTGTTTTAGACTGTTGCACACTCTGTAACAGAAATTTCTACCACTACACCCCTGTGTAATCATGCTGGACCCTCATGTAGTTAACCATATTTTTAGCATTTTTAAAGTTTACACGTTACACTGCTCAAACTAATGGGGGTGAAGATTAGGCAATCAGTGACTTGTAGCTGATATATTAGAGTCAGGGTTGAAGAACCATAGCTGACCAAGACCCTGTCCCATCTCTCCACTGGTACCCCCAATAACAGATCTATCCTGGCTAACGTGGCAGGGATCGCCATAATCCCCGTGGTGGTGGTGGAGTCTGCTAAAGATGCATTGCACACCACCCTGCTTTTTAGCTGCACTCCAGGACTGAAAAAATAGCTGCCATAACCCGTTCCCACGCCGATACGGTGCTGTGTCTCAACATCTTCACAGCATTTTCTGCAAAGAACATCAGCTCACAGATACAGGGAGACAGCACAAGACAAGACTGACAAATGAAAAAAAGACCTGAGAGCAGTTTTATTATACAAGGTATACTTTTCAAAGTGAAATGTGAGCCTGCTTGGATGGCACAGATCTCTGGCCATCTCAGCCCACACTGGACTGGGACTAAATAAACTAAGTTGCTGTGGCCTCTTTTTCTGGCAGGTATTTTTTTTTTTTTAATAAATAAGCAAAAATGAATATAGTAATTTAATGAAAAATATTCTTACTCTCAAAACTAGGCAGCACACCTCCAGATCTCTCGTGACACACCACTGAATTGCTGCACACTGTCTGAAAAACTATGTGCTTGAAGACTCAAGGAGGACCTGAGATATGATATTAACTTCAGACTCTGAAAGGTCAGCTAATTCCCCAAGAGTCTGGCTAATGGGAGAGCATCACAATGTTATTGGGAGAGCATCACAATGTTATTGGGAGAGCATCTTATTGGGAGAGCATCACAATGTTATTGGGAGAGCATAGCCCTGTTAGTAGGAGCATCATCCTGATAGTGGGAGCATCACTCTGATAGTGAAAGCATCACCTTTACAGTGGGAGCATCACCAAGTGATAGGATGGCTCTTGGCCAGATATATTTATCTATCACAGACTAATCTAATCATCATGATAGTTCAATCATTCTTGTGTCCTCCTACAATCATCTTTCTAGCACAGTCATTCTTGTGTCCTCTTCCAATCATCTTTCTAGCACAATCATTCTTATGTCCTCTTCCAGTCATCTTTCTAGCACAGTCATTCTTCAGGCCCCTTTCAATCATCTTTCTAGCACAATCACTCTTGTGTCCTCTTCCAATCATCTATCACAGTCATTCTTCAGTCCTCTTCCAATCCTCTTTCCAGCACAATCATTCTTGTGTCCTCTTTCAATCATCTTTCTCACACAAACATTCTTGTGTCCTTCTCCCCTCATCTCTCACAAACAATCACTCTTGTGCCCCCCCCCCCCAAATTTTAGCATAATTGTGTTCCCCCCCCCCCCACACAACCCCAATCATTCACACAGATCAATCAATATTCAACTGAACCTCCTTGCAGCCAATTTACCAATCAATCAAGAACCGACCAACAAACAAACGACTTATCATCAAACATAGACTACTCTGTGGTAACTATGTGTGAGTCCACAAACAGTGCCATATTCGCCCCTGACTATCCGCTGTAAAATCAACATAAAACTTCTGAAAATGACATATTCATACAAAATAAGGCACACTAGAGGACATCACATACACAGTCATTGATGTACTGTGAGGAAACCAGACATTCATACAATAATTAGTTTCAAGTATATGAAACCCTAATGGAGTTCATACCATGTGAATATCAAAGAAAAGTAACTCTGAAAGAAAGCTTTCTTTTTTTTTTACTGTGATGCTCTCCCTGTAGCTGTGAGCTACGAGAACTTAATAATTGCTGTACATGTGAAGATCCAGTTTGTCTTCTACAGTTGTTTGGTGCTTCAAAAATCAATACTGAACTACAGTCAGTCAGTCATTTGCATGTCCCTTGTGGAACTCTGCCTCCCTAACAGCTCTCTCTGAACTACAGAGCAACCTGAAATTAGTTTTCTTTCATAGTTCAATCATTTTCTCCTAACTGTTCTGAAACATGACACTAATGACGCTGCCGATAAAAGACTTGAAATGATACAAATGAAGGACTAGACTTACTTTGCACCTTTCCCACGGGATCCTGTTTTGCTTTTAACACTTTTCCCAGGTGACGTAAGCGTTCCAGATGAAGGCTGTATGCCAACCTCAATCTCCATGCTCTCTGAACAAACTGATGATGGTGACTGTGATTTCTGTGATGATGAATCCTCAACAATGTCCATGCTGCTAACCTCACCACAACGTGCACATGATGATGATGACTTCTGGTTAGCCTTACACTTTTGTGATCTAACAGTGAAAAAAATAAAGTGAATACAAGCTCATCAAACATTACAACCACGGTTAGTAAATTATTTTTTAAGTTTCCAACTTTAATAACTTAATAATTAAAAAATCAGTTGAATCAAAGCAAAAAAAAAAAAAAAAATGGAAATGGAAAAACTGGTCATTCACTCTGAAAAAAAAACAAAAAAACAAAGAAAGATCACCAAAACTTTTAATAGAACAACTCCTATGATGGACACCTGAATGAAAATGAGCAAGAAAATTAATGAGGACAACTCTGTTTAAAAAAAAAAAAAACAGCTCAAGCCCAGATGGACATTAGGCAGCAGATGGTGGCAAAGTACAAAAGCTGGGTGCTGACTGTGGGAAGTGGACAGAGCATATCTGGTTCTCTCAAAAATCTCACAACGTATGCTCTATGGTGGTAGCTTAATTAATCACTGTTCACGGATGGCTGGATGAATGGATAACGCTCAAGAATGTACAAGTGCTTACATCAAGCACGGAACAACTTATATTAGCAAAACATGAACATTTTATCAAAATAATAATTTCATCCATATTCAGATAATGAACTCTTAATCTAGTAAACAAAATCCATGACTCACCAACATTTTCTGTAACCAAACAACTCACGACCGCACTGTTTTACCATAAAATCAAACCATGTCTAATCTTAGCATTAACGCTTTCACTCCTGAATTAACTCCCCTGCCATGCTAGAAAAAAATTCTTCAGAGCTGGTGACCAAAGTGAAGACGGAGAACACATGACAAGAAATCAAGTATCGCTCAGATGTCCTTGGGGCAACCAATGAAACACAAGCCGAAGTGTGTGAATAGAGTTTGAAAATTTTTTTTTTTTCGAGCCGAGGTAAAATTTGTAAACAAAAAAAAAAAAAAAACACCTGTCTGTATCTAGGATAATTTGTATGTAATAAATGTTTGAACTCGGGGAAAGACTTCATGGTCAACCTGTATTACCCTGTCTGCCAGCACATGATGTGACTAAACAATAATTAGTGCATGAGTATATAAACTATACACTGAGCCAATGCAGTAAAGCTGTGATACCAAAATGTATAAACTAGGAAAAAAAAAAGTGGGAACAGCTTTATTACTTAATGAGTACAAAGTTGTGATGTTTCGGCGTGAGCCTTAATCATACAAAAACACATAGGACGAAGAAATAGAGAGATGAGATAAAGTATTAATTCACATGAATGCTATGTTAAAAAAAAATATAATAATAATAATAAAATTAAATAAAATGAATAGAGCACTTAGCTGTAACTTGTAAGAAGCTGTGGCTTGTCCGATGCTGTGTGTAAAGAAATGCGCATGGTGAATTGTAGAGAGTATTTAAATGGCGACTAAATGATGTAACTAGATCTACAGTGATTTACAGTCCCTTTATGACCATTTACATAATGTCCACTTCTGACTTCATATTAAATTCCCAAATCATTCTCATCCTATGCAAATGTGTTATGTTACAATTATCATTATTATTTTGTGCCATGCTGAAGAGTGCTGGTGATCATGCTTCTCCATCTTGCGCAGTCCTTGGTTTTTCTGATTTGTTCAGATGCTTGTCTTTTTTCCATGCCATCTGGCCAGTCCACGGAGATATTTTTCTCTTGGTCTCCCTTTCTTCCTTTTTTCCCCTTGAATTTTCCAGCCATTACTACATTCTCTAACTTCTGTCTTCTCATAACATGTCCAAGTTCTCTAACTTCTGTCTTCTCATAACATGTCCAAGTTCTCTAACTTCTGTCTTCTCATAACATGTCCAAGTTCTCTAACTTCTGTCTTCTCATAACATGTCCAAGTTCTCTAACTTCTGTCTTCTCATAACATGTCCAAGTTCTCTAACTTCTGTCTTCTCATAACATGTCCAAGTTCTCTAACTTCTGTCTTCTCATAACATGTCCAAGTTCTCTAACTTCTGTCTTCTCATAACATGTCCAAGTTCTCTAACTTCTGTCTTCTCATAACATGTCCAAGTTCTCTAACTTCTGTCTTCTCATAACATGTCCAAGTTCTCTAACTTCTGTCTTCTCATAACATGTCCAAGTTCTCTAACTTCTGTCTTCTCATAACATGTCCAAGTTCTCTAACTTCTGTCTTCTCATAACATGTCCAAGTTCTCTAACTTCTGTCTTCTCATAACATGTCCAAGTTCTCTAACTTCTGTCTTCTCATAACATGTCCAAGTTCTCTAACTTCTGTCTTCTCATAACATGTCCAAGTTCTCTAACTTCTGTCTTCTCATAACATGTCCAAGTTCTCTAACTTCTGTCTTCTCATAACATGTCCAAGTTCTCTAACTTCTGTCTTCTCATGACATGTCCAAGTTCTCTAACTTCTGTCTTCTCGTAACATGTCCAAGTTCTCTAACTTCTGTCTTCTCATGACATGTCCAAGTTCTCCAACTTCTGTCTTCTCATGGCATGTCCAAGAAATTTTGACTGTCTTTTTTTCTTTTTCATTTTAGCCACTTTTCATTTTTCTGAAACTTCTCTGAGCAACTCCGTTTTTCCTCTCTGTCCAGGTAACTGTTGCATCTTTCACCAAAACCACATCTCTATTGTTTCCAGTTTCTTTGTCATCTCACTGTTGATTGTCAATGTATGCCATGTTACAGTATGTGTCTAAATGTTCTGTCATCTTGGAGTCAGTAATGTCAGAAATGACATCTGCCAAGTCCCGCACTCTCCACACACCTTGTTCCACCAAACTGCAATTTAGTAATGATATGAATATCATTTCAAGTGATGAGACAATGGCTACAGTTGAAACTGTGATTACTGATGTGACTGTGGCTACAGTTGAAAATGTGATTACTGATGTGACTGTGGCTACAGTTGAAACCATGATTACTGATGTGACTGTGTCTACAGTTGAAGCCATGATTACTGATGTGACTGTGGCTACAGTTGAAACCGTGATTACTGATGTGACTGTCTCAACAGTTGAAACCGTGATTACCGATGTGACTGTGGCTACAGTTGAAACCGTGATTACCGATGTGACTGTGGCTACAGTTGAAAACGTCATTACTGATGTGACTGTGGCTACAGTTGAAACTATGATTACTGATGTGACTGTGGCTACAGTTGAAACTGTGATTACTGATGTGACTGTGGCTACAGTTGTGGAGACATGCCAAAATAAACATCCCATTAAAAAAAAAAAAAAACCATGCTGAAATCTGAGATTTAAATATGAGATCTGAACTTCCTTACATTTTGCATGAGAAATGTTTCTTCTAGTAGCTGGACTAGTTAATGTTACTCACTTTGTCTTGAGTGGTTTGTGAAACATGAAGCTAGCAGGAAGGCTGTGCTCCTTCATGAGGTGATCTTTTCGAAGTTCTGAGGTCCTGAACTTTAGACTGCAACTTTCAACGAGGCAGCGATACTAATAGAAAGATGAGTAGAGTTAGTCGGAGGTGTATGGTGCAGTATTATGAAAAGAAGGGAGGGAGGAAGGAAGGAAGGAAGGAAGGAAGGAAGGAAGGAAGGAAGGAAGGAAGGAAGGAAGGAAGGAAATGGTTATGAAGGGCAACAGAAACTATCCAATATTTTGGAAAAATTGTCTTTATCAAGGACAACAGAAAAAAAGACAAAACAAATAAAAACACATAAAGGAAGCTTAACTGTTGCCTGCTCTTTCTGTGGAAACTGGGCAAACAAAGGCCCACAAGCAGAAGAGGAAATATGAGGAGTTAGAGAGAGGCAACCAGGTATAGAACAGGATCAGCCAGAGACAGAAGCGGGGGGGGGGGGGGGGGGAAGAGATGAAATCCATTATGTCTTTAAAACAAAATACAGCCAACCAACAACAGCCTGAATGGCATGAACCAAAAGAAAAAAAAAAAACATGGGCACTGTCTAATGTTGTGTTTAAGTTTATTTAAAGTCTTCAGTCAATCTGTCAGGAATATCTGAACTCCTTCAACTCCTGACTTAAACCATGACTGTCTGAAATGTACTTAAAACCTGACTGATGTTGCAATCATGTTGTAACAGGAATGCATGACCTGGTACATTTTTTTTTTTAAAACAAGGAAATACTTCAGACAATTAAAGACAAAGGCTTCCTGCTGCTTTCTGAAGGTCTGTGTGCTGTCTCTCTGCAAGCCTTTGGCCTTTGTCCTACCCATAAGGTAGTAGGGATGCCTCTTATTCAAATGGTAGTCATCTCTCTGAGCATGTAGGGTAACTTACAGGGACAGTGATGCCAATCACTATTCCACCTTGCTCTCCATGACATATTAAATGTCATGAGAATTTAGAGAAGAGTCTTTGAAGGGTGCATAATGGGGAAAAAGAAAGAGAGGAAGACCAAGGTGAAGATGGCTGCAAGACATCGTTGATGATCTGTGAATGGACGCATCAGCAACAAGGCATCTTGCTTACAACCGAGAGGCCTACAGGAGAGCTGGCAGACAGGCAAAGTTCCGCAAGGGACATGCAAATGACTGACTGTCTCCATGACTGCTGTCAGTTGATTCTCTCTCTCTCTGAACCTTAAGTGCCCAGGGTACATGGGGCTTCCACAAGGGTTTTCCACAAATGCCTGTCCTTCGCCTTTTTTTCTGCTCTTGCCCAGGTGAGCCCTCTATTGCTCAACATCCTTTCTGTTGTTCTTCTCCATGTCTCTTTTGGTCTACCCTTACTTCTGTTCCCCTGTGGTGTCCATCTTAGTGCTATTTTTGGTAGTCTTCTTCTTCTTCGTTCACTTCTACCACCAAAAACCGCACTGTGAACCTACTGAATTCACGCCTGTGGTCCTCGATAGGTCCCGTGGTCCCCTGTGTGGTCCAAAATAGACCACACGAGATCCACGAGAGGACCACAAGGGGTTCAGAGTATCACAGTGCTTTAGCCTGTATTCTTGGTGGGTCTCGGAAGCGGGATTGCGTGACACCGTGGTTTTCATTGCACCAGTTTAGTCTAGGGTTGGACTTTCTCACCGGAAGACCTCGACGTGTTTAGGATATCAGTGCATCCCTGCTGGGTGAGAGGTGACAGCCCACCCAGGCCAGAGTTGGACTTTCTCACCGGAAAACCTCGACGTGTTTTGAGATACCCGTGTATCACCGCCGGGTGAGAGGTGGTTGCCCATCCAGTCCAGGGTTGGACTTTCTCACCGGAAAACCTCAGCGTGATTAGGATAAGTAAACATCCCCGCCGGGTGAGAGGTGGTTGCCTATCTAGATTTCCCTGGTCCAGTGTCTCCGACTTCAGCATTTTGCGGTCGTGGCCGCTACCCTTCCTAGTTGTGACCAGGATGGAGCTTTTGTCCAGGAGGACGAATCCTCGCCACTATTGACTTCTACCCCTGGGTTGAGCCGGTTTAGGCATTATCCCAGTATGGGCGTGTTTGGGACGAGACTGACCTCTAGGGCAGAGGTACTGTGACATGCATAGCCTTCAAGATTCACCCCTGGTATGAGCCGGTTTAGGCAAAATTCACCAGTATGGGTGTTTATCAGGCATTACCGACCTCTAGAGCGGAGGTGGCATGACATGTCTAGCCATCAAGTTCCACCCCTGGTGTGTGCCGGTTTAGGCATATTTCACCAGTGTAGGTGTATTTCGGACGTGGGCGGCCCCTAGAGCAGAGGTGCCATGGTATAGCTCTCGTAGCGATACTACTGGACATACCGGTTAAACTTCACTTTCCACCACCTTTTGCCGTGATTTGACTGTTTGCTTCACTTTATCCTTTCTACCACCTTTTCCGCAGTGATGCTGCTCGGCAACCTCATTTGCAAATTTCTTCATTGGCCGGGAGGAGCACCGCTCCACGCACGGCAGCTGAAGATCTCGCCAACGGCGGCAGATGAGCTACCAAACGTGCCACTCATCTACCCTAAGTAACTGGTTTTCAGGCGCCAGATATTCGCCCTCGCCCTTCTCCTGTCAGTTTAAACAGTTCTGCCACGGGAAGGCCAGGAGCTGGACTTGACTGCCAGAGGCTGTTTGTGGCGCGTTTGCAGTCCTTAGAACCATTTTTGGTAGCGAGTTGTCAGTCATTCGGAGCACGTCCCAACCATCGCCAGCATCTTTCCCCAATAACTGCTGTCAGTGGCTTCTTCTGCATCTCTGCCAACAAGATGTTATTATGCCAGCTGATTCACACCTGCTTATCTGGCCAAGCCCTTATACAAAGGCCACTAGAGCCAACAGAAAAGTGGTCTCTTAGAAGAAAACCAAGGGCAACAAGGGCGGTTAAGATGACAAACAGGGAATGTCTAAGAAAAGCAAATGTAGAAAGGGAACCTAATTAAATCCATAAGAAAACAATAATCATTATTCACTGGACATATAATGAGGGGAGGGCTTGAAAACATAACAACAGGAAAGATAAATGAGAAGAGAGGCAGGGGAAGATCAAGAGACAACATTCTAATGCAACAGCACATTTTTTTTTAAAAATCATAAAATGAGCTGATGGAAAATAATCAAGGACTGAGATCTACGGAGAAGCATGACTGTCAATGCCTACCAGCATGGCACCTGATGATGATGATGATGAAACACTCCAGATGCTCAAAGGTCCTTACCATGTCAATTCTGGGGCTCAATATCTGGAAGTAAGAGTCATGATTCTCCTGCAGGTGAATGTCAAGGTGAAAGTTGGTGACAAAGCTGCTCCTACATACAGCACAGACATAGTTGTGGCATGTGTGATAGTGGGACTCAAAGCTGTGGATGTTCACAAGTTTTAAAGGCAAATAAATCAACATAAAACCAGTCAAAGTTAATGGTACTCAATATTAATATACAAGTAAAGGTAAAAATCCCTATTTCCATGCCATTAAGGCTGAGAAACACATAAATGCCTTTGAATGTAAATGCTATAGAAGAGTTCTCCAAATATCGTGGACACAAAAAAGAACAAATATATCTATACTACAAGAGCTTAATATTGAAGAAGGCTGGCTAGTAAAGAGGATTAAAGAGAAAAAACTTAAATATTTTGGACGCATTAAACGTCATGATAATTTAGAGAAGACCGTATTGGAAGGATACATAATGGGAAAAAGAAAAAGAGGAAGACCGAAACGAAGATGGCTGCAAGACATCGTTGATGATCTGGAACTGGATGCAGCAGCAGCAGGCCATCTTGCTCACAACCGAGAGGCCTACAGGAGTGCTGTTTGGGAGGCAAAGTTCCGCAAGGGACATGCAAAGGAATGAATGAATGAATGAATAAGGCATATCGGGGATATAGCATTAGGTCCGTATCTCCAAGACCTTCATCACATGAAAAATAAATGCTAAGCCGCATTTACCTTCCAAGGTTTCCCTGGTATCCAATTTTAGAGGCTGGGTGGAAACCCAGAGCCTTTTTGTTGTGGTGATACCAGAAAAAAATCCTCAATGCTGGGACCTGAACCTGGTACAACTGGATTAGTAGAGCGAACACCTAACCACTCAACCAACCAGGCCTCTATTAAAATACAGGGTGATTTGGTTCAAAATTATTCTCTGGATTCAAGTCACAACACTTTGTCTATTATTTTATTGGGATTAGACATATATATTTTTTTCTAAACACTTTCATCATCATCATGTGCTCTGCCACTAGTCACTGCTGGCCATGTTTCTTCGCAGATCTCGGTCCTTGATATTTTCCAACAGCTCAGCTGAAGACATTTTAGTCATTCCATAATCTTATTTCTTTTATCATGCCATGATCTGATTTCTTTCATCATGCCATAATCTGATTTCTTTTCATCATGCCATAATCTGATTTCTTTTGATCATGCCATAATCTGATTTCTTTTCATCATGCCATAATCTGATTTCTTTTGATCATGCCATAATCTGACTTCTGGCATGACTATTCTTGGAAATTATGACAATGGTTTTTGGTTGCTTTCTAATACTTTACTGTATGAGAACATAAAACTCTGTGACTGACCTGTTTTCATACATCTCATTAGCAGATTTACTTTATAAACCTGTTTTAATTTTAAATTGTAGTTTACATTTTTTTCCTCTGTTGTTTGATAAACGTGGATCATATATTATCACTGACAAGAAAAATAACAAAAGAAACTTTCTGCTAAATATTTAGAACTCGATACAAATATTTACAATTCGTTTTTTTTTTCTTCTTTCCGTCGACAATTTCGGGCAACGATATATCAGGACTTTGTGACAACTCATTATAAGAGAGAGCATGCTAGAGTAACGACAGTTATAAATACTAGTGAATTACAGTTGGCCAAGACCCTATCCCCCCCTCCTCTGTCAGTGCTCATATTGATGGGGTGTGCCTGGCTAATAGTAAAGCTCTCATTGTGGACCCAGTGATGGGAAAAGGACTTGCAAAAAGCTTTATGCTTTTTTGGGGTTCACCCTGGGTCTCCAAGTTAGCCACCATAACCTTTACCTTACCTGGGTCTCCAAGTTCGCCAACATAACCTTTACCTTACCTGGGTCTCCAAGCTGGCCGCCATAACCTGGTCCCAGTTCCACATGATGCCTGTGCTTAAACATCATCACAGCATCCACTGCTTAGAAATTCCTGCTCACAAACCCAGACAAACAAAATCCACCAGCAAGATCTGCACTAGGGTTCTTTTATTTCCCATGCTGCAAGACATAAACTCACCTAAGGTGAATTCAGCTCAAATCCCACTCACACTGTAGTGATTTCACTTGATTACTCAATTATTTGGCTCACCTGGACAAGAGTAGAAAAAAAGGCGAAGGACAGGCATTTGTGGAAAACCCTTGTGGAAGCCCCATGTGCCCTGGGCACTTAAGGTTCAGAGAGAGAGAGAGAGAGAGAGAGAGAGACTCAATTATTTCCTTAATACACTCACAGACATGTGCATTATGGGGTAAAATTTTCCCCCTTTCCAACTAAATGAAGGTTTAAAAAAAAAAAAAAACCACTGCAGACAAAACAATGAACCATACCTGGAAAGTGATGTGAAACTTTGGTTACAGCCTTGATAACCACATGGGAAACTGTTGATGACAGGGACAATCAACAAAAATATATACACAAACAAAAAAACAATCAATTTTTTTCTTATATATCTTCAGTCTATCAAGCAAAAGCTTATGCCAGCTGAAATGAAGATGGATTGAAGCTAATTTTCAGTTAAGTTGTTTCAAGACAAATATTTTAGTTACATTTTCATGTTACATTAGACCAAGTTATGGTGAAGTCTTTATATTAGTTTTCTGATTAGCTAGGGTCTTTTCTTGTGTATCACACAAACTCATAAGTGAGAGAACACGGTTTTGTAGGATTATACCTTGAAAAAATTGCAAAGCACTTTAGTGAGATGTGTGAGAAAGAAAAATCACAAGAGAATTTACCTGAGATTAAAACCACAGACTTCGGTAGGATCAGCGGCCATGATTAAAATCCCAGGTAATTCTCTTGTGATTTTTCTTTCTCTTGTATCTCACTAAATTGCTTTGTCTATAATTTTTTCAAGATCCAATCCTACAAAACTGTTCTCTTACTTTACCATACAAAAGCCTTGTTGTTTCCTATTTATAAAAAATTGTTCCTGAAACTTATAATCCCCTCCTCACTACGTCCTTCAATATTCAGGGACACTAGTTCCGAGGCGTTCAGCAATCATTCTTGTATCCAGGGCTCATTACATCGTATTCCCAATGTTTTCATTCCAAATATATGTGCTACATCATCATGTATGTTCAAAATGTCTGTTCTACCAGACTTCACCAGAATATTACTCATATTTGTCTGCTCCAGTATAGGACCAACTGATGTTCTAGACATACCTAGCCCCTCTTCTTCTTCCTCTTCTTTGTATGCACACTGGCGATGATGCGTGTTACCCTGATTTTTGCGATGCGTCTTTTGGCTGAGTGGGTACCTCCAACTTCAGCAACTTTCCTTGCAAGGGCAGACCGTGGTCTTGCTCGGACTTACCTAGTCCCAATAACTGGTTTGTTCTTTCATTTCCAGAAGCACCCGAATATCTGAAGTCAGAAATGAAAATGATTTGACAAAGTGCTGAATCTCGTACTGACACAAGGCCTTCCTTCCGAGTCAGCTTGAATCATTTTAAGCATCTTCTTCTTCATTGGCATTGTCTGTCTATATCTCCAGTCCTGTTTCTTTGATAAATTTCACTGTTTTTTGTAATTCATGTATGGAACCATAGAGCTTATCTCTTTAGTGGTTTCAATGGGCCAGTAATTATTTCTCAGTGTCTTATAGTTGGTGCAGTTTTGGAGGATATGTTCCACAGCTTGGGGCATCTGGGCACATGTACATAAATTAGTAGTACCAACCTTAAACTTTGAATACATATGACTTCGGAGTCGGCTGTGTCCTGTTCGGAGACGGAAAATTGTGACTTGTTCCTTTCTGTTTAGATTTTATGCATATTTGATGCATGCAATTTTATGTTGCCAGTCAGCCCAGCATGTCCTTGCTGAGTCATTTCTAATGTTTCTATGGCTGAAAACATCCACAAAGTGAAGTAAAGTATCCAGACTTTAAGCCAATCAATCATAAACAAGGTGCTTCAAAAGTTTCCAAACATAGGGAAACTGATCACTTTTTGAAACAAACTGATCACTTTTCAAAACAAACTGATCACTTTTTGGAAACAAAAATGACCACTGTTGTGAACACACTGGCCACATTTTTGGGAAAAACAGATCACTTTTTGGACAAAATGATCATTTTTGGAAACAAAATAACCACTTAAAAAAAAAAAACAGTCATTTTATTCAGAGCCTGTTATATGATTGCCTTTACAAATACAGATGTGTTCTTCCTTTGACAAAAGGATTGTTGAAGCATAACTGGTAAAAAAAAAGATAACTCCTTATGTGAGGAGACTTTTTGACCACCCTATTTAATCACTTGAGTAATACAGTATGTTGTATATTTTTTTTTCCTTTCAGATTTGTCTAATGGGTTATGTCCCATATTTTATGGGACTCAACTGTGTGTGATGTCCCAAATTGTCAGTTTATATACTGACAGCCACATTTGCAGTGTAATTAAGGTGTAGGCATCTTTGTAGACAATCTGTCATGAGAAACTTGACCACCAATCTGTCATGAGAAACTTGACCACCTATCTGTCATGAGAAACTTGACCACCTATCTGTCATCAGAAACTTGACCACCTATCTGTCATCAGAAACTTGACCACCTATCTGTCATCAGAAACTTGACCACCAATCTGTCATGAGAAACTTGACCACCTATCTGTACATCAGAACGAGCTGGACAACACCAGCAGCTGGAGCCAACCCCACTGTCTCCTTTCCTCAAACTGAACTCAGTGACTGGTTAAGGGTGATGGGACTTGGGACCCAGAGCTGGTTACAACCCCCCCCCCCCAATCCTACAGGGACCCAGAGCTGGTCACAACCCTCCCATCCCACAGGGACCCAGAGCTGGTCACAACCCCTCCCCCCCAATCCTACAGGGACCCAGAGCTGGTCACAACCCTCCCATCCCACAGCGACCCAGAGATGGTCACAACCCCCCCCCCCCAATCCTACAGGAACCCAGAGCTGGTCACAACCCCCCCCCCCATCCCACAGGGACCGAAAGCTGGTTACAACCCCTCCCCATTCCATCCACAAGGACCCAGAGCTGGTCACAACCCCCCCCCCCATCCCACAGTACCCAGAGCTAGTTACAACCCCCCCCCCCATCCCACAGAGACCCAGAGCTGGTCACAATCTCCCTGTCCCACAAGGACCCAGAGCTGGAAACAATCTCCCCCCTCTGTCCCACCTGTACATGGTGCTCCTAGTAATGAACTAATGTAGACTCTCTGCTTCAACAACAAGGTCCCAGACGAAGGTGGAGTCTGCCAAGCAGCTTACATCCTGGATCCACTCCAGGTCTTATAAGCATGCTGTTATAATCTCTCCACTCAATATGAATCATGCTCTTTGACATCATCACAGCATCAGCCACACGGAACAAAATTTCACAAATGAAAGGTCATCAAAACAGGAACATGAATACTTTGCTATTCTCTAGTACTAAATGTATTCTGGGCTATTTTATCTTCATGAACTGGGCACTTTATCTTCATGAACATGGTTATTATTTTATCTTCATGAACTGGGCACTTTATCTTCATGAACATGGTTATTATTTTATCTTCATGAACTGGGTACTTTATTTACATGAACTTGATTATTATTTATCTTCACAAAACAGATTATTATATCTTCATGAACTGGACACTTTATCTCCACGAACTTGGTTATTTTATCTTCATAAACTGGGCTATTTTATCTTCAATGAACTTGGCTATTTTATCTCCACGACCTGTGTTATTTTATCTTCATAAACATTCCTATAATAACTCTGAGGATAAAGTGATAAATACAAAAGTCACAAATAAAATGTCAACTGTCAAAATTACTCTTCTTACCTCTTCTTGTCAGACTCCTTTTCTGTCACAATATCCCCAATGCCAGTCTCTAACGCTGCATCTTCTGCGTTTGCTTTCTCCTCCTCATCTTCACCATCTTCATCTAAAGCTAACTGCTTGGTGGAGAATCCACATCCATCACGATCCACAGCCCCTTGGTCACCAAACAACTTTAAAATGACCCTTGGCTTCCAGCCAGACAAATCCAGGTACTCCCTTGCTTTCAAGTCTCTCGGATCGCACCAGCAAGTGCATCCATCTCTCCAGCTCCCAGACATCACTTCCTTCAAGCCTAGATAGTATCTCAGACTTTCCTCGCTGTTATCAAACAGCTCCAGAATGTCTTTCTCTGTAACAACATCACTGCCTGTGTTAGGACTGCATGTATAGTTCATGTTTCCACTGAGAAGCTTCTGTCTGTCCTCCTCCAAACATTTCACACCAGGACAGCTCTCTTTAACCTCCATCATTATTTGTAATGTTTGATTAACAAATTTACTATGTCTTTATCCCTGTACCAGCTTCAATACCTTGCAGGGCTGATGAAAGCAAGAAGGTTTACTTTGTATCCTTTTTTTTATCAAACAAATTAATCTAGCAAACACATTGGTCAATATTACTTTATGCTTGCATGACTTGCAGAACCAGGGCATACTCTGTACTACTGTGTGGTACAAAAACATCACCATTGCTCTATAGATGTTTCTACAGTACAGAAACATAACTACTCCATCACACAGATGTACTGCCACAATCCTAAGATGAAGGAACATCACTACCACACTATGACACAGGAACATCACCATTACTCTATCACACAAAACCATAACCACAATTTTATGCCAAAGGAACATCAACACTACTCTATGGTAAACAAACATCAGCACTACTCTATGGTAAACAAACATCAGCACTACTCTATGGTAAACAAACATCATCACTACTCTATGGTAAACAAACACTGTCACCACTCTATGGTAAACAAACATCATCACCACTCTATGGTAAACAAACATCATCACTACTCTATGGTAAACAAACACTGTCACCACTCTATGGTAAACAAACATCATCACTACTCTATGTTAAACAAACACTGTCACCACTCTATGGTAAATAAACATCATCACTACTCTATGGTAAACAAACACTGTCACCACTCTATGGTAAATAAACATCATCACTACTCTATGGTGAACAAACACTGTCACCACTCTATGGTAAATAAACATCACTACTACTCTATGGTAAACAAACATCACCACTAGTTTATGATATAGGAACATCACCACTACTCTATGGTACAGAAACATCACTACTATTCTATAGTATAGAAATATCACTATCACTCTAGGGTACAGAAATATCACCACTACTCTCTGGTACCCAAACATCACCACTATGTGATGATACAAACTTCGTCACTGCCTACCACTGTCACAATTACAACATTATTTAGACTTACATTACACAATCTTATTCTGCAAAAGCATCCATTTATCTTTAGCAAAATTCTGTATCAATATATTAATTTACGCATACTCTAAAAATATGATTTCTGCATCAGTTTATACCAACGGTCTTCTCTGTTCTTTTCAAAGTTTGAAAGAAATTTTACATTTATCGTTTACTTTAGCGTTATCCGTTACTTCTCACTTGTTAAAAGTGTCATTGAAATTGAAACGAAATAAAAGTTGAAGTGATGGTTCTTGTTCACATTTTAAACAATATAACTTGTTTTTATTTTAATATAAATTTATAACCTCGCTTATTAGAGCCTACACAATAGACAGCATCCAAGATTCCAATAATTAATGTGATGCTGCTCATACGACCCACAAAACTGTCTTGGAAAAAGAAGGGACTCTGATAACAGAGCGCATGACGTTATGCAGTCAAAGTCGAAAGGAAACTGCAGAACTAACATCTCAAAATGAGTACCAGGACACCTTTTACCATTGGATGTTGGACCTACGGACCTACAAATCATGTTTAGGAAATGTAGGTGGATTGGCCAAACTCTGAGGAAACCTGACTCCAACGTACCAAGACAGGCACTGACATGGAAGCCTCAAGGAAATAGAAAACGAGGAAGACCTAGACTTACTTGGAGAAGAGAAATCATGTCAGTGCTCAGAGACAAGGGATACACATGGAAGGATGCAGAGAATAATTCCAAGAACAGGGATGACTGGAGAGCCTTTATCCGTGGCTTTGCTTTCAAGGGAGTGAAAGGTGATGATGCTGATGATGATGATGATGATGATGCGATACTCAGCTGAATAGAATAATTTTATATTCCGTACAGTTGGCCATATTTTTCACACTGCATGACATTCAGACATTCTAGATAACAAGTAAACGTTCATATTATTATAGTTTAAAATAGAAACCTTTTCATACGAATGTATGCCTGTTTTATCAGTGGTGAAATAAAACTGAAATAATCTTTTTGGAATTTATGGAACAAAATTAAAATATATATTGCAACTTAACATCTTACAGCCTTCTCGTGCCGTTAAACGTCACACAGGGCTCGCAAGGTAGTTCGCCAAACTGTCCTGTCCTCTGGGAGCTTTTCAATCTCATCAAAGGATTTTATGCCTACTAAACTGGCCTCTCATAACAATGAATTTCTTTAGAGTTTCCCTTTTTTGACGTCTTTTTCTTCGGCCTATTATGGTCGGCTTGATAACTTTTTTTTTCCAATTCTTTATTTTCAACAAATTTTTAACATGTCACTTGGGCGGCTTTGGGATTTTTAATATACTTCAACTGAGAAAATGAACGCTCAGCTGAACAATTTGTGACCATTAATGTTAAAAATATACGAAAGCCAATGTCTACATTTGGAAAGGCACAATCAATATTGTCTTCTACAATTATTTTATGAAGTTCAGCATGACTGAATCTTGTTTTTACATTTTTTGTTGTTGCACTGAACTTATGGCGCACATATGAATGAAACTTCTAAAGCTCAGCTGAGAAATTACTGTTGAAGTCCTCTGGGTAAGTAACAGTCAGCTTTTGACAGACTGAGAATACTTCTCAGTGTTAGTAAATGATGAAGTGACATTATATGACACATCACTTAGAAAAGAAAATATATCTGCTATTTCTTTGTATATCTCTCCTCTTCTTTTCATCTCAGTTTCAAGTTTGTCAACAATTGTGTAAAAGGTGGTGATACGAAATTTATCCCTGGGATTCGACTATACGTACTTCTGGTGCATCTCCGTCAATGGGTACCTTCTTTGTGATCCGTTTGCGAGCTGTAGCTGCCTTGTAATCAACATCTGGTAGCATTTCCTTTGTGGCTGCTTCATATCTTTCAAATTCATCTCGTGAAGTGCACAGCTGGTCAGCTAATGATACATAGAGATCTGCACATGTGTTTAAGTTCACATCCTCATTTTCTAGGACTTGGCTTCATCATCATCATCATCATCATCATCATCATCATCATCATCATCATCAGGTGCCGTGCCTACTGGCGTTGGCTATTATGCTTCTCCAGAGTACACGATCCTTCATGCAGGCCATCAGCTCAGTTGGTGATCTCCTCTCACACCATCCTGTCAGACTGTCCAGTATTATTTCTCTTGGTCTTCCTCTTGATCTTTTTCCTTCTATTTTTCCTGTTGGAAAACGCATTTGCGTCTTAATTCTTTATTTATCTTGCTATAATTTTCTTGTTTATTTTTACTCCTCCTCCTCTTGTCCATCAGTCCTAAGATGTCGTCTGTCATCCATTTATTTTTAGAGGCTTCTTTTTTAGTGGTATTATCTCCTTAACAGTTTCGTGAAAATTCTGCAAAATCTCATTCCAAAATTTCAACATAAAAACGAATTCTAGCTCTTGCATCTTATCTGCAATATTATTTACCTCTCTTCTAGCGTCCCCCCTTTGTGACTGGTCTTCGGGTATATATTCTAATGGTTCTAAAATTTTAAGGAAAGATTTCAAAATTTCTGCTGTTGCCATAGCATATGCCTCCCATCTGGTATCAGAGAGGGATGTTAAGACGCTTTCATTTCCAATACAGCCTTTAAGATTTTTCCACCGGCCGCTTGAGGCTGAAAAAAAAAAGGTATACACAACACTAGTGTATAGGCATACAACTAAACACAAATCACTACAGTAAAGCTGTGATACCAAAATGTATAAACTGGAAAAAAAAGTATGAACAGCTTTAATATGTAAAGATAACACGCTTGTGACGTTTTGGCGCGAGCCTTTGTCAAACAGGAACAAACAGGACGGAGAAAAATTGCGGATCCTGGTTCATCTGCACATTTGCAGTATTTGCAACATATGGCTCAAGGCCTATGGTAAATTCGGCTATGGAAAATTTCGGTGGTGCCCCCGCCCCCTTTTTTGTGTGCCCTAAGCACGAGCTTATTGTGATTAATGGTTAATCTAGCCCTGCTGATGGGTATCGCAGCTCCTTTTGGGAAGTGGGCGTGGTCTGGCCAGAGATAAGATGGAAGGATACAAGAGAGAGAGAGAGATAGTATTCTTTTATCTTGTACGTCAGGTAACACAGGATGGTTCAGAGTAAAGAATTTGAAAGGATTTGCCCCGAGAATGGCGCAAAGGATCTGTATCTGAAACAGGCACGTGGCGTGATAAAGACCCGCTCCATGTCGTAGTCTTGCGGTAATATTACGACATTCTGAGCTTTAATTTATCTAGGGAGGGGTGTGTGACATAATGTGCCCTGACTACTTTGGTCGCGACGTAACCTGATGTGAAGTGAATTTCACGACCATTGTTAACTTTGCTGAATACCAATCATTTTTTTTTTATATTGTGTAGACCGGATGCATCAGCAGCAGGCCATCTTGCTCACAACCGAGAGGCCTACAGGAGTGCTGTTAGGGAGGCAAAGTTTCGCAAGGGACATGCAAATGAATGAATGTGTAGATCGGTCACGGTGACACTGCAAGTCAGTGTCGACCCATGATGGGGGCAGGGCAAGCCCCATGATCCCCGTCTCAGTCTAAAAATCAGATAAGACCATCAATGGCTCAGTGAGCCAGTATCAGATATTAACCTGATAAGAACAGGTTTTTAAAGAGTTTATTTACATTCAACAAGCAACAAGTTCATAGCCAGCTGGAATGACGTGAAGTGGAGGTGACTGCCCGTGAGATAAATGATGAAATGGTGGGCTTTTACAAATCATGAGATGATAGTGGTTCGTATGGTAAAGGTAATATAGGTACATCTGAAATTAACATTTTGATAAGAACAGATTTTTTTTCCTATTGTGGTGTCGCTGTCTGTGTCCAGGTTCTGGGCTCTCGTGTTATCTTAATCCCCTTCGAGGTAAGAGGTGTTGTCTGGTCGGCTTGTGGCTTCGAAAGTTAATCCTGTCTGACGGTCATTGTCTGGTCAGTTTGTTGCGTCAAGGCTAGTCCAGTCTGGTGACATTTGTTGAAGGATCAGGCGTTAACATGATAAAACATGCACATAAAAACTTTACAAGGATTGTCTCGTAGTTGTCCCGTCAAATACCCGGACAGAGCAAATGTCTTATACAACAAGATAAAACTAAAAGTAGTGTCATTCATCAAGAACATTCCATAAACTCTCTCTCTCTCTCTCTCTTGATAGTTTTTATTTTAAGACGACGAAAACAACAGGCCATGCACCCTGTAGTACTACAAACAGGGCCTGCCCTTACCGAGATGTGGACCATACCCCTGGTATCGAATGTGCAGGGCAGGCCTCGAGAATCTCGTAGTTAAAAAACTACGCTTTTGTCTTGATAGCTTGTTTTTGGGATTCTCTGAATGTTTCTTCTCGTCACATGGCCGATATATGTCCATCTCCTTTTCCCGATCACCCATGAGACAGGTTGTTGTTCGGTCATCTGCCTTTTTTTTTATGCCCGCATGGGCTCGCTAGATAATTTTACCACGTGTGGTGGGGGTTTGTAGGTTAAAATCTTAGCCAAAAGGCCGAGAAGCCTTTGCTCATCTGCCTTATCTCTGCGTTGTTCTTGAATTCGTTCCACTTTATGCCGAGTATTTTCCTTTTTCTTTTTTTTTTTTTTGCCCGCATGGGCTTGCTAGATAATTTTACCACGTGTGTGGCGAGGGTTTGTTGATTAAAATAGCCAAAAGGCTATATTAATAGCTTCTTAATAACAAGGTATGTACAGTTTTCCTTAGGCATTTGTTTTCAAAAGTGTCTAATTTGTTTCTGTTTATATCTCGCGACTAGTAGATAAAATTTCTAAATAGCAGTTCGTGAGGTTTATGTGCACGTATTGATTTTGAATATTTTATTTCCTTCCCCATTCACGCTGATAAACCTCTGTCTAGGTTTTATTTCCCTTTCCCATTCACGCTGATAAACCTCTAAGTTTTATTTCCCTTTCCCATTCACGCTGGTAAACCTCTGAGTTTTATTTCCCTTTCCCATTCACGCTGATAAACCTCTGTCTAGGTTTTATACAGGAACAAACAGGACGGAGAAAAATTGCGGATCCTGGTTCATCTGCACATTTGCAGTATTTGCAACATATGGCTCAAGGCCTATGGTAAATTCGGCTATGGAAAATTTCGGTGGTGCCCCCGCCCCCTTTTTTGTGTGCCCTAAGCACGAGCTTATTGTGATTAATGGTTAATCTAGCCCTGCTGATGGGTATCGCAGCTCCTTTTGGGAAGTGGGCGTGGTCTGGCCAGAGATAAGATGGAAGGATACAAGAGAGAGAGAGAGATAGTATTCTTTTATCTTGTACGTCAGGTAACACAGGATGGTTCAGAGTAAAGAATTTGAAAGGATTTGCCCCGAGAATGGCGCAAAGGATCTGTATCTGAAACAGGCACGTGGCGTGATAAAGACCCGCTCCATGTCGTAGTCTTGCGGTAATATTACGACATTCTGAGCTTTAATTTATCTAGGGAGGGGTGTGTGACATAATGTGCCCTGACTACTTTGGTCGCGACGTAACCTGATGTGAAGTGAATTTCACGACCATTGTTAACTTTGCTGAATACCAATCATTTTTTTTTTATATTGTGTAGACCGGATGCATCAGCAGCAGGCCATCTTGCTCACAACCGAGAGGCCTACAGGAGTGCTGTTAGGGAGGCAAAGTTTCGCAAGGGACATGCAAATGAATGAATGTGTAGATCGGTCACGGTGACACTGCAAGTCAGTGTCGACCCATGATGGGGGCAGGGCAAGCCCCATGATCCCCGTCTCAGTCTAAAAATCAGATAAGACCATCAATGGCTCAGTGAGCCAGTATCAGATATTAACCTGATAAGAACAGGTTTTTAAAGAGTTTATTTACATTCAACAAGCAACAAGTTCATAGCCAGCTGGAATGACGTGAAGTGGAGGTGACTGCCCGTGAGATAAATGATGAAATGGTGGGCTTTTACAAATCATGAGATGATAGTGGTTCGTATGGTAAAGGTAATATAGGTACATCTGAAATTAACATTTTGATAAGAACAGATTTTTTTTCCTATTGTGGTGTCGCTGTCTGTGTCCAGGTTCTGGGCTCTCGTGTTATCTTAATCCCCTTCGAGGTAAGAGGTGTTGTCTGGTCGGCTTGTGGCTTCGAAAGTTAATCCTGTCTGACGGTCATTGTCTGGTCAGTTTGTTGCGTCAAGGCTAGTCCAGTCTGGTGACATTTGTTGAAGGATCAGGCGTTAACATGATAAAACATGCACATAAAAACTTTACAAGGATTGTCTCGTAGTTGTCCCGTCAAATACCCGGACAGAGCAAATGTCTTATACAACAAGATAAAACTAAAAGTAGTGTCATTCATCAAGAACATTCCATAAACTCTCTCTCTCTCTCTCTCTTGATAGTTTTTATTTTAAGACGACGAAAACAACAGGCCATGCACCCTGTAGTACTACAAACAGGGCCTGCCCTTACCGAGATGTGGACCATACCCCTGGTATCGAATGTGCAGGGCAGGCCTCGAGAATCTCGTAGTTAAAAAACTACGCTTTTGTCTTGATAGCTTGTTTTTGGGATTCTCTGAATGTTTCTTCTCGTCACATGGCCGATATATGTCCATCTCCTTTTCCCGATCACCCATGAGACAGGTTGTTGTTCGGTCATCTGCCTTTTTTTTTATGCCCGCATGGGCTCGCTAGATAATTTTACCACGTGTGTGGTGGGGGTTTGTAGGTTAAAATCTTAGCCAAAAGGCCGAGAAGCCTTTGCTCATCTGCCTTATCTCTGCGTTGTTCTTGAATTCGTTCCACTTTATGCCGAGTATTTTCCTTTTTCTTTTTTTTTTTTTTGCCCGCATGGGCTTGCTAGATAATTTTACCACGTGTGTGGCGAGGGTTTGTTGATTAAAATAGCCAAAAGGCTATATTAATAGCTTCTTAATAACAAGGTATGTACAGTTTTCCTTAGGCATTTGTTTTCAAAAGTGTCTAATTTGTTTCTGTTTATATCTCGCGACTAGTAGATAAAATTTCTAAATAGCAGTTCGTGAGGTTTATGTGCACGTATTGATTTTGAATATTTTATTTCCTTCCCCATTCACGCTGATAAACCTCTGTCTAGGTTTTATTTCCCTTTCCCATTCACGCTGATAAACCTCTAAGTTTTATTTCCCTTTCCCATTCACGCTGGTAAACCTCTGAGTTTTATTTCCCTTTCCCATTCACGCTGATAAACCTCTGTCTAGGTTTTATTTCCCTTTCCCATTCACGCTGGTAAACCTCTAAGTTTTATTTCCCTTTCCCATTCACGCTGGTAAACCTCTAAGTTTTATTTCTCTTTCCCATTCACGCTGATAAACCTCTGTCTAGGTTTTATTTCCCTTTCCCATTCACGCTGGTAAACCTCTAAGTTTTATTTCCCTTTCCCATTCACGCTGGTAAACCTCTAAGTTTTATTTCCCTTTCCCATTCACGCTGGTAAACCTCTAAGTTTTATTTCCCTTTCCCATTCACGCTGGTAAACCTCTAAGTTTTATTTCCCTTTCCCATTCACGCTGGTAAACCTCTAAGTTTTATTTCCCTTTCCCATTCACGCTGGTAAACCTCTAAGTTTTATTTCCCTTTCCCATTCACGCTGGTAAACCTCTAAGTTTTATTTCCCTTTCCCATTCACGCTGGTAAACCTCTAAGTTTTATTTCCCTTTCCCATTCACGCTGGTAAACCTCTAAGTTTTATTTCCCTTTCCCATTCACGCTGGTAAACCTCTAAGTTTTATTTCCCTTTCCCATTCACGCTGGTAAACCTCTAAGTTTTATTTCCCTTTCCCATTCACGCTGGTAAACCTCTAAGTTTTATTTCCCTTTCCCATTCACGCTGGTAAACCTCTAAGTTTTATTTCCCTTTCCCATTCACGCTGGTAAACCTCTAAGTTTTATTTCCCTTTCCCATTCACGCTGGTAAACCTCTAAGTTTTATTTCCCTTTCCCATTCACGCTGGTAAACCTCTAAGTTTTATTTCCCTTTCCCATTCACGCTGGTAAACCTCTAAGTTTTATTTCCCTTTCCCATTCACGCTGGTAAACCTCTAAGTTTTATTTCCCTTTCCCATTCACGCTGGTAAACCTCTAAGTTTTATTTCCCTTTCCCATTCACGCTGGTAAACCTCTAAGTTTTATTTCCCTTTCCCATTCACGCTGGTAAACCTCTAAGTTTTATTTCCCTTTCCCATTCACGCTGGTAAACCTCTAAGTTTTATTTCCCTTTCCATTCACGCTGGTAAACCTCTAAGTTTTATTTCCCTTTCCCATTCACGCTGGTAAACCTCTAAGTTTTATTTCCTTTCCCATTCACGCTGGTAAACCTCTAAGTTTTATTTCCCTTCCCATTCACGCTGGTAAACCTCTAAGTTTTATTTCCCTTTCCCATTCACGCTGATAACCTCTGTCTAGGTTTTATTTCCCTTCCCATTCACGCTGGTAAACTCTAAGTTTTATTTCCCTTTCCCATTCACGCTGGTAAACCTCTAAGTTTTATTTCCCTTTCCCATTCACGCTGGTAAACCTCTAAGTTTTATTTCCCTTTCCCATTCACGCTGATAAACCTCTAAGTTTTATTTCCCTTTCCCATTCACGCTGGTAAACCTCTAAGTTTTATTTCCCTTTCCCATTCACGCTGGTAACCTCTAAGTTTTATTTCCCTTTCCCATTCACGCTGGTAAACCTCTAGTTTTATTTCCCTTTCCCATTCACGCTGGTAAACCTCTAAGTTTTATTTCCCTTTCCCATTCACGCTGATAAACCTCTGTCTAGGTTTTATTTCCCTTTCCCATTCACGCTGGTAAACCTCTAAGTTTTATTTCCCTTTCCCATTCACGCTGGTAAACTCTAAGTTTTATTTCCCTTTCCCATTCACGCTGGTAAACCTCTAGTTTTATTTCCCTTTCCCATTCCGCTGGTAAACCTCTGTCTAGGTTTTATTTCCCTTTCCCATTCACGCTGGTAAACCTCTAAGTTTTATTTCCCTTTCCATTCACGCTGGTAAACCTCTGTCTAGTTTTATTTCCCTTTCCCATTCACGCTGGTAAACCTCTAAGTTTTATTTCCCTTTCCATTCACGCTGGTAACCTCTAAGTTTTTTTCCCTTTCCCATTCCGCTGGTAAACCTCTAAGTTTTATTCCCTTTCCCATTCACGCTGGTAAACCTCTAAGTTTTATTTCCCTTTCCCATTCACGCTGGTAAACCTCTAAGTTTTATTTCCTTTCCCATTCACGCTGGTAAACCTCTAAGTTTTATTTCCCTTTCCCATTCACGCTGGTAAACCTCTAAGTTTTATTTCCCTTTCCCATTCACGCTGGTAAACCTCTAAGTTTTATTTCCCTTTCCCATTCACGCTGGTAAACCTCTAAGTTTTATTTCCCTTTCCCATTCACGCTGATAAACCTCTGTCTAGGTTTTATTTCCCTTTCCCATTCACGCTGGTAAACCTCTAAGTTTTATTTCCCTTTCCCATTCACGCTGATAAACCTCTGTCTAGGTTTTATTTCCCTTTCCCATTCACGCTGGTAAACCTCTAAGTTTTATTTCCCTTTCCCATTCACGCTGGTAAACCTCTAAGTTTTATTTCCCTTTCCCATTCACGCTGGTAAACCTCTAAGTTTTATTTCCCTTTCCCATTCACGCTGGTAAACCTCTAAGTTTTATTTCCCTTTCCCATTCACGCTGGTAAACCTCTAAGTTTTATTTCCCTTTCCCATTCACGCTGGTAAACCTCTAAGTTTTATTTCCCTTTCCCATTCACGCTGGTAAACCTCTAAGTTTTATTTCCCTTTCCCATTCACGCTGGTAAACCTCTAAGTTTTATTTCCCTTTCCCATTCACGCTGGTAAACCTCTAAGTTTTATTTCCCTTTCCCATTCACGCTGATAAACCTCTGTCTAGGTTTTATTTCCCTTTCCCATTCACGCTGGTAAACCTCTAAGTTTTATTTCCCTTTCCCATTCACGCTGGTAAACCTCTAAGTTTTATTTCCCTTTCCCATTCACGCTGGTAAACCTCTAAGTTTTATTTCCCTTTCCCATTCACGCTGGTAAACCTCTAAGTTTTATTTCCCTTTCCCATTCACGCTGGTAAACCTCTAAGTTTTATTTCCCTTTCCCATTCACGCTGGTAAACCTCTAAGTTTTATTTCCCTTTCCCATTCACGCTGGTAAACCTCTAAGTTTTATTTCCCTTTCCCATTCACGCTGGTAAACCTCTAAGTTTTATTTCCCTTTCCCATTCACGCTGGTAAACCTCTAAGTTTTATTTCCCTTTCCCATTCACGCTGGTAAACCTCTAAGTTTTATTTCCCTTTCCCATTCACGCTGATAAACCTCTGTCTAGGTTTTATTTCCCTTTCCCATTCACGCTGGTAAACCTCTAAGGTTTATTTCCCTTTCCCATTCACGCTGGTAAACCTCTAAGTTTTTTTCCCTTTCCCATTCACGCTGGTAAACCTCTAAGTTTTATTTCCCTTTCCCATTCACGCTGATAAACCTCTGTCTAGGTTTTATTTCCCTTTCCCATTCACGCTGGTAAACCTCTAAGTTTTATTTCCCTTTCCCATTCACGCTGGTAAACCTCTAAGTTTTATTTCCCTTTCCCATTCACGCTGGTAAACCTCTAAGTTTTATTTCCCTTTCCCATTCACGCTGGTAAACCTCTAAGTTTTATTTCCCTTTCCCATTCACGCTGGTAAACCTCTAAGTTTTATTTCCCTTTCCCATTCACGCTGGTAAACCTCTAAGTTTTATTTCCCTTTCCCATTCACGCTGGTAAACCTCTAAGTTTTATTTCCCTTTCCCATTCACGCTGGTAAACCTCTAAGTTTTATTTCCCTTCCCATTCACGCTGGTAAACCTCTAAGTTTTATTTCCCTTTCCCATTCACGCTGATAAACCTCTGTCTAGGTTTTATTTCCCTTTCCCATTCACGCTGGTAAACCTCTAAGGTTTATTTCCCTTCCCATTCACGCTGGTAAACCTCTAAGTTTTATTTCCCTTTCCCATTCACGCTGGTAAACCTCTAAGTTTTATTTCCCTTTCCCATTCACGCTGATAAACCTCTGTCTAGGTTTTATTTCCCTTTCCCATTCACGCTGGTAAACCTCTAAGTTTTATTTCCCTTTCCCATTCACGCTGGTAAACCTCTAAGTTTTATTTCCCTTTCCCATTCACGCTGGTAAACCTCTAAGTTTTATTCCCTTTCCCATTCACGCTGGTAAACCTCTAAGTTTTATTTCCCTTTCCCATTCACGCTGGTAAACCTCTAAGTTTTATTTCCCTTTCCCATTCACGCTGTAAACCTCTAAGTTTTATTTCCCTTTCCCATTCACGCTGGTAAACCTCTAAGTTTTATTTCCCTTTCCCATTCACGCTGGTAAACCTCTAAGTTTTATTTCCCTTTCCCATTCACGCTGGTAAACCTCTAAGTTTTATTTCCATTTCCCATTCACGCTGATAAACCTCTGTCTAGGTTTTATTTCCCTTTCCCATTCACGCTGGTAAACCTCTAAGTTTTATTTCCCTTTCCCATTCACGCTGGTAAACCTCTAAGTTTTATTTCCCTTTCCCATTCACGCTGGTAAACCTCTAAGTTTTATTTCCCTTTCCCATTCACGCTGGTAAACCTCTAAGTTTTATTTCCCTTTCCCATTCACGCTGGTAAACCTCTAAGTTTTATTTCCCTTTCCCATTCACGCTGGTAAACCTCTAAGTTTTATTTCCCTTTCCCATTCACGCTGGTAAACCTCTAAGTTTTATTTCCCTTTCCCATTCACGCTGATAAACCTCTGTCTAGGTTTTATTTCCCTTTCCCATTCACGCTGGTAAACCTCTAAGGTTTATTTCCCTTTCCCATTCACGCTGGTAAACCTCTAAGTTTTATTTCCCTTTCCCATTCACGCTGGTAAACCTCTAAGTTTTATTTCCCTTTCCCATTCACGCTGATAAACCTCTGTCTAGGTTTTATTTCCCTTTCCCATTCACGCTGGTAAACCTCTAAGTTTTATTTCCCTTTCCCATTCACGCTGGTAAACCTCTAAGTTTTATTTCCCTTTCCCATTCACGCTGGTAAACCTCTAAGTTTTATTTCCCTTTCCCATTCACGCTGGTAAACCTCTAAGTTTTATTTCCCTTTCCCATTCACGCTGGTAAACCTCTAAGTTTTATTTCCCTTTCCCATTCACGCTGGTAAACCTCTAAGTTTTATTTCCCTTTCCCATTCACGCTGGTAAACCTCTAAGTTTTATTTCCCTTTCCCATTCACGCTGGTAAACCTCTAAGTTTTTTTCCCTTTCCCATTCACGCTGGTAACCTCTAAGTTTTTTTCCCTTTCCCATTCACGCTGGTAAACCTCTGAGTTTTATTTCCCTTTCCCATTCACGCTGGTAAACCTCTAAGTTTTATTTCCCTTTCCCATTCACGCTGGTAAACCTCTGAGTTTTATTTCCCTTTCCCATTCACGCTGGTAAACCTCTGAGTTTTATTTCCCTTTCCCATTCACGCTGGTAAACCTCTAAGTTTTATTTCCCTTTCCCATTCACGCTGGTAAACCTCACCACAGCCCTAGACCTTAGCTGTCCTGTTTTGCCTCCTTCCTCGACATAACTGAGGGGGTGCTGAGAAAGATCTTGACAAGGCTCGGAAATTTTATTCTTATACAGGGGTGAGTATATAAGGTGGCTGTTATCTCTTCCATCCACCTACTTCGTGGGCGATCTCTTCTTCTAGTTATCTCTGTTATTCTTAGTATGCATGGTTTGTGCGGGATACTATCTGGTGATCGAGTAAATTGGCCAAACCATTTTGTCTGTTATCAATGCTAACACACAGGAGAAGTCCATACATGCTCCCCATCTTTTCCTAGACGTTAGCATACTGCGCACACTCTGTAGCAGTGAATAGAACCCTGTTGATTGATGAGATGGCAGGCAGAATTCGATCCCACGCCCAGAATCCAAGACTTACCTAAAAGACCATGTCCCAGTCGATTCAGTTTTAAACTTTTTTGTATTTTTATTTGGTAAAAGAGGAAAAGTAGGAATGGATGAATAAACTAAGAAAAAAAAATAAACATTAGGAATTTTCAAAGCTTGAAGAACTGAATGCGCAAGTCTGTCTGGCATTCTGCCCTTTATCTTTCAGCTTCCATTATAATATAATCATTCAACATCAGCAGCTTTCATTCTAATATAATCACCCACCATCAGCAGCTTTCATTCTAATATAATCACCCACCATCAGCAGCTTTCATTCCAATATAATCATTCAACATCAGCAGCTTTCATTCTAATATAATCATGCAACCTCAATACAGCGCAATTATTACAAGCACGCGAATGGCAGCACTTAAAATAAGCCCTGTTGGCATACAAACGTGAGCCAAACCTTAAGGACATCCTCGTCCACAGCCACTTGAAGCAGAGCCTTACATATGTTGGCACCAGAAAATGTAACCGCCCCCGCTGCGTTACATGTCCGGCAGTATGGGAAACGAAAACGATCACATTTCCAAAAACTATCCTCACTCTTCATGAGGGATTCACATGCTAGTCCCGTAATGTGATATATGTCATCGTTTGCAAAAGATGCAGGATAACGCATATTGGTGAGACTGGGCTCAGATTAGGGGACTGCATGCAAAAACATCTGTACAACATCGCCCAGCATGCTTCGAAACCAATCCCAAATCATTTCAATGGCCCCAACCACAGAGGCAAATCTGATTTTCTGGTAACAGACATTAAACAATGTCACGCAGATGACATAAGCCGCATGGCACTTGAGAACCGCTGCATTCAAAATTATGGGGCGCTGGAACCACATGGGTTAAACTCGCTGTTCAGCTACACTTAACATTCTCTTCAATCATTATAGCATCTTTCCACTAAGCTCCACCCTTTCTTACTTGTCAAACCTTCTCATAGCATCACTTTGCAACCCTTCTTCCCTAATCATCTATTTCAACTTCTCCTGTCAACATTGTATCACTCTCTCTCCCCTCCCCGGTTCCCCATCCACCACCCCCAGTTACAACCCACCGACCACATATCACAGGTCTCTATTTAAACATTCTCCACGTTCTACTAAATCCATTCCTGACACACACCGCCGGACAAGCCACACCTTACAATTTGCAGCTAAGTACTCTATTTAATTTTTCTTTCTTTTTTTTTCTTTTTAATAGTATTCATGTGAATCTATACTTTATCTCCTCTCTCTATTTCTTCGTCCTATATGTTTTTGTATGATTAAGGTTCACGCCGAAACGTCACAACAGCCCTAGACCTTAGCTGTCCTGTTTTGCCTCCTTCCTCGACATAACTGAGGGGGTGCTGAGAAAGATCTTGACAAGGCTCGGAAATTTTATTCTTATACAGGGGTGAGTATATAAGGTGGCTGTTATCTCTTCCATCCACCTACTTCGTGGGCGATCTCTTCTTCTAGTTATCTCTGTTATTCTTAGTATGCATGGTTTGTGCGGGATACTATCTGGTGATCGAGTAAATTGGCCAAACCATTTTGTCTGTTATCAATGCTAACACACAGGAGAAGTCCATACATGCTCCCCATCTTTTCCTAGACGTTAGCATACTGCGCACACTCTGTAGCAGTGAATAGAACCCTGTTGATTGATGAGATGGCAGGCAGAATTCGATCCCACGCCCAGAATCCAAGACTTACCTAAAAGACCATGTCCCAGTCGATTCAGTTTTAAACTTTTTTGTATTTTTATTTGGTAAAAGAGGAAAAGTAGGAATGGATGAATAAACTAAGAAAAAAAAATAAACATTAGGAATTTTCAAAGCTTGAAGAACTGAATGCGCAAGTCTGTCTGGCATTCTGCCCTTTATCTTTCAGCTTCCATTATAATATAATCATTCAACATCAACAGCTTCCATTGTAATATAATCATCCAACATCAGCAGCTTTCATTCTAATATAATCACCCACCATCAGCAGCTTTCATTCCAATATAATCATTCAACATCAGCAGCTTTCATTCTAATATAATCATGCAACCTCAATACAGCGCAATTATTACAAGCACGCGAATGGCAGCACTTAAAATAAGCCCTGTTGGCATACAAACGTGAGCCAAACCTTAAGGACATCCTCGTCCACAGCCACTTGAAGCAGAGCCTTACATATGTTGGCACCAGAAAATGTAACCGCCCCCGCTGCGTTACATGTCCGGCAGTATGGGAAACGAAAACGATCACATTTCCAAAAACTATCCTCACTCTTCATGAGGGATTCACATGCTAGTCCCGTAATGTGATATATGTCATCGTTTGCAAAAGATGCAGGATAACGCATATTGGTGAGACTGGGCTCAGATTAGGGGACTGCATGCAAAAACATCTGTACAACATCGCCCAGCATGCTTCGAAACCAATCCCAAATCATTTCAATGGCCCCAACCACAGAGGCAAATCTGATTTTCTGGTAACAGACATTAAACAATGTCACGCAGATGACATAAGCCGCATGGCACTTGAGAACCGCTGCATTCAAAATTATGGGGCGCTGGAACCACATGGGTTAAACTCGCTGTTCAGCTACACTTAACATTCTCTTCAATCATTATAGCATCTTTCCACTAAGCTCCACCCTTTCTTACTTGTCAAACCTTCTCATAGCATCACTTTGCAACCCTTCTTCCCTAATCATCTATTTCAACTTCTCCTGTCAACATTGTATCACTCTCTCTCCCCTCCCCGGTTCCCCATCCACCACCCCCAGTTACAACCCACCGACCACATATCACAGGTCTCTATTTAAACATTCTCCACGTTCTACTAAATCCATTCCTGACACACACCGCCGGACAAGCCACACCTTACAATTTGCAGCTAAGTACTCTATTTAATTTTTCTTTCTTTTTTTTTCTTTTTAATAGTATTCATGTGAATCTATACTTTATCTCCTCTCCCATTCACGCTGGTAAACCTCTAAGTTTTATTTCCCTTTCCCATTCACGCTGGTAAACCTCACCACAGCCCTAGACCTTAGCTGTCCTGTTTTGCCTCCTTCCTCGACATAACTGAGGGGGTGCTGAGAAAGATCTTGACAAGGCTCGGAAATTTTATTCTTATACAGGGGTGAGTATATAAGGTGGCTGTTATCTCTTCCATCCACCTACTTCGTGGGCGATCTCTTCTTCTAGTTATCTCTGTTATTCTTAGTATGCATGGTTTGTGCGGGATACTATCTGGTGATCGAGTAAATTGGCCAAACCATTTTGTCTGTTATCAATGCTAACACACAGGAGAAGTCCATACATGCTCCCCATCTTTTCCTAGACGTTAGCATACTGCGCACACTCTGTAGCAGTGAATAGAACCCTGTTGATTGATGAGATGGCAGGCAGAATTCGATCCCACGCCCAGAATCCAAGACTTACCTAAAAGACCATGTCCCAGTCGATTCAGTTTTAAACTTTTTTGTATTTTTATTTGGTAAAAGAGGAAAAGTAGGAATGGATGAATAAACTAAGAAAAAAAAATAAACATTAGGAATTTTCAAAGCTTGAAGAACTGAATGCGCAAGTCTGTCTGGCATTCTGCCCTTTATCTTTCAGCTTCCATTATAATATAATCATTCAACATCAACAGCTTCCATTGTAATATAATCATCCAACATCAGCAGCTTTCATTCTAATATAATCACCCACCATCAGCAGCTTTCATTCCAATATAATCATTCAACATCAGCAGCTTTCATTCTAATATAATCATGCAACCTCAATACAGCGCAATTATTACAAGCACGCGAATGGCAGCACTTAAAATAAGCCCTGTTGGCATACAAACGTGAGCCAAACCTTAAGGACATCCTCGTCCACAGCCACTTGAAGCAGAGCCTTACATATGTTGGCACCAGAAAATGTAACCGCCCCCGCTGCGTTACATGTCCGGCAGTATGGGAAACGAAAACGATCACATTTCCAAAAACTATCCTCACTCTTCATGAGGGATTCACATGCTAGTCCCGTAATGTGATATATGTCATCGTTTGCAAAAGATGCAGGATAACGCATATTGGTGAGACTGGGCTCAGATTAGGGGACTGCATGCAAAAACATCTGTACAACATCGCCCAGCATGCTTCGAAACCAATCCCAAATCATTTCAATGGCCCCAACCACAGAGGCAAATCTGATTTTCTGGTAACAGACATTAAACAATGTCACGCAGATGACATAAGCCGCATGGCACTTGAGAACCGCTGCATTCAAAATTATGGGGCGCTGGAACCACATGGGTTAAACTCGCTGTTCAGCTACACTTAACATTCTCTTCAATCATTATAGCATCTTTCCACTAAGCTCCACCCTTTCTTACTTGTCAAACCTTCTCATAGCATCACTTTGCAACCCTTCTTCCCTAATCATCTATTTCAACTTCTCCTGTCAACATTGTATCACTCTCTCTCCCCTCCCCGGTTCCCCATCCACCACCCCCAGTTACAACCCACCGACCACATATCACAGGTCTCTATTTAAACATTCTCCACGTTCTACTAAATCCATTCCTGACACACACCGCCGGACAAGCCACACCTTACAATTTGCAGCTAAGTACTCTATTTAATTTTTCTTTCTTTTTTTTTCTTTTTAATAGTATTCATGTGAATCTATACTTTATCTCCTCTCTCTATTTCTTCGTCCTATATGTTTTTGTATGATTAAGGTTCACGCCGAAACGTCACAACTTTATAGTCGTTAAGTAATAAAGCTGTTCCTACATTTTTCCTAGTTTATACATTAACATAAGCTGGGCAACCTTTATGCGTAACTCCTCATACAATCAAGAAATATAGTTGAGAAATTATAGCAGAAACTCAGGTTGTCTTGTCTTATCTTGTGCTATCTCTCTGTAACTCCAACCTTGTGTTCTTTACAGCCGATGCTGATGAAGTGTTGAGGCACAGCGTCGTATCGGCGTGGGAGCGGGTTATGGCAGCTACTTTTTCAGTCCCGGAGTACAACTAAAAAGAGGATGTGCAATGCTTCTTTAGCAGACTCCACCACCATGGGGAATATGGTGATCCCTGCCCCATTAGCCGAGATAGGCCTGTTACTTGGGGGGGGGGGGACGGGACAACGGAGAGGTAGGATAGGGTATTGATCAGCTATGGTTCGCTAAACCTGACGCTAGCATATCAGCTATGAATCACCGATCGCCTCATCGGACAGCTAGTCTGCATAAACTCAACTGAGGGAGCCACAGTTTGGATTCAGAAAAGGAAGAAGTTGCACTGATGCGATATTTGCGCTCCGTCAAGCAACTGAATATGACCCAAGAACTTAACGTCATCTTTGTGGACCAAGACAAAAGCTTTTGACAGGGTTAACAGAAACAAGCTGTGGACAGTGTTAGAGGAGTATGGTGTAACATGGCAACTACTGGAAAACATAATGTCATTATACACAAATTGTCAAAGTGCAGTAAGGACAACAGCAGGCAACAGGGATTGGTTCAGTGTGACATGTGGAGTCAGACAGGGCTGCCTATTGCCACCATTACTAATTATAATCTACATGGACAGAATAACGAAAGAAGCAAACCCAAACTCACTAGAGCTGAACGAACTAATGTTCGCAGATGACCAGTGTATAACACACGAGGACCTGAATTACTTACAAGACCATATGAACAATCTCCATTAGAGCTGTAATGTTACCAAAACAGATAGCACGAACGTTAGTAGATTGCCAAGCCCATTGAATGTATATAGTGAAGACAGCAAAATACAACAAGTAAAAGAACGCAAGTATCTTGGGTGCATGTTCATAGAAGATGGGAAGCTTGTTAAAGAAGCTGATGTTAGAACACAGAGAGCCAATGCTGTTACATACCAGCAATCCCCGCTGCTAACACATTGCAAAATCTCACTTGAAACCAAGAGAAAACTAATTAATAGCATATTCATACCAACGATGTGCTACCAATGCCAAACATGGTCACTTACTAAGAAACAACAGAATAAAATAACCGCATGTAAAAAGAGATGTTTTAGGAAAGCAGCAGATATCACCCGGTGTGACAAGCTAAGAAATGACACCATAAGACAGAGTGCAGGAACTAAACCATGTCTATGACACATAGAGAAGCAAAGAATCAAGTGATTCGGCCACTTAATGACCTAGTCAACGAGTTATTCAAAATTCAGCTATACTTAACATTCCCTCTCTATTCTTCTTTTTCCTGTACTGTAAATTATCTTCCAGAACCCTCGCTGTCTTAGATTACAAACCTTCTACCCAACCACATTTGTCTACTCCACCCATTCATCCTTTTCTTGGCTTGATTACCATTTCATTTCTCTCTCTCGCTCTCCCCGTCTTATGTTTACTACCAACATCTTATCTTATATCCTTCCCGTGCCGTTAGACGTCACATAGGGCTCGCAAAGTAGTTCGCCAATATTTCCTGTCTTCGGCGAGTCTTTCAAC
Organism: Achatina immaculata; assembly: GCA_009760885.1. Classification (NCBI taxonomy): domain Eukaryota; kingdom Metazoa; phylum Mollusca; class Gastropoda; order Stylommatophora; family Achatinidae; genus Lissachatina; species Lissachatina immaculata. Next base: position 22,704,133 of record CM019710.1, read on the forward strand.
CTCAACAAAGGATTTTATGCCTGTTAACTTGGCCTCTCTTAATAATGTTCTCTTCAGAGTTTCACGCGGTCTGCCCCTTTTTATTCGGCCTGTTGTGTTCCACTTGATAGCTTGTTTTGGGATTCTCTGCTCATTTCTTCTCATCAAGTGGCCAACATATGTCCATCTCCTTTTCCTGATCACCCGTGAGACTGGTTGTTGTTCAGTCATCTGTCTTATCTCTGCATTGTTCTTGAATTCATTCCACTTGATGCCGAGTATTTTCCTTAGGCATTTGTTTTCAAAAGAGTCTAATTTCTTTTCTATTTCTTTAGTTGTTTTCCAGCTTTCGCATGCATAAATGAGGGTGGATATTACATTTGAATTGAATAGTCTTAACTTGGTTTTTGTGCTTATAACTTTTGAATTCCATATGTTCTCAAGATTCTTGAAGATTGATGCTGCTTTTGCAATTCTGATCCTAACTTCCTGTCTAGTGTCACCACCCTGGTCCATGTAGCTGCCAAGGTATGCAAATTGATTGACTTCTTCAATATCTGTCCCTTCTATGTGTATTTTTCCATTTTGATTGATGGGAATTTTCATTATTTTTGTTTTGTCCTTGTTAATTTCAAGTCCTATTTTGCTAGCCAATGAAGACAGGCTATCTGTTTTTTCTTGCATGGAATTCACATTGTTACTGATAAGTGTTATGTCATCAGCAAAATCAAGATCTTCTAGTTGGGTCCCTTGTACCCAGTCAATACCTGTGTTACCTGAGCAGCATTTTTTCATTATGAAGTCTATTGTAATCCCAAAAAGTAAAGGAGACAGTATACATCCTTGTTTCACGCCTTTTTCAATCTGAAACCATTCACTCATCCCTTCTTCTGTCTTGACTGCACAACCATATCCATTGTATAAGTCCTTAATGATGTTGACAATTTTAGATGGTATTCCATATAGACATAAAATTCTCCATAATGAATCTCTGTGTATGCTATCAAATGCCTTCTTAAAATCTATGAAATTCAGTATTAATGGTTTCTGCTTTTCAATATGTTCTTCAAGTATTATTCTGAGAGTAAAGATCTGGTCGAGACAGCTTCTCCCTTTTCGAAATCCTGCTTGTTCTTCTCTCATTGCAGCATCCACTATATCTTTGATATATATTTTACCAACATATCACACCTTAAATCTTCATTTAAACATTCACGGTAACTAACCACACCAAACAGCTGGACACGGCTTCTTGTAAGTCACAGCTAAGTGCTCAGTTCCTAATGTTTGTATATTGAGAACATTACTAAACAGGTTGCTGTAAGGAATGGAAAAACTAATTATGTCAGTCCGTAAGAACAGCGAAGAGCAGAACCTCTGTCTTAATGCAAAGAAAACTAAGTTGATGACAACTGACAAAACAAACAAGGCAGCTGAAATATGAATCAATGAGGAAAAATTGGAAGAAGTGGAGAGTTTTGAATATCTTGGATCACTGCTAACTAATAATGGAGATACAATGAGGGAAATTAAAGGAGGGCATCTATCACTCTTCAGAAAGAAAAACAAATAAAGAATCTGTGGAGAGGAGCAGACAGAACTACAAAAATAAGATTTTTAAGGGCATGCATCTTTCCCATCGCAACATATGCCTGTGAGACGTGGACACTTAATAAAACAACTGAGAAACACATAAATGCCTTTGAATGTAAATGCTACAGAAGAGTTCTCCAAATATCGTGGACACAAAAAAGAACAAATATATCTATACTGCAAGAGCTTAATATTGAAGAATGCTGGCTAGTAAAGAGGATTAAGGAGAGGAAACTTAAATATTTTGGACACATTAAACGTCATGATAATTTAGAGAAGACCATATTGGAGGGATACATAATGGGAAAAAGAAAAAGAGGAAGACCAAAACGAAGATGACTGCAAGACATCGTTAATGATCTGCAAATGGACGCAGCAGCAGCAGGCGATCTTGCTCACAACCGAGAGGCCTACAGTAGAGCTGTTTGGGAGGCAAAGTTCCGCAAGGGACATGCAAATGAATGAATGACTAAACAGGTCAAAAGATGATAATGGAAATGACTGGGCAACATACTACAAATGGAAAGGACAAGACACCCTTATACTTCCTTGACTTGGACAGCTCAAAGGAAAGTGACATGGTTCTCACTGAACAACCATATTGTTAACACTGATATGATGTGAGACTGGGTGGTGAGAATGTGACAAGAACCAACTTGATGACATACTTGGGAGTGAAGTTTGATCACAGTCTATGTTTCAAAGAACATGTTGACCATATGATAACAAAAGCTCACAAAAGTCTATCAGCTATGAATTTCAAGGCAGCTGCCAACTTTGAGCAAAGGCCGCTATTACTTCTGTACCAGAGACTGGTCCTTGCAACCCTGGCCATCCTCATTGCCAACCCTACGCAGATGAAAAGCTCAAAGAGGTGCAAAATGAAACCATGCACATTATCTTGGGGGTGTACAAGAGACATCTCCTGTGTAGCGATGAGATACTTCCTTGATATCCCAACCATGAATCTCAGGATCAAGATCTGGAGGGTGCATGCTTACCTCAAGATAAGCACAGATAAGGAGAACCCATTGCACCAAGAACTCCTCAAAGAAAAAGGTGGCAGGCTAAAGAGGAGCAATTCATGGATGGGTCGTGTAGAAGATGTCAACCCTAGCCAGGGATTGGTACCTGTGCCACCGGTATTCTTTTGCATTTTCAGGAGCAAGGAGCAGAATCCACTTGCTGTGAATACAGAGGTCAACAGCCTCATCAGTGAAAATTCCAATGAGGCAGATGCAGTTATTTACACAGACGGATCTTTGTACGGCATTAAGGGAGTGCATGGACACTCACAGCAGGCTCAACAGGCAGAACAATCCAAGGAGTTGGCTGTGCCTTCACTGTGACCACAAGCAGCTTGACGATGGAGGTGATGCAGCGATTAAAGCATTCGTCTGGCTGGGGTCACAGGACTATGCCCGGGTCCGCAGTGTAAGTGATTCACTGAGTATGGTCTGGAAGATTGAGGCGGGTTCTGTACGCAGGTTGTGGCTTGAGTCACTGCAGAGATCAACGATCTGCAGAGTCACCTTCATCCATGTCTCTGGGCACGCGGGCACCCAGGGAAATGAGAGAGCTGACAGACTGGCATCCAGGGAAATGAGAGAGCTGACAGACTGGCATCCAGGGAAATGAGAGAGCTGACAGACTGGCATCCAGGGAAATGAGAGAGCTGACAGACTAGCATCCAGGGAAATGAGAGAGCTGACAGACTAGCATCCAGGGAAATGAGAGAGCTGACAGACTGGCATCCAGGGAAATGAGAGAGCTGACAGACTAGCATCCAGGGAAATGAGAGAGCTGACAGACTAGCATCCAGGGAAATGAGAGAGCTGACAGACTAGCATCCAGGGAAATGAGAGAGCTGACAGACTAGCATCCAGGGAAATGAGAGAGCTGACAGACTAGCATCCAGGGAAATGAGAGAGCTGACAGACTAGCATCCAGGGAAATGAGAGAGCTGACAGACTAGCATCCAGGGAAATGAGAGAGCTGACAGACTAGCATCCAGGGAAATGAGAGAGCTGACAGACTAGCATCCAGGGAAATGAGAGAGCTGACAGACTAGCATCCAGGGAAATGAGAGAGCTGACAGACTAGCATCCAGGGAAATGAGAGAGCTGACAGACTAGCATCCAGGGAAATGAGAGAGCTGACAGACTGGCATCCAGGGAAATGAGAGAGCTGACAGACTAGCTGGCTCTGCCGTCATCACAGATGGACAACCACTGGATCGAGCTGATACTGTTAATGCAGTCTGAGAGATAGGCGGAGTGGAGGACTGCAAGAGCAGAAAATCCACATCACTGCTTAGACTGAGAGAACTGAGAGTACAGATCAGCATGGCCAGGAATGAGAGGCATAATGGACGCACAAAAGGACCTGTCAACCAACACAGGATGGGCATTATCAGCTGCAGGACACAGATGGCAGATGTTTGAGAGTGGGGGGATTTGAGCACCTACGGGCGTTTCCAGAGTGCGGTGATGATAATCCAGGTCATAAATCATAAACCTCAAGGGAGAAGAAAGAGGAGACAGTCACTAGGGACAAGGGGACAGCCACTAGGGACAAGGAGACAGCCACTAGGGACAAGGAGACAGCCATTAGGGACAAGGAGACAGTCACTAGGGACAAGGAGACAGCCATTAGGGACAAGGAGACAGCCACTAGGGACAAGGAGACAGCCACTAGGGACAAGGAGACAGCCACTAGGGACAAGGAGACAGCCACTAGAGACAAGGAGACAGCCACTAGGGACAAGGAGACAGCCACTAGGGACAAGGAGACAGCCATTAGGGACAAGGAGACACGCAATACAGGAAGGACTAAAGGAAGTGAGAAAGACATGGTCTTAGGTATCCCGACTTGCTCAAGACAATACTGCCTGGTGAACCTTTGGTGATACCATATGCTCCATTGAGGAGTATAGAGGACTGATGATGATGGTTTGTACAGCTTTCATGTAAATATATATTTTATCTTCTTTTCCTGTATGTTTTTGTATGATTAAGGTGTAAACCAAAACGTTACAGCTGTGCTTTACTTAATTTAACCTTCCTCTTGCACCGTGAAGTGTCAAGGGGAGATGCAACTGGCATTTTGGGCCAAATGAGAGGTCTCAATGCCATAATTTAATGAGCGTTTCTCTGATACCATCTGTCCATCTGCTTAGACTGAGAGAGATGGTAGTACAGACCAGCATGACCAGGAACAAGAGGCATACTGGACATTTCTGGGACTTCCTCTTGATCTGCAGTTCTTTGACTGAAGATTCTTGTGACTGGCTGTGAGTGTGTCATTCTCATTAAGTGGCCGAACCACTCGATTCTTTGCTTCTCTATGTGCCGTATACATTATGTAGTTCCTGCACTTTGTCTTATGGTGTTATTTCTTAGCTTATCAAACCTGGTGATGTCTGCTGCTTTCCTAAGACGTTTCATTTCACATGTGGTTATTTTATTCTGTTGTTACTTAGTAAGTGGCCATGTTTGGCATTGGTAGCACAGCGTTGGTTTTCTCTTAGCTTCATGTAGGATGTTGGAGTGTGTAAGCAGCAAGGCGTAAAAATGAGCAAGATATTGTATTTGTTTATACATTTTATATATGCTTTATATGTTTTATATATGCTTTGTTTCACATTTATTTTAGTTTACAGTGATTATTTAAAGTTATAAGCACAAAAACCAAGTTAAGATTATTCAATTCAAATGTAATATCCACCCTCATTTATGCATGTGAAAGCTGGAAAACAACTAAGAAATAGACAAGAAATTAGACTCTTTTAAAAACAAATGCCTAAGGAAAATACTCTGCATTAAGTGGAATGAATTCAAGAACAACACAGAGATAAGACAGATGAGCAAACAACAACCAGTCTCATGGGTTATCAGGAAAAGGAGATGGACATATGTTGGTCACATGATGAGAAGAAACAGTCAGAGAATCCCAAAACAAGCTATCAAGTGGAACACAACAGGCCGAAGAAAAAGAGGCTGATCAGGTGAAACTCTAAAGAGGACATTGTTAAGAGAGGCCAAATTCGTAGGCATAAAATCCCTTGATGAGGTTGAAAAGCTCACCAAAAACAGGAAAACTTGCCGAACTACCTATGTGACGTTTAGCGGCACGGGAAGGATATAAGATAATTCTTCTCCTCTCTTACTCCAATTCCTCATCACATATTTCCAGTCAACCCAAGTTCAACCACTGCAACTCTCATTCTCTCCTTAGTAAATACAGACAAAACTCCACTAATTAACCTACACACAACTCAGTCATCTTTTAATACATGAAAATCTCCATTACAATGACATGAATCAAATGATTCAGATTGGAAATCTTATATCAAGCATACAGCATCTATTATGATACATAATAAAATCTTTAGAAAAAAAAACAAAAAAAAACATTATAAAACATTACACTTCCAAGATTTCTCTTCCCTTTTGTGTGAATCCTGAAGGTCTCTCTAGATTGCCAAGTTGAATGAAACTAGTAAGTGCACTCGTCATATTTGTAAATCCTCTCCCTTGTATGTGTTCTTCTGTGTTCTGAAGGATGCTGCTGTAAGTAGTGTCAACACTAGAGGTATCACATTTGTGTGATATATCCCCCTTCTTTTCTTTCCTATGTGTTCTTCTGTGTACATAAAGGCTGCCATTTTCAGAAACTGAGCACCACAAACATCACATCTGTAAGGTTTCTCTCTTGTTTGTGTTCTGTTATTTTTAAGGTTGGAATTATCACCAAAAAAAAAATCTGAAGATCACAAATATCACATTTGTAAAGTTTATTTTTGTTTTGTTTTCAGTTTATACTCTCTCATCCTGTATATAAAATACAAGCTATACTCCTTAATAAACTACAAACTTTTCCACTTTGATGTCAGCTACATGTCTCCATGATTCATACAATTTTAACATTTTAGACTTTTTTACAAGCAACTAATTCAATTAATTATTTATTCTGAATAGAGTGAAACTGTAGTTTAGTAGATAGTTTTGTTTGTAGCCCACACAAAAAGACTTTTAACCAGACAGACTACGTATTAATCAACAAATGATTCCGGAATGCATTAAAGACAACAAAAACCATGCTGGGAGCCGACTGCAATAGTGACCATGATCCACTCTGTGGAAAAATTAGAATAAAGCTAAGGAAAGCATGCAGAAAAGTGAGAAACATCAAACTGAATACAGAACTCCTTAAAAATGACCAAGAATTGCAAGAACAATACAAAGTTATTATAACAAATAGATACAATGCAATAGCAAAGATAAATAGTATAGATGAACAATGGGCAATGTTAAGAGATTTTATCCACCAAACTGTTAAGGAGATAATACACCAAAAAAAGAAGCCCCTAAACATAAATGGATGACAGCAACATCTTAGGGCTGACAGACAAGAGGAGGAGGAGTAAAAATAACCAAGAAAAATATAGCAAGATTAAAGAAATAAGATGCAAATGCAGAGAAGCAAAAGAAGTGTGGTTAAATGAACAGTGCAGACAAACAGAGGACTCCCATAATAAAGGCAGCAAAAAACATGCATAAACGAATTAATGAACTCACAGGCAGGAAAACAAAATGTACCACAGGATGCCTGAAATCAAAAGAAGGTAAAATGTTAATGGGAAAAGAAGACATTGTGGACAGGTGGACAGAGTACATTGGTGAGCTATATGGAGGAGAAAGACCAGAATTAACACCAGATACTGAAAACTGTGATGGACCACCAATACTTGAAGATGAAATCATAAATGCCATCAAACACATGAAGAAAGGAAGAGCAACTGGGCCAGATAATATAACAGTGGAAGAAACAGAGGTGCTAGAGGAGACAGGAATAAAAATAATAACCAAGTTACTGAATGACATTTACAACAGTGATTATATGCCCAGTGATCTGCTTAAATCCACGTTTATAGCACTACCAAAGAAACCAGGTGCAAAGGATTGTGATGATCACCGGACTATCAGCCTCTCATGTCACATAACGAAGCTACTTCTGAGAATAATTATGAGAAGAACAAGGAAAAAGATAAAAAAATGGAAATAGCAGATGAACAGTTTGGATTTGTTGAAGGAAAGGGAACACACAAAGCCATTTATGCTTTACGAACACTAACAGAAAGAGCTTTAGAAGTACAGAAAGATCTCTACTTATGCTTCACTGATTACACCAAGGCATTCGACAAGGTGAAACATAATGAAATTATTAAAATGCTTGAAGACATAAACACAGACGGCAAAGACCTGAGGATTGTAAAACATCTATACTGGCAACAGGAAGCAGTGATCTGAGTTGAAAATAAAACTAGAAAATACCAACCAATAAAACAAGGAGTGCGACAAGGATGTGTACTATCTCCAGACCTTTTTTCTCTGTACAGCAAGAATATTCTAAGAATGATCATCACAGAATCAGGTATAAAAGTAGGAGGATACAATATTAACAACCTTTGGTATGTCAATGACACAGTACTGATAGCTGAGAACCAACAAGACCTGCAAAATCTCTTGGATAAAGTCACCAAATAAAGTGAACAGAAAGGCCTTACTTTGAACATAAAAAAGACAGAGACTATAGTTGTATCTAAGAAACAGAATCCATCAAAATACAGTATAAAATTAAATGGAACTCTTGGAGCAGTAATAACTTCAGATGGGAAATGCAAAACAGAAATTAAGAATAGAACAGGCTAAGTAAAGACTGCATTTCAGAGAATGAGAAACATATTACCCAACACATCCTTATCAATGAATGTTAGAAAAAAAGTCCTAAAATGCTATATTGAACCTATCTTGTTATATGGAAGTGAATTATGGACAATAGGCAGGTCTGCACAAAAATCATTGGAAACAGCAAAAATGTGGTTTATTAGAAGAATGTTGCGAATCCCCTGGACTGCAAACATAACTAATGGAGAATGTTTGAGAAGAGCTGGAGATACAAAAAGATCTTGTAAAAAAAAAATAATAAGAAAGAGAGACAATGTACTTTCATAGGACATGCAATGAGAAGAGGGGGCATTGAAAATATTATAACAACAGGAAAAATAGAGGGAAGAAGAGCCAGGGGAAGATCAAGAGAAATTATACTGGACAGTCTGATGGGATGGTGTGAAAGGAGATCACCAACTGAGCTGATGGCCTGCATGAAGGATCGTGTACTCTGGAGAAGCATTAATAGCAAATGCCCATCAGCACAGCAATTGATGATGATGATGAGACAGTCATTACTGTGAGAATAACCCCCCCCACCGTGTGGTTACTGGGCCTCTGGAGAGAAAAGAATAGAACCACTGCCACCTTCTGGGTATGTCGTAAGAGGTGACTAAGGAGGTTAGGGGATAGCAACAAGCTGTTCTCTGTAAAAAAAAAAAAAAAAACGGAGCGTTACAGAAACATGGAAAGGAAAACCAGAAAACTTTGTCTTGGAAAAGGAAGGGACTCTGATAACAGAGCGCATGAAGTTATGCAGTCAAAGCTGAAAGGAAGCTGCAGAACCAACATCCCAACTGAGTACCAGGACACCTTTTACCATTGCATGTTGGAATGTTAGAACAATGTATGAAAGTGGAAGGCTGCCATGACAGCGAAAGAAATGAACAGATATAATATAAAGATACTGGGGCTGAGCTAACCACACTAGACAGGAACAGGTAAGCTTAGACTAGTAACAGGGGAGACAATCCTGTTTTCAGGCAACCAAAACCCAGATGCAACACTCTCAGAGGGCGTGGCACTAGTGTTATCCAGAATGTATAAAATAGGAAAAAAGTAGGAGCAGCTTTATTACTTAACGATTACAAAGTTGTGACGTTTCAGCGTCCCATAATTTTGAATGCAGCGGTTCTCAAGTGCCAGGTGGCTTGTGGCGTCTGCGTGACATTGTTTAATGGCTGTTACCAGAAAATCAGGTTTGCTTCTGTGGTTGGGGCCACTGAAATGATTTGGGACTGGTTTCGAAGCATGCTGGGTGATGTCGTATAGATGTTTTTGCATGCGGTCCCCTAATCTGAGGCCAGTCTCACCGATATATGTTATCCTGCATCTTTTGTAAACGATGACATATATCATATTTCAGGACTCGCATGTGAATCCCTCATGAAGAGTGAGGATAGTTTTGGGAAAAGTGATTGTTTTTGTTTCCCAAACTATGGGGCAGGTAACGCAGCGGGGGCGATTACATTCTCTGGTGCCAACATATGTAAGGCTCTGCTTCAAGTGGCTGTGGACGAGAATGTCCTTAAGGTTTGGCTCACGTTTGTGAGTACCAATCATGTTTACAAACAAAATGTTTACAAACGTGAGCCAAACCTTAAGGACATCCTCGTCCACAGCCACACACAAATGCAAGATCTGATCTTAAGCCAAGAATTCAGCTAAACTGGAATTATATATTAAAATACAAAAAAACAAAGATAATGAAAAGTAATAGTGCAAGCAATAGCCTCATGGTAACTGAGGGAGTGCCAATTGAGGAAGTAGAGTATTTCACATATTTAGGCAGCATAGTGGATAAATACGGGGGAATGGAAAAGGATGTTAAAGCTAGAATAACCAAGGCCAGGACAGCATTTATCCAACTTAACAAAATATGATCATCTAAGAACATCAAAACAAGAATGAAACTTCATCATCATCATCATCATGTGCCGCGCCGACTGGCGCTGACTGAGTACACGATCCTTCATGCAGGCCATCAGCTCAGTTGGTGATCTCCTCTCACACCATCCCGTCAGACTGTCCAGTATCATTTCTCTTGGTCTTCCTCTTGATCTTCTTCCTTCTATTTTTCCTGTTGTTATAATATTTTCAATGCCCCCTCTTCTCATTGCATGTCCCATGAAAGTACATGGTCTCTCTCTTATCTTTTTGACAAGGTTTTTGTCTCTCCAGCTCCTCTCATACATTCTTCATTAGTTATTTTTGCTGTCCAGGGGATTCGCAACATTCTTCTAATAAACCACATTTCTGCTGCTTCCAATGATTTTTGTTCAGACTTGCCTATTGTCCATGATTCACTTCCATATAACAAGATAGGTTATTGTATGTGAATGAAACTTAGGCTTTTCAATACAAACGTAAAGACTGTTCTACTATATGGTTCAGAGACAAGGGTTATGACCAAGACAATACAACAGAGGATACAAACATTCGTGAACTACTGCTGGAGGAAGATTTTAAACATTAAATGGCAGAACAAGATCAGGAATGAGGAGGTCTGGGAAAGGGCAGGACAAGAACCTATGAACCTACAAATCATGTCTAGGAAGTGGAGGTGGACTGGCCACACTGAGGAAACCTGACACCAGCATAGCAAGACAGGCACTGACATGGAATCCTCAAGGAAACATAAAATGAGGAAGACCTAGGCTTACTTGGAGAAGAGAAATTATGACAGTGCTCAGAGACGAGGAATACACATGGAAGGAAGCAGAGAATAATTCCAAGAACAGGGATGACTGGAGAGCCTTTATCCATGGCCTATGCCTTCAAGAGAGTAAAAGGCAATGATGATGATGACGTGAGAATGCCATCTTTTTTAAAAACATGTATGTAGTTACTTTCTGTACAGAGTGCACAGATAAGAGTGAAATGTAAATGTTGTATTTTATTTTGTTATGTTTCTCAGCTTTTCAATGTTAATTATGTTTGATATATGTGCAGAATATTTGTAGAATGTCTGGAACAAAGTAAATGCTGCATGATAAAGGGCAGAATGACAGTAATGCCTGCATTCCCAATTCTCAATCCTTTGTAAATAAAGATCAATCAATCAATCAATCAATCAATCAATCAATCAGTATGCTTTCTCTTGTGTGCTCTGAGACTACCACTATGTGAAAAGTCAATTCCACAAACATCACATTTGTAAAGTTTCTTTCCATTATGTGTTCTTTTGTGTTTATACAGGTGACCACTGTGATTAAAATGAACACCACAAACATCACATTTGTAAGGTTTTTCTCCTGTATGTGTTCTTTTGTGTGTCTTAAGACTGTCACGTCTAGTAAACATAGCACCACAAACATCACATACGTATGGTTTCTCTCTTGTATGTGATCTTTTGTGTGAAAGCAAAGTGCCACTTTGATTAAAAACAGCACCACAAACATCACATTTGTATGGTTTCTCTCCTGTATGTATTCTTTTGTGTGCCTGAAGACTTCCACCTTCATTAAACTGAGAACCACAAACATCACATTTGTAAGGTTTTTCTCCTGTATGTGTTCTTTTGTGCACCTTAAGACTGCCACCTTGAGTAAACTGAGCACCACAAACATCACATTTGTAAGGTTTCTCTCCTGTATGTGTTCTTTTATGTGCCTTAAGACTGCTACCTTGAGTAAACTGAGCACCACATACATCACATTTGTAAGGTCTCTCTCCTGTATGTGTTCTTTTGTGCACCTTAAGACTGTCACCTTGATTAAACTGAACATCACAAACATCACATTTGTAAGGTTTATTTCCTACATATTTAGACTCATTCATAGCCTCATGCACATCTGGTATCTGAAAATTCTTAGTCTCATGTACATCTGATGTTTGAAACCTCTTAGTTTCATGTACATTTGATTTTTTCAAGGTCTTAGTTTCATGTATATTCGACATTTGCCATTTCTTATTTTCATGTACATGTGATGTATCCCATATCTTATTTTCATGTATATCTGGTGTCTCCTGCCAGTTCTTTTTTTCATTTACATCTGATGTCTGCCAGTTCTTGATCTCATGTACATCTGATGTCTGGCAGTTCTTGGTCTCAAGTACATCTGATGTCTGGCAGCTCTTGGTCTCATGTACATCTGATGTCTGCCAGTTCTTATTTTCATGTACATCTGATGTCTGCCAGTTCTTATTTTCATGTACATCTGATGTCTGCCAGTTCTTATTTTCATGTACATCTGATGTCTGCCAGTTCTTATTTTCATGTACATCTGATGTCTGCCAGTTCTTATTTTCATGTACATCTGATGTCTGCCAGTTCTTGGTTTCATATACATCTGATGTCTGCCAGTTCTTGATCTCATGTACATCTGATGTCTGCCAGTTCTTGGTTTCATATACATCCGATGTCTGCCAGTTCTTGGTCTCATGTACATATTCAGCAGCTTGCTCTATTTTCATGTACTCATCAAGCTGGAAGAAGGACTGGTTGCTCAATAAACCAGGATGTATGTCTGAAATGTGAAAACAGGAAAAAATAAGAAACACAAGCCTTGTCTACTTGGTTAAAATGTAGTGAATTATATGTTACAGGAAACTCTCTATATACCAGAACTGAACAACTACAAAGGACAGTCAAATTCTTCACTATGTCATCAGCTGGCCAGAGCTTCTAGCTCACAACTACAAGGAGATCCACCACCACCAAACGTTCTAGGTACAAAAAAGAATAGAAAGAGTGAGGAAAGTGGCAGAAACAAAAATGACAGAAAGAAAGATGGCCACATATATATGAAGAGAGTCCAGCACAAAATGCTGACATTTTATGTTAGAATTTTTACAAGGTAGAGGCCAGAAAAGCTAAGTCTATATTTTTCACCCATCTTTTTGTGTTTTTATCTGTTTTTTGTATGTGATCCTTGAAAAAGGATTGTTGTATGTCCTTCATTTATACATCCTCATCTTGCTTTCTGCTATTCTTGTTTCTGCCCACTTTCCTCATTCTTTCCATCTTTTTTGTAAAACTGAACCATACTCCCATCTATTTTCTTTACTAGAAGCAGCTTTACTGCAGTTGTCATTTCTTTTATGTTCTAGGTACAAGCATGGTTAAACTGTCAGTCAAGAAATCTATGTTTATACATTTGTGTTCATAGTTCACAAACTTATTTTTAACCTTATTGTGGTGGTGGAGCTGAATGTCACACTAACTCTGACAGCTAAACCATCACTAACATCATTACCAGAAAGACTTCCTAAATCACAGGCATAAGACAGGGTCTGGTTTATTTACGCTGCTAAAGTTGCAGAACATGGGTGTACATGGAAAAAATGTATCAATGGCTGAAAAGTTAATGGGGCATTAGAACTATACAAATCCAGGCCAATAACAAACTTCCTAATCTGCCATCAAAGAAGGGCTGTCACACAGTTCTACTCTTTGCTCAACATTTCTTCAAATCTTTATAAATAATTCCTCACTATTTTGTGGAGAATTTTAAGACTATATGGAATACCATCTAAAATTGTCAACAACATATCTACAACAGATATGTTTGTGCATTCAACACAGAAGAAGGGATGTGGTTCCAGATTGAAACAGCTGTGAAACAAAGATGCATATTATCTCCCTTGCTTTTTGGAATTACCATAGACTTCATAATGAAAAAACGCTGCACAGGTAAAACAGGTATTGACTGGGTACAAGGGACCCAACTAGAAGATCTTGATTTTGCACGTGACACAACTCTTATCAGTGACAATGCGAAATCAATGCAAAAAAAAAAACAGATACCCTGTCTTCACTGGCTAGCAAAATAGGGCTTGAAATTAACAAGGACAAAATCATCTGTACCAGAGCATACACCATGGAAAGAAGCAGATTATACACAAATAACTATTCAGACTGAAGTGAAAGGTGTGCAGAATGGTGAGATGCACAGCAGTCTTGTAAGATCAACAGCCACACAGTGTTCTAGATGATAAATATCCATGTGACGCCTGGATACGTGTGTATACAGATGGATCTGCACACAATGCCATAAAGAATGGAGGGGCAGGAGCACATACTGAATATCCAAACAACACCACTGACAAGATTTCCATACCTACTGGAAAATACTGCAACAACTATGATGCAGAAGTTAGGGCAATTATTGCTGCAGTTGAAAAACTATCAGACTCCAGAACTGATACATGTCCTGTAGTAATTCTCACAGATGCAAGATCAGCACTGGAAGCTCTTCAGTGCAACAAACTACCAGACCTTATGGATGCCTTGTCAAAAATTGGCTTACAACATAGAGTCACTTTGCAATGGATTCTCTCCCACTGTGGGATACCAGGCAATGAGAAAGCTGACCATCTGGCCAAAGAGGGCACTGAAATGGAGCAACCAGACATACCAATCACCTATAATCAGAAGAAAAGCATGATAAAAACCTACAGGAAGCCACAAACACCACCACATGATGACTATCACATGCTAAACAGAAAGGAACAAGTCACCATCTTCTGTCTCCGAACAGGACACAGCCGACTCCGAAGTCATATGTATACGAAATTTAAGGTTGGTACTACTAATCTATGTACATGTGTCCAGGTGCCCCAAACTGTGGAACATATCCTCCAGAACTGCACCAACTATGAGACATTGAGAAATAATTACTGGCCCAGTGAAACCACTAAAGAAGATAAGCTCTACGGTTCCATACATGAATTACAAAAAACAGTGAAATTTATCCAAGAGACAGGACTGTAGATATAGACAGACAATGCGAACGAAGAAGAAGAACAAGGAAAAAAACAAAGATCATGAAACTTCTCATTAACCACGAAGGAAAAATACACATAGAAGGGACAGCTGTTGAAGCAGTACATCAATTTGCATACCCTGGCATCTACATAGACCAGGATGGTAACACTAGAAAGGAAGTTAGAATTGCAAAAGCACTGACCTTCAAGAATCTTGAGAATATATGACACTCAAAAGCTATAAGACAAAAACCAAGTTAAGACTATTCAATTCAAATGTAATATCCACCCTCATTTATGCATGTGAAAGCTGGAAAACAACTAAAGAAACTGACAACAAAGACTCTTTTGAAAACAAATGCCTAAGGAAAGTACTTGGCATAAAGTGGAATGAATTCAAGAACAACGTAGAGATAAGGCAGATGAACGAACAACAACCTTCTTCTTCTTCTTCGTTCACTTCTACCACCAAAAACCGCACTGTGAACCTACTGAATTCACGCCTGTGGTCCTCATTAGGTCCCGTGGTCCCCTGTGTGGTCCAAAATAGACCACACGAGATCCACGAAAGGACCACAAGAGATTCAGGGTGTCACAGTGCTTTAGCCTGTATTCTTGGTGGGTCTCGGAAGTGGGATTGCGTGACACCGTGGTTTTCATTGCACCAGTTTAGTCTAGGGTTGGACTTTCTCACCGGAAGACCTCGACGTGTTTAGGATATCAGTGCATCCCCGCTGGGTGAGAGGCAGTAGCCCACCCAGGCCAGAGTTGGACTTTCTCACGGGAAAACCTCGACGTGTTTTGAGATACCCGTGTATCACCGCCGGGTGAGAGGTGTTTGCCCATCCAGTCCAGGGTTGGACTTTCTCACCGGAAAACCTCAGCGTGATTAGGATACGCAAACATCCCCGCCGGGTGAGAGGTGGTTGCCTATCTAGACTTCCCTGGTCCAGTGTCTCCGACTTCAGCATTTTGCGGTCGTGGCCGCTACCCTTCCTAGTTGTGACCAGGATGGAGCCGGTTTAGGCATTATCCCAGTATGGGCGTGTTTGGGACGGGACCGACCTCTAGAGCAGAGGTACTGTGACATGCATAGCCTTCAAGATTCACCCCTGGTATGAGCCGGTTTAGGCAAAATTCACCAGTATGGGTGTTTATCAGGCGTTACCGACCTCTAGAGCGGAGGTGGCATGACATGTCCAGCCATCAAGTTCCACCCCTGGTGTGTGCCGGTTTAGGCATATTTCACCAGTGTAGGTGTATTTCGGACGTGGGCGGCCTCTAGAGCAGAGGTGCCGTGGTATAGCTCTCGTAGCGATACTACTGGACATACCAGTTAAACTTCACTTTCCACCACCTTTTCCCATCGGCTCCGCACAGCAACCTTTTTTGAAGAGTCTCGCCAGCAGTGAGACAAGCCGGTTCATGCATTTCACCCGACATGACTGCACTCAGGACGTGGCCAACCTCCAGACCAGAGGTGCCATGATTTGACTGTTTGCTTCGCTTTATCCTTTCTACCACCTTTTCCGCAGTGATGCTGCGCGGCAACCTTATTTGTACCTTTCTTCATTGGCCGGGAGGAGCACCGCTCCACGCACGGCAGCTGAAGATCTCGCCAACAGCGGCAGATGAGCTACCAAACGTGCCACTCATCTACCCTAAGTAACTGGTTTTCAGGCGCCAGATATTCGCCCTCGCCCCTTCTCCTGTCAGTTTAAACAGTTCTGCCACGGGAAGGCCAGGAGCTGGACTTGACTGCCAGAGGCTGTTTGAGGCGCATTTGCAGTCCTTAGAACCGAACAACAACCAGTCTCACGGGTGATCAGGAAAAGGAGATGGACATATGTCGGTCACGTGATGAGAAGAAACAGTCAAAGAATCCCAAAACAAGCTATCAAGTGAAACACAACAGGCCGAAGAAAGAGGTTGACCACGTGAAACTCTAAAGAGGACACTGTTAAGAGAGGCCAAATTAGTAGGCATAAAATCCCTTGATAAGATTGAAAAGCTCGCCGAAGACAGGAACATTTGGCGAACTACCATGCAAGCAATATGTGACATTTAATGGCATGAGAAGGATGTAAGATGTTGCTCCAAAACCCAGAAAGCCGTATCTCCCAATGACTCTGTTAGATCAGACCTACATAAAGTTGCTGAGAGACTTCAAGAGAGAGCTCCTCACTACATTAGACTCTGCAATTTCTGGAAGCTAGAGATTAATGCTACTAAAACCAAATATGTGGTCTTCACTCTCAGCAATAAACTGACAAAGACTGAACTCAAAATATCCCTTAGTCATACACAAGTAACCAGATATAAAAATATAACATGCCATAAAGTGTAACTTTGAAAAGTTCTTTTGAAAACTTAGTAGAAACAAGCTTCCAACAGACTAAACTTACTCAAGCAGTTCCTGTAGAGCTGACAAAGCAACACTCAGACAACTGTACACAGGATATGTTAGATCTATAATAGATTACAACTTTCCCCTCTCCCCTACGGCTCACATCAAAGAACCCCCATACACAAGGAAACAAAAGCCAGACACAAGCCCCTCATTTAATTTGTGGAGGTATGAGATCAACAGCCAAGCTATGTGTTAAACTGATGCAAACACAGAGTTACAGGATATAATGAGAGAAAAAAGTTACAGCTGAAGCAGTAGAAAGTTGTAAATACATGCCACCCGACACCCCAACTGTACTCAGTCAGTCAGTCAGTCAGTCATTTGAATGTCCCTTGGAGAACTTTGCTTCCCTAACATCTCTCCTGTAGGCCTCTGGGTTGTAAGAAAGATGCCCTTCTGTTGATGCATCCATTTGCAGATCACCAACAATATCAAGCAGCCATATTCATCTTGGTCTTTCTCTCTTTCTTTTTCCCGTTATGTACCATTCCAAGATGATCTTCTCTGTAGAAGTTGCCCCAACTGTGGTGTAGTAGATATGTGGAAGCCTAACAGAAGATGGAAACTAAACATTTCAGTTCTTACAACAAGAATGTAACTGTATACAATTTTAACTGCACAAAAAAAACTTTTCAAAACTTTCAAAATTGGACCACAACAAACACATAGAAGAAAGTGAAACTGTTCTGTCATCTGTGACAACAATATCATCTGGCAGTGAATATCAAAGAACATGAACATCAGAGACCATTAATATACTGACAGACTAGCCAGAGACAATGAATATACTGACAGACTAGCCACAGAGAAAATAAACATATTGACAGACTAGCCACAGAGACAATTAATATACTGACAGACTAGCCACAGAGAAAATAAACATATTGACAGACTAGCCACAGAGAAAATAAACATACTGACAGACTAGCCACAGAGACAGTTAATATGTTAACACTAGTAACAGAGACTATGAACATGCTAACAAAGAAACCACAGAGATAGTGAGTATGCTGAAAGATTGGCCACAAAGATAATAAACATGCTGACAAGTAGCTACAGAAACAAGAAACATGCTAAGATTAACCACAAAACAATGAACATGCTGACAGACTACTCACAGACACAACGAATATTTGGGACAGAGTAGCCACAGACTCAATGAATACAATGACAGGCTAGCCACAGATACAATGAATATGCTGACAGACTAGCCACAGATACAATGAATATTGGGACAGACTAGCCACAGATACAATGAATATTGGGACAGACTAGCCACAGACACAATGAATATGCTGACAGACTAGCCACAGATACAATGAATATTGGGACAGACTAGCCACAGATACAATGAATATTGGGACAGACTAGCCACAGACACAATGAATATGCTAACAGACTAGCCACAGATACAATGAATATGCTGACAGACTAGCTACAGACACAATGAATATTGGGACAGACTAGCCACAGACACAGTGAATATGATGACAGACTAGCCATAGAGATAATGAATACTGGGACAGACTAGTCACAGACACAATGAATAATGGGACAGACTAGTCACAGACACAATGAATATGCTGACAGACTAGCCACAGATACAATGAATATTGGGACAGACTAGCCACAGACACAATGAATATGCTGACAGACTAGCCACAGACACAATGAATATGCTGACAGACTAGCCACAGATACAATGAATATTGGGACAGACTAGCCACAGACACAATGAATATACTGACAGACTAGCCACAGACACAAAGAATATTGGGACAGACTAGCCACAGACACAATGAATATTGGAACAGAGTAGTCACAGACACAATGAATATACTGACAGACTAGCCACAGATACAATGAATACTGGGACAGACTAGCCACAGACACAATGAATATTGGGACAGACTAGCCACAGACACAATGAATATTGGGACAGAGTAGTCACAGACACAATGTATATAGTGACAGGCTAGCCACGGAGACAATGAATATTGGGACAGACTAGCCACAGACACAATGAATATGCTGACAGACTAGCCAGGAGCAAGACCAACCTAATACAACATCACCAACATGAAAACTGTGAAGGTACATTATCCACATCAACTACATACTCAGTATCTGAACCAGCCCTCACCAAACTCTTCTATTACTGACATTCTGTCCTGCACATTCCAAAACCTGCCCCAAATGGAAAGAAAGTAAACTCATGGACGAAAAAGTCAAAATCAGGTAACAGTTGACAAACTTACTTTTAACATCCACACATGACTTTGACTTTTCTTCACTTTTGGATTCTGACATTTTAATGCAGTCACTGACTGGAGTCCAAGTGTCTGCAAAGCTGTAGCTGAAGTTACTCTGAAAAGTTGAGTCAAATTTTAGCACAAACATTGTTTTTTTCTATTTGGTAGCAGTGGTTGTTATAGAAGCTAATAAAGCCTGTATCTTGTCTTGTCTTGTCTCCTTCCTCATACATCTTTCGGAGTTGCGGGGACAAATAGACATCTTGTTAAAAAAAAAAAAAAAGGTAAAGGATTTTCTCTTCACTTTGGTTCATGTCTGCACAGATTTTACCTCTGACTGTCTGTGGAAATATGAATGGTCTATGAATGATACAAGTTACAAAGGAAACAGTGTGTCAATTTTATTTTACTTATTTTTTTTCTGTATTTCTATAAGGTTGAAGACACAGCAAGTTGATAGATTCAAGTACTTAGGAATGATTATAACAGCTGACAGGAAATGTCACAACGAAATAAAAAGCAGACGTGCTCAGACCAAGTCAGCACTCCAGAAAATGAGAAACATCTTGTGCAACAGATCCATATCAATGGAAACAAGATTCTGAGTACTTAAATGTTATATCGAGCCAATTTTGTTTTATGGATGTGAAGCATGCTCCATGAATAAGAGAGTACAGCAAGAAATGGAGGCCATGGAAATGTGGTTCATAAGAAGGACGTTGAAGGTACCATGGACAGCTAAGAAAACCAAAGAAGTTTTAAGAGAGGCTGGAGTTAAAAGGCAATTATAGCAAAGATCAGAGGCAGATAAATGAGATTTGTAGTACAATTTCTGAGAAGAGGAAAATTGGAACACACTGTGGCAACTGGAAAAAATGAGGGAAGAAGAGACAGAGGATGACAGAGAGAGAAGTTACTAGATGAGTGTGACTAGGAAGAAAGTACAGACAGATCTCATAAACAAGTCTAAAGACAGGGAATTGTGAAGAGAAATGACCGCCTACGCCACGTGGCACGGCACTTGATTGATTGATTGAAGATGCAGCAGGATATAGTGATCAGTAACCCACAGCTGACCACTGGCATCAAGGTTGCTGAATTATAGCCATCTTTGCCTTGGTCTTTCTCTCTTTCTTTTTCCCATTATGTACCTTTCCAAGACTGTCTTCTCTAAATTCTCATGATGTTTAATGTGTCCAAAATATTTAGTTTTTTTCTGTTTAATCTTCTTTACTAGTCAACCTTATTCAATATTAAGTTCTTGTAGCACAGACATATTTGTTATTTTTTTGTGTCTATGATATTCTAAAATTGTCAACATCATTAAGGACTTATACAATGGATATGTTTGTGCAGTCACGACAGAAGAAGGGATGAGTGAATGGTTCCAGATTGAAACAGGCGTGAAACAAGGATGTATACTGTCTCTTTTACTTTTTTGGGATTACAACAGACTTCATAATGAAAAAATGCTGCACAGGTAAAACAGGTATTGACTGACTACATGGGACCCAACTAGAAGATCTTGATTTTGCTGATGACATAACTCCTATCAGCGACAATGTGAATTCCATGCAAGAAAAAATAGATAGCCTGTCTTCACTGGCTAGCAAAATAGGACTTGAAATTAACAAGGACAAAACAAATATAATGAAAATTCCCCTTAATCAAAATGGAAAAATACACATAGAAGGGACAGTCAATCAATTTGCATACCTTGGCAGCTACATAGACCAGGATGGTGACACTAGAAAGGAAGTTAGGATCAGAATTGCAAAAGCAGCATCAATGTTCAAGATTCTTGAGAACATATGGAATTCAAAAGTTATAAGCACAAAAACCAAGTTAAGACTATTCAATTCAAATGTAATATCCACCCTCATTTATGCACGCAAAAGCTGGAAAACAACTAAAGAAATAGAAAAGAAATTAGACTCTTTTGAAAACAAATGCATAAGGAAAATACTCAGCATCAAGTGGAATGAATTCAAGAACAATGCAGAGATAAGACAGATGACTGAACAACAACCAGTCTCATGGGTGATCAGGAAAAGGAGATGGACATATGTTGGTCATTTGATGAGAAGAAATGATCAGAGAATCCCAAAACAAGCTATCAAGTGGAACACAACAGGCCGAAGAAAAAGAGGCAGACCGCGTGAAACTCTGAAGAGGACATTGTTAAGAAAGGCCAAATTAACAGGCATAAAATCCTTTGATGAGGTTGAAAGACCCGCTGAAGACAGGAAAAATTGGCGAACTACTTTGCGAGCCCTACCTTGGAGCAGTAATAACTTCAGATGGGAAATGCAAAACAGAAATTAGGAACAGAATAGGCCAAGCAAAGACTGCATTTCAGAGAATGAGAAACATATTATCTAACGCATCTTTATCAATGAATGTTAGAAAACGAGTCCTAAAATGCTATATTGAACCTATCTTGTTATATGGAAGTGAATCATGGACAATAGGCAAGTCTGCACAAAAATCATTGGAAGCAGCAGAAATGTGGTTTATTAGAAGAATGTTGCGAATCCCCTGGACAGCAAAAATAACTAATGAAGAATGTATGAGAAGAGCTGGAGAGACAAAAAACCTTGTCAGAAAGATAAGAGAGAGACAATGTACTTTCATAGGACATGCAATGAGAAGAGGGGGCACTGAAAATATTATAACAACAGGAAAAATAGAAGGAAGAAGATCAAGAGGAAGACCAAGAGAAATGATACTGGACAGTCTGACAGGATGGTGTGAGAGGAGATCACCAACTGAACTGATGGCCTGCATGAAGGATCGGGTACTCTGGAGAAGCATAATAGCCAACGCCAGTCGGCACGGCACCTGATGATGATGATGTGACGTTTAACGGCACGGGAAGGATATAAGATAAGATGATATTTGAAGAATTCTTCTGTACCATTTACATTCAAAAGCATTTATGTGTTTCTCAGCTGTTTTGTTAAATGTCCAGGTCTCACAGGCATATGTTGTGATGGGAAAGATGCATGCTCTTAGAAATCTTATTTTTGTAGTTCTGTCTGTTCCTCTCCACAGATTCTTTAGTTGTTTTACTTTTTGATACAGAGCCTCCTTTTAATTTCCCTCATTTTATCTCCATTATTAGTTAGTCATGGCGAAGGTCGGGGGTTTGAATCCGGCCGGCGACACCCCAGTCACCCAGCTGTAGAAATGGGTACCCGACTTCTTCTGGAGTTGGGGAAGGAAAGGCAGCCAGGCGTGATATTGACCATATCACCCTCTAGTGTGCTGACTGGTCAAGGAAAATATGGGCACTAACACCATATCCCTATGTGCCTCTAAGGTATGACAGGGTTACCTTTACTTTACTTTACTTTAGTTAGTAATGATTCAAGAAATTTAAAATTCTCCATCGCTTCTAATTTTTTCCTCATTGATATTATTTCAGCTGCCTTATTTGTTCTGTCAGTTGTCATCAATTTAGTTTGCATTAAAATAAAGGTTTAGCTCTGCACTATTCTTAAGGACTAACATATTTAGTTTTTCCATTCCTTTTTGTGTTGTGGACACTGTCATCAGCATATCTAATAACAGGCATATCAGTGTTAACAATATGGTTGTTCAGTGAGAACCATGTCATCAGCATATCTAATAACAGGCATATCAGTGCTAACAATATGGTTGTTCAGTGAGAATCATGTCATCAGCATATTTAATAACAGGCATATCAGTGTTAACAATATGGTTGTTCAGTGAGAACCATGTCATTGATGCTTTTATAGGGTTGACAAGGGCATTAGAAACATTAAACTAGGAGGAAATATGATCAAGTTCTCTCTGCAATGTGTTGGCAGTCTCCTGTCTGTCTCTTACCTGTCAATACACTAGAATGTCATCTGTAAATCATGGCCATGAGTTGGTCATCTCCCTTAAATTCATGGCCAAGAGTTGGTCATCTCCCTTAAATTCATGCCCAAGAGTTGGTCATCTCCCTTAAATTCATGGCCAAGAGTTGGTCATCTCCCTTAAATTCATGGCCAAGAGTTGGCCATCTCCCTTAAATTCATGGCCAAGAGTTGGTCATCTCCCTTAAATTCATGGCCAAGAGTTGGCCATCTCCCTTAAATTCATGGCCAAGAGTTGGCAATCTCTCTTAAATTCATGGCAAAGAGTTGGTCACTCTAACCATAGCTGACTGCTGGCAATAAGATGGATAAGCCAATACTCAAGGTTGACAATTCCTTCCCCTCCCAATGAGCTATTGTTCAGCAACTCTCACCGTGTATACATTGAACTGGACTGGCAACAACGGAGAACCCTGTGGTAAACCTGGATGTATTATTATTGGTTCTGAAGATCAAAAGCCACATTTGAGAACCACCTTTCTCTGAGACAGGGCTGCAGCTATCCATCTGATGAGGAGAGGGTGCACTTCTAGTCTAAGAGGGATGTGCTTTAGGTAACTGAAAGGTACATTTCTATACCCTTTAAAAATAAAGATCAGTGACTCATTCTTTCTGTTGTACTCATCTTCTACTGTGTCTCCACATGTCTCTTCTTAGGCCTGAAATCCTTTGAAGACATCCTGAGCAAAGACTGCAGCATTGAGCCATGTCTCTTTGTTACTCCTATACCCTCCAAGTGTGGATGGGAACATGTGACAACCTTCCAGGTCAGTGGTGAGTTTATGTCTAACAACTTTCTCCAGTAGCTTGCCAACATTGTTCTGCATTGTGTTGATTCTGTAAGGGCTGATCTGGGAATGGTCCTTGTTTGGCTTCGGCAGCAGGTAGCTGTGTAGCCATTCCTCTTTGATTTGGCCACAGTGGATGCTAGTGTTGAGCTCTCTAGCCACATCTTACATATCACTGTCTGACAGATTGTCTGTATCATTATAGCAGAAGCCATCAGGGCCTGCGACTGTGTTACATGATCTTTTGAGCACTGTGTGAACAGTCTCAGTTATGACAGCATGTTCATCTTCCAACACCACCTCCTCACAAAGCTCTGAGACTGTCATCTTAATTAACCTTCAGTCTTGCAGCTTTGGGCTTCTGAGTGGCGAAGTGGTTAATGCACTGGTCTCTCATGACGAAGATCAGGGGTTCGAACCCAGCTGTAGAAATGGGTACCCGATTTTTTCTGGAGTTGGGGAAGGAAAGGTGGACTGGAGTGATGCTGACCACATCACTCTCTAGTATGTCAACAGGTCAAAGAAAATGTGGCCACTAACACCATATCCCTATGTGCCTCTACGGCATGACAGGGTTACCTTAACCTTAACTTGCAGCTTTATACATTGGGATATGTCCCACTAGTTAATTAAAAAAAAAAAATTACATTACTAAAAACATGAGTAACCTGGAAAGGTACCGAATATTCTAAGAATGATCACTACAGAACCAGATATAAAAGTAGGAGGATACAATATTAACAACATTAATATGCTGATGACACAGTACTGATAGCTGTGAACCAACAAGACCTGTAAACACTCTCAGATAACACCAAAGAAAGTGAACAGAAAGGCCTTACTTTGAACATCAAAGAGACTATGGTTATATCCAAGAAACAGAATCCACTAATATGTAGTATAAAATTAAACGGAACTATTCTAAAGCAGGTGCAGATATTCAAATATCTTGCAGCAGTAATAACTTCAGATGGGAAATGCAGAACAGAAATTAGGAACAGAATAAGCCAAGCAAAGACTGCATTTCAGAGAATGAGAAACATATTATCTAACACATCCTTATCAATGAATGTTAGAAAACGAGTCCTAAAATGCTATATTGAACCTATCTTGTTATATGGAAGTGAATCATGGACAATAGGCAAGTCTGCACAAAAATCATTGGAAGCAGCAGAAATGTGGTTTATTAGAAGAATGTTGCGAATCCCCTGGACAGCAAAAATAACTAATGAAGAATGTATGAGAAGAGCTGGAGAGACAAAAAACCTTGTCAGAAAGATAAGAGAGAGACAATGTACTTTCATAGGACATGCAATGAGAAGAGGGGGCATTGAAAATATTATAGCAACAGGAAAAATATTGGGAAGAAGAGCCAGGGGGAGATCAAGAGAAATGATACTCGACAGTCTGACGAGATGGTGTGAGAGGAGATCACCAACTGAACTGATGGCCTGCTTGAAGGATCGTGTACTCTGGAGAAGCATAATAGCCAACGCCAGTCGGCACAGCAGATGATGATGAAGAACTTGGAATAACATTGAATTAATCTCTGTTTCTAATGTTAATGTGTGCAAATCAGTTGAATACATTACCTAAAATGTAACATATCTTTTAACACACTATAAATCGATCAATCTCCTACTTTTAGGCTTTCTTACGACCATGCTAATCCAAGCACAACAAACATTCAAAATGGTTGTCAACGGTGTCGATCAGCTTTTTTCACCCTCAGAATTATAGTCAACCGGTATGTATGAGCTAGGAAAAAAAAGTAGGAATAACTTTATTAATTAACGAGCACACGTTAATGGTGTGTGCTCGTTAATTAATAAAGCTGTTCCTACATATTTCCTAGCTGATACATTTTGTTATCACAGCTTTAATGCGGTGGTTTCGTGCATCGTTACATCTTACATCCTTCCCGTGCTTTAAACGTCACATAAGGTTCTCATGGTGGTTTGCCAAGATTTCCTGTTTTCGGCGAGCTTTATTGTTTCACGTGGTCGACTTCTTTTTCTTCGACTTTTTGTGTTCCAATTGATAACTTATTTTGGGATTCTCTGATTGTTTCTTCTCAGCACATCACCGATATACGTCCATCTCCTTTTTTCCGGTCACCCATGAGACAGGTTTTTGTTCGCTCATCTGCCTTATCTCTGCATTGTTCTTGAATTCATTCAACTATTTACTGAGCATTTTGGTTCTAAGGACTGTTATTGCCAGAGGTGGAGTGGAGGATACGCTCTCCACTTCAATGGCGTGTGTCTCAAATAGCCTCTGACAGTCAAGTCCAGCTACTGGCTTTCTCGTGGCAGAACTGTTTAAACTAACAGAAGAAGGGGCGAAGGCGAATATCTGGCGCCTGAAAACCAGACGCTTCGGGTAGATGAGAGTCATGTTTGGTAGCTCATCTACAGCTGCTGGTGTGATTCTTCAGCTGCTGTGTGTGGAGTGAGCTCATCCCGGCCAATGAAGAAAGGAACAAATGGGGTTGCCGTGCCGCACTGTGGAAAAAGAGAAAGAATGGAATAAGCGAAATAAACAGTAGTCAAATCACGGCACCTCTGGTCTGGAGGTAGGCCACGTCCTATGTGCATTCATATCGGGCGAAATCCCTGAACTGTCTTAACCCAGAGATTTTCAGATGCCGCGCGTGGAGTGAAGCTCCTCCCGGCCAAGGAAGAAAATGCGGAAAAACAATCAGGGTTGCTGTGTGGCGCCGATGTAAAAAGGTAATGGAAAGGATAAAGTGAAGCTTAATCAGTATTCCAGTAGTATCGCGTCGAGAGCTACCCATACCACGGGGCCTCTGCTCAAGAGGTCGCCACGTCCAAAATACGCCCATACTGGGATAATATGCCTAAACCGGCTCAACCCAGGGGTGGAAGTCACTAATGGCGAGGATTCGTCCTCCTGGACAAAAGCTCCGTCCTGGTCACAACTAGGAAGGGTAGCGGCCACGACCACACAATGCAGAAGACGGAGACACTGGACCAGGGAAGTCTAGATAGGCAACCACCTCTCACCTGGCGGGGATGTCTGCGTATCCTAATCACGCTGAGGTTTTCCGGTGAGAAAGTCCAACCCTGGACTGGATGGGCAACCACCTCTCACCCGGCGGTGATACATGGGTATCTCAAAATACGTTAAGGTTTTCCGGTGAGAAAGTCCAACTCTAGCCTGGATGGGCTACCACCTCTCACACAGCGTGGATATACTGATATCCAAAACACGTCGAGGTTTTCCAGCGAGAAAGTCCAACTCTAGATCAAACTGGTGCAACGAAAGCCACGGTGTCACGCAATCCCGCTTCGGAGACCCACCAAGAATACAAGCTCAAGCCCTGCGATACTCTGAACCTCTTGTGGCCCTCTCGGGGACCTCGTGTGGTCCTTTGGGAACCACGGGACCTATAGAGGACCACAGGGGTAAATTCAGTAGGATCATAGGGCGGTCTTGGTGGTAGAAGCGAAAGAAGAAGAAGAAGAAGAGACAGAGTATTTTCCTGAGGCATTTGTTTTCAAAAGAGTCTAATTTCTTGTCTATTTCTTTAGTTTTTTTCCAGCTTTCACATGCATAAATGAGGCTGGATATTACATTTTAATTGTGCTTATAACATTTGAATGCCATATGTTCTCAGGATTCTTGAAGGTCAATGCTGCTTTTGCAGTTCTAACTTCCTTTCTGGTGTCACCATCCTGGTCTATGTAACTTCCGAGATATGCAATTCACATATTTCATAACTCAGAATAATAAGATCTAAATGGTGGCTGCATTAAAACATTTCATAAGAATAACAAGATCTAAATGGTGAAATTATTACTGGAGGAGAAAGAACCCGAACTGACAACTGAAGAAGTTTTATGGGCAATAAATAATCTGAAAAATAATAAATCACCAGGACATGATGAGATAACAGCTGAACTTATTAAAGCAGGAGGAAAGGAATGTGCAACAATGTAATCTATCATGCACTATGTAAAAGGATATGGCATTCAGGTATTTGGCCAAAAGAATGGAAAAGAACTACAAGGTCCAACAATTAAGTAATGAGACTGATTTTATTATGGTCAAGACAAAAATGGCATCTATGAAGCAAACTATGGAATCAAAGGAGGTAACCATCATCTATGATCTGGTAACTTTTCACTGCCACCAGATAAGCAGATGACAAACAAGCCGCCATTTTGTTGACCTAGTTAGAGGTGCATTGTCACGTAATCAGCATGGAGCAAAAAGCTAACATTAAATTCTGTTTAAAACTTGGAAAAAGTGCCACTGTGACAGTTGAATTGATGAGACAAGTTTATGGGTGTAATTCTGTATCTCATGCACAGATATTCAGGTGGTATTCATGATTCAAAAGTGGTGTGGAAACTATTACAAATGCAACTAGACATGGTCGCCCAATTTCTGTTTGCAATGAGGAAACTCATTGCAAAGGTCAGAGATTGGATAAAAGAAGACCATTGTTTGACTGTGAGAATGATGGCAAATGAATTTGGTGTTAAATGAGAGACTATTTGTAAAATTTTAGTGGAAGATTTGGGCAATAAAAAAAGTTGCTTGCCGGTCTGTACCACATGCATCGTCTGATGATCAAAAACATCAGCATGTTGAGTATGCAAAAGACATCATCAAAACGTGTCACAGAAATAAACATTTCTTAAATCTGATTGTTGCAGAGGATGAAACATGGATTTTACATTATAATCCCACAACTGAACGCCAAAGTGCTCAGTGGAAGTCATCATCATCACCAAGAGGCAAAAAATTTAATCTTCAAAAGTAGAAAGTGAAGACAATGTTGGTGTGCTTCTATGACAGCATAGGAGTTATTCACAAAGAATTTACTCCAGAGGGACAGACTGTCACTGCCAAAGTTTATTTAAGTATTTTGAAACACCTACTGAAAAGGATTCTCTGAATCCGACCCAAGTATTCAACACCTGGCAGTTTTTTCAATCTTCATGATAACACACCGGCTCATCAAGCAGTAGTTGTACAGGAATTTTTGGCCCCAAAAAAAGTGTGTATTCTCAACCATCCACACTATTCGCCAGATTTATCTCCCTGTGATTATTTTCTATTCCCAAAATTAAAGTTACCATTAGAAAGGACGCTTCTTTGAGGATGCTGATGACATCCAAAGGGCCGTAGCATCAAGTTTAAGAGCCATACCAACAGAAGAACTGCAGAGGTAATTCTAGTGTTTGTTAGATCGTGTCACTTGCTGTATCAACGCACGGGGGCTTACTTTGAATAAAATACAGGTTATATCTTCAGCTGTTGTTTATTTTATTTTTTATGGAATTAGTCTCATTACTTAATTGTTGGTTCTTGTATATTCATACCACTACCAAAAAAAGGGTAACTTGAAATTATGCATACATTACAGAACTGTTGCAAAAATAAGATTTTTAAGGTCATGCATCTTTCCCATCACAACATATGCCTGTGAGACCTGGACACTTAACAACACAGCTGAGAAACACATACATGCCTTTGAATGTAAATGCTACAGAAGAGTTCTTCAAATATCATGAACACAAAAAAGAACAAATATATCCATACTACAAGAACTTAATATTGAAGAAGGCTGGCTAGCAAAGAGAATTAAACAGAGAAAACTTAAAATATTTTGGACACATTAAACGTCATGATAATTTAGA
Source organism: Achatina immaculata (assembly GCA_009760885.1). NCBI lineage: Eukaryota > Metazoa > Mollusca > Gastropoda > Stylommatophora > Achatinidae > Lissachatina > Lissachatina immaculata. Next base: position 22,734,150 of record CM019710.1, read on the forward strand.
GAAGACCATCTTGTAAAGGTACATAATGGGAAAAAGAGAGGAAGACCAAGGCAAAGATGGCTGCAAGACATCGTTGATAATCTGCAAATGGATGCATCAGCAGCAGGCCATCTTGCTCACAACCGAGAGGCCTACAGGAGTGCTGTTAGGGAGGCAAAGTTCTGCAAGAGACATGCAAATGAATGACTGACTGATTTACAGGCAACAAATTCAATCAATTATTTATTCTGAATAGACTGAAATTGTAGTTTGTTAGACAGTCATTAGTGTGAGACTGTGAGAATAACACCTTGTTTTTCAACTCCGAGAAGACAAGCGATCCCTAAAAGGATCTTTGTGTGCCGGGCCACTCCCGACCGAGAACTCTATAAGGCTTCGGACTTTGTTTCATTGAAAACATGATGTTACTTTTTATTTAACCGTTTAGAACTCTTCTGAATCCAAAGTTAAACTAGTGTTTTAAGCATGGGGGATAAAGACACCATTTTGGATACATAGATAGGTGGGTAAAATTCAAGTTTATTTCGAGATTGAGTGGTAGAATGGTCACACCGACCGACTAGACCTATCTTATTATATGTGTTTCTCGTAGCTGTAGATCTGTTAGATTTATCGGATGTCACAAACATCCATAAATACTGATTTTTCTGTGTTGAAATTTGAATGACTACGTATTCTATACTGGATTATGACACAGTTAAGGTAAGTATAAAGTAGATTTTATTGTTCAGCCCTAAAATTTTTTTAGCGGCAAAATAAATAAATCATTGTTTCACACCAGGTTTTCCTTTTATTTGTTTATTTTTTAATGACAAATAACTTCATTTATGGAATCTTCATTCATTTCCACTTATTTTAATGTGATACACACGTGTTGATCATGGAATTAAGTTGGTACAATAACTTTTGCACAGGGACCCCCCCCCCCTCTCCAAAATGTCCGCGCCCTTCTTTAATGTCCGCATCGTCAGAAAATAAGGAATGGTTTGGAAGTAACCGGTCTTGAAAGAGTTAACATGTATGTAGTTACTTTCTGGACATAGTTCAGGCACAATAGTGAAACATAACTGTTGCATTTTATGCTATGTTTCTAAGCTTTTCAATGTTAATTATATTTGATATATGTGCATAATATTTATATAATGTCTGGAACAGAGTAAAAGGTCTAATGAAAAAGGGCAGAATGTCAGTCATGCCTGCATCCCCAATTAACCCTTTGGAAATAAAGATCAATCAATTAATCAATCAATCAATCAATCAGTATGCTTTCTCTTGTGTGCTCTGAGACTACTACTATGGGAAAAGTCAATTCCACAAACATCACATTTGTAAAGTTTATTTCCATTATGTGTTCTTTTGTGCTTATGCAGGTGACCACTGTTATTAAACTGAGCACTACAAACATCACATTTTTTTAACGTTTCTCTCCTGTATGTGTTCTTTTGTGTGTCTGCAAACTGCTACTTCTAGTGAACATAGCATCACAAACATCACATTTGTATGGTTTCTCTCCTGTATGTGTTCTTTTGTGAGCCTTAAGAATGCTACCTTGAATAAACTGAGCACCACAAACATCACATTTGTAAGGTTTCTCTCCTGTATGTGTTCTTTTGTGTGCCTTAAGACTGCCACCTTCGTTAAACTTAGCACCACAAATATCACATTTGTAAGGTTTCTCTCCTGTATGTGTTCTTTTGTGTGCCTTAAGACTGCTACCTTGAGTAAACTGAGCTCCACAAACATCACATATGTAAGGTTTCTCTCCTGTGTGTGTTCTTTTGTGTGCCTTAAGACTGCTACCATGAGTAAACTGAGCATCACAAACATCACATTTGTAAGGTTTCTCTCCTGTATGTGTTCTTTTGTGTGTCTTAAGACTGCCACCTTCATTAAACTGAGCACCACAAACATCACATTTGTAAGGTTTCTCTCCTGTATGTGTTCTTTTGTGTGACTTAAGACTGCCACCTTCAGTAAACTGAGCACCACAAACATCACATTTGTAAGGCTTCTCTCCTGTATGTGTTCTTTTATGTTTTTGCAGGTGGCATCCACGAGAAAACTGAGCACCACAAACATCACATTTGTAAAGTTTCTCACCTGTATGTGTTCTTTTGTGTGCCTGCAGACTGCCACTTCTAGTAAACATAGCACCACAAAAATCACATATATATGGTTTCTCTCCTGTATGTGTTCTTTTGTGTGCCTTCAAGTTGTCACCTTTAATAAACTGAGCAGCACAGACATCACATTTGTATGGCTTCTCTCCAGTGTGTATACTTTTGTGTGCCTTCAGTCTAACACCTTTAGTAAACTGAGCATCACAAACATCACATTTGTAAAGTTTCTCACCTGTGTGTATTCTTTTGTGTGCCTGCAGACTGCCATTTCTAGAAAACTTAGCACCACAAACATCACATTTGTATGGTTTCTCACCTGTGTGTATTCTTTTGTGTGCCTTCAGGTTGTCACTTTTAGTAAACCGAGCACCACAGACATCACATTTATATGGTTTCTCTCCTGTATGTGTTCTTGTATGTTCCTTCAGTTTGTCACCTTTAGTAAACTGAGCACCACAAACATCACATTTGAAAGGTTTCTCTCCTGTGTGTGTTCTTTTGTGTGCCTTCAGGTTGTGACCTTTAGTAAACTGAGCACCACAAACATCACATTTGAAAGGTTTCTCTCCTGTGTGTGTTGCTTTGTGTGCCTTCAGTCTGTCACCTTTAGTAAACGCAGCACCACAATCATCACATTTGAAAGGTTTCTCATTTGTATGTGTTCTTTTGTGTGCCTTAAGACTGCTACCTTGAGTAAACTGAGCTCCACAAACATCACATTTGTAAGGTTTCTCTCCTGTATGTATTCTTTTGTGTGCCTTAAGACTGCCATTTTGAGTAAACTGAGCTCCACAAACATCACATTTGTAAGGTTTCTCTCCTGTATGTGTTTTTTTGTGTCTCTTAGGAACGCTACCTGTCTGACAGTCCTTATTTTCATGCACATCTGATGTCTGCCAGCTCTTATTTTCATGTACATCTGATGTCTGCCAGTTCTTATTTTCATGTACATCTGATGTCAGCCAGTTCTTGGTCTCATGTACATCTGATGTCTGACAGTACTTGGTCTCATGTACATATTCAGCAGCTTGCTCCATTTTCATGTACTCATCAAGCTGGAAGAAGGACTGGTTGGTCAATAAACCAGGATGTATGTCTGAAATGTGAAAACAGGAAAATAAGAAACACAAGCTTTGTCTACTTAGTTAAAATGTAGTGAATTATATGTTATAGGAAACTCTCTATATACCAAAACAGAGCTTCTAGCTCACAACTACAAGGAGATCCACCACCACCGAATGTTCTAGGTACAAAAAAGATAGAAATAGTGAAGAAAGTGAGCAGAAACAAACATGACAGAAGAAAGATGAGCACATATAAATGAAGAGAGTCTGGCAAATATGCTGACATTTTATGCTAGATTTTTTTTACAAGGTGGAGGCCAGAAAAGCTAAGTCTATATTTTTCATCCACTTTTTTTGTCTTTTTATCTCTTGTGTTGTTTTGCACATGATCCTTGAAAAAAGGATTGTTGTATGTCCTTCATTTATATGTACTCATCTTGCTTTCTGCTATTCTTGTTTCTGCCCACTTTCCTCATTCTTTCCATCTTTTTGTAAAACTGAACCATACTCCCATCTATTTTCTTTACTAGAAAGACTTCCTAAAAAATCACAGACACATGTCAGGGTCTGGTTTATTTATGCTGCTAAAGTTGCAGAACATGGGTGTACATGGAAACAAATGTATCAATGGCTCAAAAGTTAATGGGGTAATAGAACTATACAAATCCAGGCCAATAACAGACTGCCTAATCTGCCATCAAAGAAGGGATGCCATACAGTTCTACTCTTTGCTCAACATTTTTTCAAATCTTCATATACTGTTCAAAAAAAGAAACGGTACACTACTGTAGTCATAATGGACACCAAATTTCAAACTTGTATCAAAACTGTATTTTACGGAATTAATGTTTCAATTTTGGCAAGAAGAAACTTTAAGACTTTAACAATGAAATGATGTTCATTAAATATGGTTTGGACTTTTATTCTCTGCGACATTTCAGTAAGGTGTATGGCCTTCTCTGGCCAGTATCAGAGAACGACATCTCTTTGAAATGGATCCAATTATCCGTTGGATCTGTTGTTGTAGCATGCCTGCCCAATTGTCCTGCAGTGCAAGAGACAGCTGTCAGTGACTGGTTGGTGCCACGTCTCACTGGTGGACTTGTCTGCTGAGTTCATCCCATAAGTGTTCTATTGGGTTCATGTCTGATGACATAGATGGCCATGGAATTGTCTGGACATTGCTGTCAGCGATGAACTGGGTGGTGAGTTGTGCCACATGATGTCGAGCATTATCCTGTTGAAAAATTGTAACTTATGCAGCCAGAAGTGGAAGGACGTGAGGACGAAGAATTTCTGTGATGTATCGTTGGGCATTCAGGCATCCTTCAATTTGCACAAGGTCACTTCTTCCTATGAAGCTGATCATCCCCCACACCAGTACACCTCCACCACCATGTGAAGTAGCCTCATCCACACAGTTCTGGGAGTAGTGCTCATGGACTCTGCGGTAAATTCTTCTCTGTCTATCGTGTCGCTGGAGCAGAAAGAATGATTCATCACTGAACCAAACCCTTCTCCAATCATTTGAAATGGTCCATTGATGATGCTGGTTTGACCACTGCAGTCGGTTCTGGCAATGCCAGGCCGTAAGAACAAGACCTCTGTAGTGTCCTCCAGCCCAAAGACCAGAGTCCTGCAGCAGGTTCCTGACCATTTGATCTGAAATTTGATGAGCTGCTGTCATTGACTAGACTGTTGAGGACGCAGATGCAAATCGATTCCTGAGGTGACGCAGACGTATTCAGTGGTCTTCGGCAGGAGTTGTGACTATGGGTCTTCCACTGCGTGGCCGGTCTGCAACCAAGTCAGTTTCTTGAAATCATCACCAAAAGCGACTAACTGTGCTTCTAACTGCATTAAATTGTCTGGCCACTACACTTTATGACTGTCCAGTCTGTAAACGTCCAATGATGAGTCACTGTTCTGTATTGAGATAAGCCATACTTGCACGCTGAATTTTCAGATGAACTGATTCAAGAAGCATCAATCTTTTATAGGCATTCAATAACATGGTCAGTGAGTCTTGTGTTCAGTAAGTTTTCATGGGATTCTCGTGAACCTGTCATGAGTTACTGTCAAAAATGCTGTTTTGACTAGTTGCTTTTCTGTGTTCATGAATCATCTGGTGAGTACAATTCAGATCAGCACGTGAAGTTGATGTTCAAGTGAACATTTCAGGCAATCTGCCCTTGTCTGATCAGCAAACTTCAATTTAAATCGCAACATAGTATTTGTTGCGTTCCTTTTTTTTTAACAATATAAATAATTCCTCACTATTTTGTAGAGAATTTTAAGACTATATGGATACCATCAACATCATTAAGGATCTCTACAATGGATATGTCTGTGCAGTGAACACAGAAGGAATGAGCAAATGGTTCAAGATTGAAACAGGCATGAAACAAGGATGTATACTATGTCCCTTGCTTTTTTAGAAGTGACACAGACATCATAATGAAAAAATGCTGCACAGGTCACACAGGTATTGACAATGAATATGCTGACAGATTAGCCACAGAGACAATTATACTGACAGACCAGCAACAGAGACAATGAATATACTGACAGATTACCCAGAGAGACAATGAATATACTGACAGATTACCCAGAGAGACAATGAATATACTGACAGATTACCCAGAGAGACAATGAATATACTGATAGACTAACCTCAGAGACAATGAATATGCTGACAGACTAGCCACAGAGACAATAAATATACAGACAGAATAGCCACAGAGACAATGAATATACTGAAAGGCTAATCACAGAGACTATTAATTTACTGACAGACTACCTTACAGAAATTAATATACTGACAGGCTAGCCATACAGACAACTAACATACGGACAAGCCACAGAGACAATTAATATACTGATAGACTAGTAACAGAGAAAATGAATATACTGACAGACTAGCAATAGAGACAATGAATATACTGACAGATTAGCAACAGAGACAATGAATATAATGAGAGACTAGCCACAGAGACAATGAATATTGAGACAGACTTGCCACAGAGAGAATGAATATGGTGACAGACTTTCCAACCAACATCCCCAACATGAAAACTGTGAAGGTACATTATCCACATCAACTACATACTCAGTATCTGAAACAGCTCTCACCAAACCATTCTATTACTGACATTCTGTCCTGTACATTCCAAAACCTGCCCCAGAGGAAAAGAAAATAAACTCAGGGACTGAAAAAGTGAAAATCAAGTTACAGTTGATAAACTTACTTTTAACATCCACACATGACTTTTCTTCACTTTTGGTTTCTGACATTTTACTGCAGTCACTGACTGGAGTCCAAGTGTCTGCACAGCTGTAGCTGAAGTTATTCTGAAAAGTTGAGTCAAATTTTAACACAAACATTGTTTTTTTCTATTTGGTAGCAATGGTTGTTATAGAAGCTAATAAAGCCTGTATCTTGTCTTGTCTCCTTCCTCATATATCTTTCGGTGTTGAGGGGACAAATCATATTGGTCTTGTATCAGTGTCATATTTGCAGGCTCAATTTGGTCAAGAAAAAAATACTGTAATGGAAGACAACTTTCTAACCTACATTTTCTAGACTTTGAGGAAACATCTGACAGTGTACACAGAAAAAAAATGATGGAAGATTACATTCTATGGCATTCTACAAAACATAATGAACATATAGAGAAATCTTTTTAGCAGTTATTGCTGAGATGTGAAATAATATGATACATGTGCTACTTAATATAATAACAAGCATTATAATTGTTCTATGGCCACAATTAGTCGACTAAAGTACCTCATCTATCTCCTCCTTCACCAGGACTTTCTCTTCACTCTGGTTCATGTCTGCACAGATTTTACCTCTGACTGTCTGTAGAAATATGAATGGTCTCTGAATGACACAAGTTACAAAAGTAAGGCTGAAGATACAGCAGGGTAACATGATCAGTAACCCACAGCTGACCACAAGCATCAAGTTTGCTGAACTATAGCCATCTTTGCCTTGGTCTTTCTCTCATTATTATTCTTCTCTAAATTATCATCACACTTAATGTGTTCAAAATATTTAATTTTTCTCTGTTTAATCTTTTTTACTAGTCAACCTTCTTCAATATTAACTTCTTGTAGTATGGGTATATTTGTTCTTTTCTGTGTCCATGATATTTGAAGGACTCTTTTGAAGCATTTACATTCAAAGGCATTTATGTGTTTATCAGCTGTTTTGTTAAGTGTACACGTCTCACGTATCGCTACATCTCATACCTTACTTCGTTCCAGTGCCGTTAAACATCATATAGGGTAGTTTGTCAAGATTTCCTGTTTTCGGTGAGCATTAGAGTTTCAAGTGATCGACCTCTTTTTCTTAAGCGTTTTGTGTTCCACCTGATAGCTTGCTTTGTGATTCTCTGATTGTTTCTTCTCAGCACATGAATGACATATGTCTCATCTCCTTTTTCTGACTGCCCATGAGATAGATTGTTGTTCGCTCATCTGCCTTATCTCTGCGTTATATTGAATTCATTTCACTATATACTGAGTATTTTCCTTAGGCATTTGTTTTGAAAAGAGTCTAATTTCTTGTCTATTTCTTTAGTTATTTTCCAGCTTTCACATCCATAAATGAGGGTGGATATTACATTTGAATTGAATAATTTTAACTTGATTTTTTTGTGCTTATAATTTTTGAATGCCATATGTTCTCAAGATTCTTGAAGGTCAATGCTGGTTTTGCAATTCGAATTCTAATTTCCTTTCTAGTGTCATGTACCCGATCTATGTAGCTGCCGAGATATGCAGATTGATTTACTTCTTCAAAAGCTGTTCCTTCTATTTATATTTTTTCTTCATGGTTAATGAGAAGTTTCATTATTTTTGTTTTTTTCCTTGTTAATTTCAAATACTAATTTACTAGCCATTGAAGACATGGTATCTGTTTTTTATAGCACTGATTTCACATTTTCACAGATAGGAGTTCTGTCATCTGCAAAAATCAAGATCTTCTAGTTGGGTCTCATGTACCCAATTAATGCCCAATTTAACTGTGTAACGGTTCTAAGGACTGCAAACGCGCCACAAACAGCCTCTGGCAGTCAAGTCCAGCTCCTGGCCTTCCTGTGGCAGAACTGTTTAAACTGACAGGAGAAGGGGCGAGGGCGAATATCTGGCGCCTGAAAACCAGTTACTTAGGGTAGATGAGTGGCACGTTTGGTAGCTCATCTGCCGCTGTTGGCGAGATCTTCAGCTGCCGTGCGTGGAGCGGTGCTCCTCCTGGCCAATGAAGAAATTTGCAAATGAGGTTGCCGCGCAGCATCACTGCGGAAAAGGTGGTAGAAAGGATAAAGCGAAGCAAACAGTCAAATCACGGCACCTCTGGTCTGGAGGTCGGCCACGTCTTGAGTGCAGTCATATCGGGTGAAATGCACGAACTGGCTTGTCTCAGAGGTTAAGACACTGCTGGCTTGACTCTTCAAATGCCGCGCGTGGAGTGAAGCTCCTCCCGGTTAAGGAAGTAAATGCGGAAAAGAAATAAAGGTTGCTGTGCGGAGCCGATGGGAAAAGGTGGTGGAAAGTGAAGTTTAACTGGTATGTCCAGTAGTATCGCTACGAGAGCTATACCACGGCACCTCTGCTCTAGAGGCCGCCCACGTCCGAAATACACCTACACTGGTGAAATATGCCTAAACCGGCACACACCAGGGGTGGAACTTGATGGCTAGACATGTCATGCCACCTCCGCTCTAGAGGTCGGTAACGCCTGATAAACACCCATACTGGTGAATTTTGCCTAAACCGGCTCATACCAGGGGTGAATCTTGAAGGCTATGCATGTCACAGTACCTCTGCCCTAGAGGTCGGTCCCGTCCCAAACACGCCCATACTGGGATAATGCCTAAACCGGCTCAACCCAGGGGTAGAAGTCACTAGTGGCGAGGATTCGTCCTCCTGGACAAAAGCTCCATCCTGGTCACAACTAGGAAGAGTAGCGGCCACGACCGCAAAATGCTGAAGTCGGAGACACTGGACCAGGGAAGTCTAGATAGGCAACCACCTCTCACCTGGCGGGGATGTTTGTGTATCCTAGTCACGCTAAGGTTTTCCGGTGAGAAAGTCCAACCCTGGACTGGATGGGCAACCACCTCTCACCCGGCGGTGATACACGGGTATCTCAAAACACGTCGAGGTTTTCCGGTGAGAAAGTCCAACTCTGGCCTGGGTGGGCTACCGCCTCTCACCCAGTGGGGATATACTGATATCCTAAACACGTCGAGGTCTTCCGGTGAGAAAGTCCAACCCTAGATTAAACTGGTGCAACGAAAACCACGGTGTCACGCAATCTCGCTTCCGAGACCCACCAAGAATACTGGCTAAAGCACTGTGATACTCTGAACCCCTTGTGGTCCTCTTGTGGATCTCGTGTGGTCTATTTTGGACCACACAGGGGACCACGGGACCTAACGAGGACCACAGGCGTGAATTCAGTAGGTTCACAATGCGGTTTTTGGTGGTAGAAGTGAACGAAGAAGAAGAAGAAACTGTGTAACATTTTTTCATTATGAAGTCTATGGCAATTCCAAAAAGCATGGGAGATAATATACATCCTTGTTTCACGCCTGTTTCAATCTAGAACCATTCGCTCATTCCCTCTTCTGTGTTGACTGCACAAACATATCCATTGTAGACGTCCCTAACAATGTTGACAATCTTAGATGGCATTCCATATATTCTTAAAATTCTCCACAATGTGTATAGCAAGTATATAATTATGGTATAGTTATATATTCATACAATAATCTACCGGTGGGACGTAAAAATATTTGATTTGTAATTAAATTCTTAGCTCTGATATTTTTTCAAACTGTCAGTGGGATGTATTTTCCCACTGGTAGTGAAAGGGTTAATTAAAGATCTAGTATCAGTTCTGTGTGGAGATATGAAAAAGTATAGGGAATTTGTCTTATATACAAATTATCATTCACATTTATCAATACACAAGTAATTTTTGGGTATAAACATATAGGAGTAACTATATAAATATACAGAAAGCCACTGCAGTAAAGCTGTGATAACAAAATGTTAAAACTTATTTAAAATGTAGGAGCAGCTTTATTACTTAATGATTACAGGAACACATTTTTAATAAATATGAAACGGGCTTTCATACAGTGAATTAACAGAACACAATTTTGCAGGATTAGACCTCGAAAAAAATCATAGAGAAAGTAGTGTTCTCTTACTTCATTAGTTAATGAGAATGACACACTCACAGACAATTGCAAGAACCTTCAACCAAAGAACTACAGGACACAGATCAAGAGGAAGAGCCAGAAAGAGATGAATAGATGGTATCAGAGAAACACTCTCTAATTATGGCACTACCATCACTGAAGCAATCCATTTGGCCCCAAAAACTCAAAAATGCATTTCCCCATTTGACACTTCATGGTTCAAGAAGTAAGGATAAAGTAAGGGAAGTAAGAAATATAGTAATCAAAACCTATCGTAATTATTTCCCTTTCTCACACATTTGTTACTTACAAACTAATAAAGTGATATATCTTACACCCCTCCCCTTGATATTAAACGTCACATAGGGCTTGCATAATTGTTTGCCAAGTTTATCTGTTTTTGGCAAATTTTTCAACTTCATCAAATAATGTTATGCCCACTAAACTGGCTTCTCTTAACAATGTCCTCCTTAGAGTTTCACTTGGTCGACCTCTTTTTCTTCAGCCTGTTGTGCTCCACTTGATGGCTTGTTTTGGTATTCTCTGACCATTTCTTCTCATCACATGGCCTATAAATGCCCATCTTCTTATTCTGATCACGCATGAGACAGGTTGTTGTTTGCTCATCTGTCTTATCTCTGTGCTGTTCTTAAACTCGTATTGTAACAATGATTCCTTTTTTCCCATTTAGAAAGGACATTTCCAAATTTTATTAAACATTCTCTGTAGTCGGCTCATATGCTGTCACTGTTAATAGCTTTTAACATTACGACTGTTATTTTATCTTCACCTGCAGCTTTGTTGTTAGCCATTAGATTCACTGCTGTTTCAATTTCATGCAATGTTATTTCATCTATATCACAGATATATACACTAGAATTATTTCAGCTGCTCTGAGATTTAATCTCCAGTGTATGGCGAGAGATTGAACACACTCATTAAAGTCAGCATATAGACACTTATTACAACACACAGTTGGTGTACAGCATTTACAAATGTTCTGGTGAACACAATTTTATCACTCCATAAGTCTATGCATTAAGTTTCAAAATCCTGTAATTTTCAGCCACAAGGGAGATAATAATACTATTTATTTAATAACATACTTCTTTGTATCACTCTATCAAGAGAAATTTAAATTTAATTTTATGTATATTTAAAGAAGAAAAATAAATTTTAATTGATGTTATAAATGCATGAAAGTAGCTTGATAAAAACTTCTTTTTCATAACTATGCTGCTGATAGAAATTAATTATGGAACGAAACTGCTAATTATGAATATTAATTGAGAAATATTTAATTTCATGTACATCTGATGTCTGCCAGTTCTTGGTCTCATGAACATATTCAGCTGCTTGCTCCAATTTCATGTACTCATCAAGCTGGAAGAAAGACTGGTTGTTCAAAACACCAGGATGTATGTCTGAAATGTGAAAACAGGAAAATAAGAAACACAAGCCCTGTGTACTTAGTTAAAATGTAGTGAATTATACGTTACAGTAAACTCTCTATATACCAGAACTGAACAACTACATAGGACAGTCAAATTCTTCACTATGTCATCAGCTGGCCAGAGCTTCTAGATCAAAACTACAAGATCTACCACCACCAAATGTTCTAGGTACAAAAAAGAATAGAAAGAGTGAGGAAAGTGACAGAAACAAAAATGACAGAAAGAAGGATGAGCACATTACCAGAAAGACTTCCTAAAAAAATCACAGACACATGACAGGGTCTGGTTTATTTATACTGCTAAAGTTGCAGAACATGGGTGTACATGGAAACAAATGTATCAATGGCTCAAAAGTTAATGGAGCAACAGAACTATACAAATCCAGGCCAATAACAGACTGCCTGATCTGCCAAAGAAGGGATGCCATACAGTTCTACTCTTTGCTCAAGATTTTTTCACATTCCTCACTATTTTGTGGAAAATTTTAAGACTATATGAAATACCATCTAAAATTGTCAACATCATTAAAGATCTCTACAACGGATATGTTTGTGCAGTCAACACAGAAGATGGAATGAACAAATGGTTCCAGGCTGAAACAGGTGTGAAACAAGGATGTATATTATCTCCCTTGCTTTTTGGAACTGCTGCTTCTGTGACCCACCAAGAATATCGGCCCAAGCCCCATGATGCTCTGAGCCTCCATCCTAAATGAGTCTATCACGAGAACCACAGGAGAGGGTTCGGTAGGATCACAGGGCGATCTTGATGGTAGAAGCAAACGAAGAAGAAGAGATCTCCCTTGCTTTTTGGAATTGACATAGACTTCATAATGAAAAAATGCTGCACAGGTAACACAGGTACTGACTGGGTACATGGGACCCAACTACAAGATCTTGATTTTTGCATATGACATGACTCTTTTCAGTGACAATGTGAATTCGATGCATGAAAAAACAGATACCCTGTCTTCACTAGCAAGCAAAATAGGACTTGAAATTAACACGGAAAAAACAAAGATCATGAAACTTCTCATTAACCATGAAGGATAAATATACACAGAAGGAACAGCTGTTGAAGAAGTACATCAATTTGTATACCTTGGCATCTACATAGACCAGGATGGTGACACCAGAAAGGAGGTTAGAATTAGAATTACAAAAGCACTGACCTTCAAGAATCTTGAGAACACATGGCACTCAAAAGTTATAAATGAAAAACCAAATTCAAATGTAATATCCACCCTCATTTATGCATGCAAAAGCTGGAAAACAACTAAAGAAACAAAGATTCTTTTGAAAACAAATGCCTAAGGAAAGTACTTGGCATAAAGTGGAATGAATTCAAGAACAACACAGAGATAAGGCAGATGAGTGAACAACAACCTGTCTCATGGGTGATCAGAAAAAGGGAGATGGATATTATGTTGGTCATGTGATGAGAAGAAATAGTCAAAGAATCTCAAAACAAACTATCAAGTGGAACACAACAGGCTGAAGAAAGAGGTCTACCACATGAAACTCTAAAGAGGACACAGGCCAAATTAGTAGGCATAAAATCCCTTAATGAGATTGAAAAGCTCATCGAAGATAGGAAAACTTGTGAACTACCATGTCAGCCCTATGTGAGATTTAATGGCAGGGGAAGGATGTAAGATGTTGCTCCAAACCCAGAAAGCCATATCTCCCAATGACTCTGTTAGATCAGACCTACATAAAGTTGCTGAGAGACTTTAAGAGAGAGCTCCTCACTACACTAGATTTTGCAATTTCTGGAAGCTTGAGATTAACGCTACTAAAGCCAAATATGTGGTCTTCACTCTCAGCAACAAACTGAAAAAGACTGAACTCAAAATATCCCTTAGTGGTACACAAGTCACAAGAAATAAAAATTTAACATACTTTAAAGTGTAACTTTGAAAAGTTCTTTTGAAAACTTAGTAGAAACAAGCTTCCAACAGACTAAACTTACTCAAGCAGTTCCTGTAGAGCTGACAAAGCAACACTCAGACAACTGTACACAGGATATGTTAGATCTATAATAGATTACAACCTTCCCCTCTCCCCTACGGCTCACATTAAAGAACCCCCATACACAAGGAGACAAAATCGAGACCCAAGCCATTCATTTGTGGAGGTATGAGATGAACAGCCAAGCTACATGTTAAACTGATGTAAACACTTGAGTCACAGGATATAATGAGAGAAAAAAGTTATAGCTGAAGCAGTAGAAAGTTGTAAATACATGCCACCAGACACCCCAACTGTAGTCAGTCAGTCAGTCAGTCATCTGTGTGTCCCTTGCTGATGAATCCATTCGCAGATCATCGCTGATGTCTTCTAGACATCTTCGCCTTAGTCTCCTCTCTTTCTTTTTCCCACTGTGTACCCTTCCAAGATGATACTCTCTGTAGAAGTTACCCCAACTGTAGTGTAGTAGATATATGGAAGCCTAACAGAAGACGGAAACACTTACAACAAGAATGTAACTATAAAATTTTAACTGCACAAAAAACTGTTCACAGCCTTCAAAACTGAAGCACAACAAACGCATAGAAGAAAGTGAATCTATCTTGTCTTCTGTGACATCAATATCATCTTCCAGTGAATATCAAAGAACATCACTATCAGAGACAATTAATATACTGACAGACTAGCCACAGAGACAATTAATATGTTGACAGACTAGCCACACAGAGACAATGATTATAGTGACAGACTAGCCACAGAGACTATGATTATAGTGACAGACTAGCCACAGAGACAATGAATATACTGACAGACTAGCCTCAGAGAAAAATATGCTGACACTAGTAATATAGACCATGAACATGCTGACTGATAAACCATAGAGATGGTGAGCATGTTGACAGATTAGCCACACAGATAATAAACATGTTCACAAGTAGCTACAGAGCATGTTGACAGATTAGCCACACAGATAATAAACATATTCACAAGTAGTTACAGAGCATGTTGACAGATTAGCCACACAGATAATAAACATGTTCACAAGTAGCTACAGAGACAAGAAACATGCTGACAGACATTATCAGAGATAATCTTCTTCTTTTTCGTATGCACACTGGCGATGATGCGTGGTACCCTGAATTTTGCAATGCGCCTTTTGGCTGGGTACCTCCGACTTCAGCACCTTTCCTTGCTAGGGCAGACTGTGGTCTTGCTCAGACTGCCATGAAAACAGTGGCATAGGCTGGCCTGGCCAAAACATTGTTTTCCAGCCTCTGGTGGCTGTACTTAAGCTCATTCACATCAGATTCTGCATGCAAAGCTGGCTGGCAAGACAGCTTTGAGACAGTTCCACAGAGACACTCAGACTTTGAGTGCCTCAATGATATTCATTCCCTGCCACCTATAGTCTGCTGGCTCTGTTTTGTTTACATCATTCTGATGGCCACTGTTGTAAAGACTCATGGGCTTGTCACGTCCTGGATTCATTAGTTTCACACCAGATTTTCCTCATCCCCACCAGCGATCTCCATGTCCCCATCTGTCCAACAACCTGACATTACATTTTACAAAAGTAACAATTACAATTAGTGTTGATTGGTACAGGTTTCTGGGCTACAAAAGTAGGTCAGAGCTTTTAAGCAAACAGATCTATGATCCCTGTCTCACAAAGATTATATTAAGATAAGTGTATTCTTAACAAAGTTGTTCCCAGAGGAATCGGAGATAATGAATATTGGGACAGAATAGCCACAGACACAATGAATATGGTGACAGGCTAGCAGGAGCAAGACCACTTTAGGCAACATCACCAACATGAAAACTGTGAAGGTACATTATCCATATCAACTACATACTCAGTATCTGAACCAGCCCTCACCAAACTCTTCTATTACTGACATTCTGTCCTGCACAGTCCAAAACCTGCCCCAAATGGAAAGAAAGTAAACTCAGGGACTGAAAAAGTGAAAATCAAGTTCCGGTTACTCACTTTTAACATCCACACATGACTTTTCTTCACTTTTGGTTTCTGACATTTTGATGCAGTCACTGACTGGAGTCCAAGTGTCTGCACAGCTGTAGCTGAAGTTATTCTGAAAAGTTGAGTCAAATTTTAACACAAACATTGTTTTTTTCTATCTGACAGCAGTGGTTGTTACAGAAGCTAATAATGCCTGTATCTTGTCTTGTTTTCTCTCCTTCCTCATATATCTCCATTATTAGTAATGATCCAAGAAATTCAAAACTCTCCATTGCTTCAAATTTTTTCTCATTGATACATATTTCAGTTGCTTTATTTGTCAGTTGTCATCACTTTAGTTTGCATTAAAATAAAAGTTTTTGCTCTGCACTATTCTTAAGAACTTTTTTTTTTTAATGCCCGCATGGGCTCGCTAGATAACTTTACCACGTGTGTGGTGAGGGTTTGTAGATTAAAATCTACTTAACCTGGGTAGAAAGACCACCTTTTTATTTATTTATTTCATGGTGCCTTCCGTGCCAGGTAACTATTCTTAAGAACTAACATAATTAGTTTTCTCATTCCTTTTTGTGTTGTGGACATTGTGTCAACATCAAATCTAATAACAAACATATCAGTGTTAACAATATGGTTGTTCAGTGTGAACCATGTCATTGATGCTTTTGTAGGGTTGACAAGTGCATTATAAATATTACAACAGGAGGAGATATGATCACGTTCTCTCTGCAATGTGTTGGCAATCTCCTGTCTGCCTCTTTCCTGTCAATACATTAGAATGTCATCTGCAAATCATGGCCAAAAGTTGATCATCTCCCTTAATTTCATGGCCAAGAGTTGGTCATCTCCCTTAAATGTATGGCCAAGAGTTAGTCATCTCCATGAAATTTATGGCCAAGAGTTGGTCATCTCACTTAAGCTTATGGCCAAGAATTGGTCATCTCCCTTAAATTCATGGCCAAGTGCTGATTATCTCCCTTAAATGCATGGCCAAGTGTTAGTCACTCTAACCATAGCTGACTACTGGTTTGGATGGGAACATGTGACAACCTTCCAGGTCAATGGCGAGTTTATGTGAAACAATTTTCTCCAGTAGCTTGCCACCAGCGTTCTGTATTGTGTTGATTCTGTAGGCGCTGATCTGGGAATGGTCCTTGTTTGGCTTCAGCAGCTGGTAGCTGTGTAGCTAATCCTCTTTGATTTGGCTATTCTGGATGCTAGTGTAAGTCTCTCTAGCTAGATCTTACATATCATTGTCTGACAAGTTGTCTATATCATTATATCGGAAGCCATCAGGGTCTGGATTGTGTTGCATGATCTTTTGAACATTGTGTGAACAGTTATGATGGCATGTTCCTCTTCCAACACCTCTCACAAAGCTCTGAGATTGTCATCTTAATTAACCTTCAATCATGCAGCTTGTGGCGTCTTAGTGCCAAAGTGGTTAATGCACTGGTCTCTCATGACGAAGCGAAGGGGTTCGAATCCAACTGAATGCTCCAGTCACCCAGCTGTAGAAGTGGGTAACCGACTTCGCTGGAGTTGGGGAAGGAAAGGCGGCCAAGAGTGATGCTGACCACATCACTCTCTAGTGTATCGAGAGGACATGGAAAATATGGCCACTAACACCATATCCCTATGTGCCTCTAAGACACGACAGGGTTACCTTTACCTTACCTTGCAGCTTTATACATTGGGATATATCCCACTCGTCGCTAGTAATTACTAAAAGCATAAGTAACCTGGAATAACATTGAATCAATCTCTGTTTCCAGTTCAATGTATGCAAATCAGCTAAATACGTTATCTAAAATGTAAAATAATATTTAAAAAAACGCACCATAAATAGATCAATCCCTTACTTTGACGCGTTCTTACGAAACATACTAATCCAAGCACTACAAACTTTTTCAAAATGGCTGCCAACGGTGTCGACCAGCTTTTTAACCCACAGAATCATAGTTACCGGTATGAATGAACTAGGGAAAATGTATGAACAGCTTTATTAATTAACGAGCACACTTTAATTATGTGTGCTCGTTAATTAATAAAGCTGTTCTTATATTTTGCCTAGTTCATACATTTTGTTATCACAGCTTTACTGCAGTGGTTTCGTGTATCGTTACGTCTTACACCTTACTTACTTCCAGTGGAGTTAAACGTCATGTATGGTTAAACGTCATGGTTTCTCTGCGAGTTTCCGTAACGATAAAACAAAAATAATGAAAATTCCCATTAATCAAAATGGAATAAAAGTACACGTAGAAGGAACAGATATTGAAGAAGTCAGTCAATTTACATACCTTTGCATCTACATAGACCAGGATGGTGACACCAGAAAGGGAGCTAGAATTAGAACTGCAAAAGCAGCATTGTCCTTCAAACATCTTGAGAACATATGGAACTCAAAAGTTAAAAGAACAAAAACCGAGTTAAGAAATGTAATATCCACTCTCATTTATGCATGCAAAAGCTGGAAAACAACTAAAGAAATAGACAAGAAATTAGACTCTTTTGAAAACAAATGCCTAAGGAAAATACTCAGCATCAAGTGGAACGTATTCAAGAACAATGCAGAGATAAGACAGATGACTGAACAACAACCAGTCTCATGGTTGATCAGGAAAAGGAGATGGACATATGTTGGTCACGTGATGAGAAGAAACGATCAAAGAATCCCAAAAACAAGCTATCAAGTGGAACACAACAGGCCAAAGAAAAAGAGGCAGACCGCGTGAAACTCTGAAGATGACATTGAGAGGTCAAATTAACAGGCATAAAATCCCTTGATGAGATTGGAAGACTCGCCGAAGACAGGAAAAATTAGCGAACTACCTTGCGAGCCCTATGTGACGTTTAACGGCACGGGAAGGATATAAGATATAAGATGGCTCCCATAGTAGTTTGCCAAGATTTCCTGCTTTCGGCGAGCTTTAGAGTTTCAAATGGTCGACCTCTTTTTTTAAAGCGTTTTGTGTTCCATTTGATAGCTTGCTTTGTGATTCTCTGGTTGTTTCTTCGCAGCACATGAACGACATATGTCCATTTTCTTTTTCTGATCACCCGTGAGACAGTTCGCTGTTCCCTCATCTGTTTTATCTCTGTATTGTTTTTGAATTTATTCCAGCTTTCACATGCATAAATGAGATTGGATATTACATTTAAATTGAATAATCTTAACTTGGTTTTTGTGCTTTTAACTTTTGAATGCCATAATTCCTCAAGATTCATGAATGTCAACGCTGCATGTTTTTTTTTTTTTTGTTGTTTGTTTGCATTTCGAACTCTAACTTCCTGTCTGGTGTAACCATCCTGATCTATGTAGCTGACAAGATTTGCAAATTGTTTATTTCTTCAAGAGCTGTTCCTTCTATGTATGTTTTTCTTTCATGGTTAATGAGAAGTTTCATTATTTTTTTCCTTGTTAATTTCGAGTCCTATTTTACTAGCCACCGAAGACATGGTTTCTGTTTTTTCTTACATTGATTTCACATTGTCACTGATAAGAGTTATGTCATCTGCTTCTTCTTCTTCGTTCGCTTCTACCACCAAGACCGCCCTGTGATCCTACTGAATTTACGCCTGTGGTCCTCTTTAAGTTCCGTGGTCCCCCGTGTGTTCCCCGAAAAGACCACACGAGATTCCCCTAGAGGACCACAAGAGGTGCAGAGTATCTCAGGGCTTGAGCCTGAATTCTTGGTAGGTCTCGGAAGCGGGATTGCGTGACATCGTGGTTTTCGTTGCACCAGTTTAGTCCAGAGTTGGGCTTTCTCACTGGAAAACCTCGACGTGTTTTGAGATACCTGTGTATCACCGCCGGGTGAGAGGTGGTTGCCCTTCCAGTCCAGTGTTGGACTTTCTCACCGGAAAACCTCAGCGTGATTAGGATATGCATACATCCCCGTCGGGTGAGAGGTGGTTGCCTATCTAGACTGCCCTAGTCCAGTGTCTCCGACTTCAGCATTTTGTGGTCGTGGCCGCTACCTTTCCTAGTTGTGACCAGGATGGAGCTTTTATCCAGGAGGACGAATCCTCGCCACTAGTGACTTCCACCCCTGGGTTGGGCCGGTTTAGGCATAGTATCCCAGAATGGGCGTGTTTGGGACATGACCGACCTCTAGAGCAGAGGTACCGCGACATGCATAGCCTTCAAGTTTCACCCCTGGTATGAGCCTGTTTAGGCATATTTCACCAGTGTGGGTGTATATCAGGCGTGATCGACCTCTAGAGCGGAGGTGGTGTGATATGCCTGGCCATCAAGTTGTATGTGCCTTTCCTAGTATTTTTCACCAGTGTAGGTGTATTTCGGATGTGGCCAGCCTCTAGAGCAGAGGCGCCGTGGTATGTGTAGCTCTCGCAGCGATACTACTGGACATAACGATTAAATTTCACTTTATCTTTTCCTTCACCTTTTAAAATCGGGGCCACACAGCAACCTTTATTTCTTTTCCGCAGTTTCTTCCTTGACCGGGAGGAGCTTCACTCCACGCGCGGCATTTGAAGAGTCTCGCCAGCAGTGTCTTAACCTCTGGGACAAGCCGGTTCATGCATTTCATTTGATATGACTGCACTCAGGACGTGGCAGACCTCCAGACCAGAGGTGCCGTGATTTGACTGTTTGCTTCGCCTTATCCTTTCTACCACTTTTTCCACAGTGGTGCCGCGCGGTAACCCCTTTTCACCTTTATTCATTGGCCGGGAGGAGCACTGCTCCACGCACGGCAGCTGAAGAATCTCACCAGCAACGGTAGATGAGCTACCAAACGTGCCACTCATCTACCCTAAGTGTCTGGTTTTCAGGCGCCAGATATTCGCCTTCGCCCCTTCTCCTGTCAGTTTAAACAGTTCTGCTACGGGAAGGCCAGGAGCTGGACTTGACTGCTAGAGGCTGTTTGAGACGCGCGCCGTTGGAGTGGAGATCGATTCTCCACCCCACCTCCGGCAATAGCAGTCCTTAGAACCTTGTCATCTGCAAAATCAAGAACTTCCAGTTGGGTCTCATGTACCCAGTCAATGCCCGTTTTACCTGTCCAGCACTTTTATCATCATGAAGCCTATGGTAATTCCAAAGAGCAAGGGAGATAATATACATCCTTATTTCACGCCTGTTTCAATTTGGAACCATTTGCTCATTTCTTCTTCTGTGTTGACTGCACAAACATATCCATTGTAGAGATCCTTAATGATGTGGACAATCTTAGATGGTATTCCATATATTCTTAAAATTCTCCACAATGTATATAACTAGTATATAACTATGGTTTACTGGAAGATCACGGGTTCAATCCCAGGACTGGGAAAAAAAAAAGGCAACAACTCACAAGACCTCTGGGAGTCATGACCCAGAGGGGCCCACCCCCCTTAGAGTGTCAGAAGTTTAATAGGGCCGAAACACTTGTCGGGGGGGGGGGAGGGGGGTACTTCCTCTGATGATCTGAAGGAGTTGTGTTGTTGTTCCGCTCTCTACAGTAGAGAGTTTCCTGCACACTGTTCAAAAAAAAAAAAAAAAAAGGAAACGCAACAAATACGATGTTGCGATTTAAACTGAAGTTTTCTGATTAGACAAGGGCAAATTGCCTGAAACGTTCACTTGGACATCAGCTTCACGCGCTAACCTGAATTGTACGCAGCAGATGATTCATGAGCACAGAAAAGCGACAGTGGTCAAAACAGCATTTTTTTTACAATAATTCATGACAGGTTCACGAGAATCCCGTGAAACTTACTGAACACAAAACTCACAGACCATGTTATTGAATGCCTATAGAACATTCCTGAAATAAATCATCTGAAAATTCAGTGTGCAAGTATGACTCATCTCACTACAGAACGACTAATCATCATTGGACTTTTACAGATTGGACAGTCATAAAGTGTAATGGCCAGACAATTTAATGTGATTAGAAGCACCATTAATGGCCTTTGGACACGATTTCAAGAAACTGGCTCAGTTGCAGAACGGCAGCGCAGTGGAAGTCCCATAGTCACAACTCCTGCCGAAGACCGCTGAATATGGCTGCGTCACCTCAGGAATCAATTTGCACCTGCGTCCTCAACAGTCCAGTCAATTACAGCAGGCTCTTTGAATTTCAGATCAAACGGTCAGGAACCAGCTGGATGAGCTGGTCTTTGGCTAGAAGACCCTACAGAGGTTCTGTTCTTACGGCCATGCATTGTCAGAACAGACTGCAGTGGGCGAACCAGCATCATCAATGAATCATTGTGAATGATTGGGGAAGAGTTTGGATTAGTCATGAATCATTCTTACTGCTCCAGCGACACGATAGATGGAGAAGAGTTTATCTCAGAGTCCATGAGCGTTACGCCCAGAACTGAATGGATGAGGCTCTTCCATATGATGGTGGAGGCGTACTGGTGTGGGGGACGGTCAACTTCAAGGGAAGAAGTGACCTTGTGCAAACTGAAGGATGCCTGAATGCCCAACGATGCGTGGTTGAAAATTTTTGTCCTCACAACCTTCCACTTCTGGCTGCACCAGGGTTGATTTTTTGAGCAGAATAATGCTCGACTTCATTTGGCACAAATCACCACCCAGTTCCTCTCTGACAACAATGTCCAGACCATTCCGTGGCCATCCATGTCATCATCATCATCATCATCATTATCATCATCATCGCCTTTCACTCCCTTGAGAGCATAGGCCATGGATAAAGGCTTTCCAGTCATCCCTGTTCTTGGGATTATTCTCTGATTCCTTCCATGTGTATCCTTTGTCTCTGAGCACTGTCATAATTTCTCTTCTCCAAGTAAGTCCAGATCTTCCTCGTTCTGTATTTCTTTGAGGATTCCATGTCAGTGCCTGTCTTGCTATGTTGGTGTCAGGTTTCCTCAGAGTGTGGCCAATCCACCTCCACTTCTTAAACATGATTTGTAGGTTCATAGGCTCTTGTCCTGCTCTTTACCAGACCTCCTCGTTCCTGATCTTGTCCTGCCATTTAATGTTTAAAATCTTCCTCAAGCAATAATTCATGAATGTTTGTATCATCAGTTGTACTGTCTTGGTCATAACACATTTCTCCAAAACATATAGCAGGACATTCTTTACATTTGTATTGGAAAAGCCTAAGTTTGGTTCTTGTTTTGGTGTTCTTAGATGATCATATTTTGTTAAGTTTGATAAATGTTGTTCTGGCCTTGGTTATTCTAGTTTTACATCCTTTTCAGTTCCCCCATATTTGTCTACTATGCGGGTTCTAAGGACTGCAAACGCGCCACAAACAGAATCTGGCAGTCAAGTCCAGCTCCTGGCCTTCCCGTGGCAGAACTGTTTAAACTGACAGGAGAAGGGGCGAGGGCGAATATCTGGCGCCTGAAAACCAGTTACTTAGGGTAGATGAGTGGCACGTTTGGTAGCTCATCTGCCGCTGTTGACGAGATCTTCAGCTGCCGTGCGTGGAGCAGTGCTCCTCCCGGCCAATGAAGAAATTTGCAAATGAGGTTGCCGCGCAGCATCACTGCGGAAAAGGTGGTAGAAAGGATAAAGCGAAGCAAACAGTCAAATCACGGCACCTCTGGTCTGGAGGTCGGCCACGTCCTGAGTGCAGTCATATCGGGTGAAATGCACGAACCGGCTTGTCCCAGAGGTTAAGACACTGCTGGCGAGACTCCTCAAATGCCGCGGGTGGAGTAAAGCTCCTCCCGGTTAAGGAAGTAAATGCGGAAAAGAAATAAAGGTTGCTGTGCGGCGCCGATGGGAAAAGGTGGTGGAAAGTGAAGTTTAACCGGTATGTCCAGTAGTATAGCTACGAGAGCTATACCACGGCATCTCTGCTCTAGAGGCCGCCCACGTCCGAAATACACCTACACTTGTGAAATATGCCTAAACCGGCACACACCAGAGGTGGAACTTGATGGCTAGACATGTCATGCCACCTCCGCTCTAGAGGTCGGTAACGCCTGATAATACACCCATACTGGTGAATTTTGCCTAAACCGGCTCATACCAGGGGTTAATCTTGAAGGCTATGCATGTCACAGTACCTCTGCTCTAGAGGTCGGTCCCGTCCCAAACACGCCTATACTGGGATACTATGCCTAAACCGGCTCAACCCAGGGGTAGAAGTCACTAGTGGCGAGGATTCGTCCTCCTGGACAAAAGCTCCATCCTGGTCACAACTAGGAAGAGTAGCGGCCACGACCGCAAAATGCTGAAGTCGGAGACACTGGACCAGGGAAGTCTAGATAGGCAACCACCTTTCACCCAGCGGGGATGTTTGCGTATCCTAATCACGCTGAGGTTTTCCGGTGAGAAAGTCCAACCCTGGACTAGATGGGCAACCACCTCTCACCCGGCGGTGATACACGGGTATCTCAAAACACGTCGAGGTTTTCCGGTGAGAAAGTCCAACTCTGGCCTGGGTGGGCTACCGCCTCTCACTCAGCGGGGATGCACTGATATCCTAAACACGTCGAGGTCTTCCGGTGAGAAAGTCCAACCCTAGACTAAACTGATGCAATGAAAACCACGGTGTCACGCAATCCCACTTCCGAGACCCACCAAGAATACAGGCTAAAGCACTGTGATACTCTGAACCCCTTGTGGTCATCTCGTGGATCTCGTGTGGTCTATTCTGGACCACGGGACCTAACGAGGACCACAGGCGTGAATTCAGTAAGTTCACAGTGCGGTTTTTGGTGTTAGAAGTGAACGAAGAAGAAGAAGAAGATGTCTACTATGCTGCCTAAATATGTGAAATACTCTAATTTCCTCACTTGGCACTCCTTAAATTACCATGAGGCTATTGCTTGCACTATTACTTTTCATTATATGTGTTTTTTTGTTAATATATAATCCCAGTTTAGCTGAATTCTTGCTTAATTTCTGGAGTTTCTCTTGCATTTGTGTGTGGCTGTGTGCCAGAAGTGCCACATCATCTGCATAGTCAAGATCTTCCAATTGGTTACACATTGTTCATTTTATCTCATTTCTTTTTCTTTGTGTGGTAGTTTTCATGATCCAATCATTTGCTAGAAGAAATAGGAATGGTGATAGCAAACTCAAAGAAAATAGTCATTAGTGTGAGACTGAGAATAACACCTTTTTTTTCAAAACATGTATCTAGTTACTTTCTGTACAGAGTGCACAGATAAGAGTGAAACATAAATGGTGTATTTTATTTTGTTATGTTTCTCAGCTTTTCAATGTTAATTATGTTTGATATACGTGCAGAATATTTGTAGAATGTCTGGAACAGAGAAAAAGCTGTACGATAAAGGGCAGAATGTCAGTCATGTCTGCATCTCCAATTCTTAATCCTTTGGAAATAAAGATCAATAAATCAATCAGTATGCTGTCTCTTGTGTGCTCTGAGACTATCTCTATGGGAAAAGTCAGTTACACAAACATCATATTTGTAAAGTTTCTCTCCTGTATGTATTCTTTTGTTTGCCTTCAGACTACCACTTCTAGTAAACAGAGAATCACAGACATCACATTTGAAAGGTTTCTCTCCAGTGTGTATTCTGTTGTGTGCCTTCAGGCTGTCACCTTGAGTAAACTGAGCACTACAGACATCACATTTGAAAGGTTTCACTCCTATTTGTGTTTATACATGTGACCACTGGGATTGAACACCACAAACACCATATTTTGTAAGGCTTCTCTCCTGTATGTGTTTTTTGTGTGTCTTAGGATTGCTACCTTGAGTAAACTTAGCTTCACAAACATCACATATGTAAGATTTCTCTCCTGTATGTGTTCTTTTGTGTGCCTTAAGACTGTCATCTTCATTAAACTGAGCACAGAAGACATCACATTTGTAAGGTTTCTCTCCTGTATGTGTTCTTTTGTGTGTATTCAGAGTGTCACTTTTAGTAAACTGAGCACAACAAACATCACATTTGTAAGGTTTCTCTCCTGTTTGTGTTCTTTTGTGCGCCTTATGACTGTCACCTTGATTAAACTGAACATCAGAAACATCACATTTGTCATACTTTTTTCCTACTATTTTGTAAAGCTATTTTACAACCACTATTAGTCTCATGCGTATCTGATATGACATATCTGAGTAAAGCTGGGGCAACCATCCCTAACCCAGCACGTCACAGGTGGGGGATGGTGAAAGTCCTCCAGATATGGAGGATCCCTGTGAATAAGGAGTTGTCCAAATAAGCAGGCGCGGACCAACTGGCGGTAGACTCAGAGAGCGAGGTGGGGTAGTAGGTAGCTCTACTACTCCTATAAAATGCCTCAGGTGCTCAGTGAAGGGAATACCAAGCAGGTAAGAGGCCCTTAAAACCTCTCGCTCTCGCTGCCTTGCGGGAAGGACAGGGAGTCCAAAGGCTAGCGAAGAGTCCGTACACAAACCGGCAGAAGGCAACGGGAAACCACTGTTGTAGCTCCCAAGAACAATTATGCTTATTCAGAGTAATAGATTTGTCATGAACATCCTCGTCTGGTAGGGCAGCTCATGAGCCACAGGTGAGGCCAGATAGTCATCAAGCTACTGGTGGCAAAACTAACAAGTTCAAAATAGTTACATGGAATGTTAGAACTTTATTCCAGGCTGGAAAATTAGAAAATGTAAAGATGGAAATGGAAAGGATGAAGATCAACATATTAAGAATGAGTGAAGTTAGATGGACAGGTGCAGGGAAGATAAACTCTGATAAATATACAATAGTATATTCAGGAAGTGAGAAACATGAAAGAGGAGTAGGAATAATATTTGACAAACAAACAGCAAGGACAATTGTAGGATATTTGAACATTTCACACCGAGTCCTGCTAGCAACTGAAAGGACAACCAATAAACATAAATATTATACAAGTGTACGCTCCAACATCTGAAAGTTTTGAAGAAGATGTACAGCTATTTTATAATGACATAGAGACAGCCCTAAAACATACAAAGTCACATGAAGTTGCTATGGTGATGTGAGATTTTAATGTCAAAGTTGGTAAAGGAAGAACTTCAGACATCGTTGGTAACTATGGACTGGGGGAGATGAATGACAGAGGTAGTAAATTAATTGAATGGGCAAGAATACATAGCATGGTTGTAGGAAACACCTGGTTTAAACAACATCCTCGAAGACTGGCAATCTGGTGCAGCCCAGGCAAAAAGACTTTTAACCAGATAGACTTCATATTAATCAACAAAAGATGCCATGAAGACAGAGGCTGGCCTGGTCAAAACTTTGTTTTCCAGCCTCTGGTAGCTGTACTTAACTCCCTTCTCCACGTCAAGACTGGCAAGACAGCTTTGAGACAGTTCCACAGAGACACTCAGACTTTGGGATGAGGAATCCGATTAGTGCCTCAATGATATCCATTCCCCGCCACCTACAGTCTGCCGGCTCTGTTTTGTTCACATCATTCTGATAGCCACTGTTGTAAAGACCCATAGACTTCTCACGTCCTGGATTCATTAGTTTCACACCAGATTTTCCTCATCCCCGCCAGCGATATCCATGTCCCCGTCCACCAACCTCACATTACATTTTACAAAAAATAACAATTACAATTAGTGTTGATTGCTACAGGTTTCTGGGCTACAGAAATAGATCAGAGTTTTTAAGATAACAGATCTATGTTCCCTGTCTAACAAAGACTATGCTAAGATAAGTGTGCTCTTAACACAGTTGTTCCCAAGGGAATTCTATGCCCTTTAAAAATAAAGATCAATGACTCAGTCTTTCTGTTGTAGGCATCTTCTACTGTGTCTCCACATGTCTCTTCTTGGCCCTGAAATCCTTTAAAGACGTTTTGAGCAAAGACTGCAGCACTGAGCCATGTCTCTTTGTTACTCCTATACCCTCCAAATGTGGATGGGAACATACGACAACCTTCCAGGTCAATGGCCAATTTATGTGTAACTATTATCTACAGTAGCTTGCCAACAGTCTTCTGCATTGTGTTGATTCTGTAGGCGCTGATCTGGGAATGGTCCTTGTTTGGCTTCGGCAGCAGGAAGCTGTGTAGCCATTCCTCTTTGATTTGGCCACTCTGAATGCTAGTGTTAAACTCTCTAGCCAGATCTTACATATCATTGTCTGACAGAATGTTTATATCATTATATCGGAAGCCATCAGGGCCTTAGGCTGTGGTACATGATCTTTTGAGCACTGCGTGAACAGTCTCAGTTATGATGGCATGCTCCTTTTCCAG
This sequence comes from Achatina immaculata, assembly GCA_009760885.1. NCBI lineage: Eukaryota > Metazoa > Mollusca > Gastropoda > Stylommatophora > Achatinidae > Lissachatina > Lissachatina immaculata. The sequence goes on from CM019710.1 coordinate 22,762,083, forward strand.
CACCACCTCCTCACAAATCTCTGAGGCTGTCTCTTATTCAACCTTCAGTCTTGACGGTTTTGGCGTCTGAGTGGCGAAGTGGTTAATGCACTGGTCTCTCGTGATGAAGGTCAGGGGTTCTAACCCGGCCGAAGGAGCCCCAGTCATCCAGCTGTAGAAATGGGTAACCGGCTTCTGCTGAAGTTGGGGAAGGAAAGGCAGCCAGGCGTGATGCTGATCGCATAACCCTCCGGTATGTCGACAGGTCAAGGGAAATATGAGCACTAACACCATAACCCTATGTGCCTCTAAGGCATGACATGATTACCTTTACCTTACTTTTCATCTTTATACGAAGGGTGATTGATAAGTTCTCGGCCTAAGGTACAGGTACTTGAAACACACAGTTGGTATTAGGTGCATTTGTAGATCAGATTAATGTAAGATGAAAAACCAAATTTCAAGAAATTAACTTCAACCAATTTTTTTTACAGGCTACTGATATGGTAAGGGGTGACAGAAATTGAGAAACTGGATAAAATTTCCCATCAAGCAGTCATTCGCTACCTCTGCATCAAGGGCTTATCATCGAAGGAGATCCATGAGGATATGATAGAGACTCTAGGGGAGAGTGCCCTTTATTGCCGCACAGTGAAGAAATGCGCAGCACATTTCAAACATGAAAGGGAGAGTCTAGAAGATGATCCGCGTCTAGGAAGACCAAGAACGATAACCACCGATGAAACCATCAGCAGAATCGATGACATGATAACTAATTGAACGGTACTTTGCTTCTGAGTTGGACATCTCCCAGGAACGTGTTCATGCCATTATTCACAATGATCTGCAAATGACAAAGGTCTCTGCTTGATAGGTCCCGAAAATTATTGGAGCTGATCACATAAAACGCGTTTCAACATGCCAAGAGACAATCTTGGCCATTTTTCTGCAGATCCTGAAAAGTTTCTTCAGCAATTTGTGACTATGGATGAGACTTGCGTTCATCATTTTCAACCAGAAACCAAAGAACAGTCAAAGCAGTGGAAATGTCATGGATCCCCACCTCCAAAGAAAACAAGGGTGGTTCTATCTGCAGGCAAAATGATGGCTTCCATCTTTTGGGAATCAGAAGGTGTGCTATTGGTAGACTATCTTCAAAAGGACAGAATATTCGGTCACCGGGGCCTATTACGCTAATCTTGTGAAGCAATTCCGGGTCAGATTGAAAGAAAAGCGAAGAGGGAAATTGACGAGAGGAGTCATCTTTCAGCAAGACAATGCTCTAGTTCATAAGTCGGCGGTGGTAATGGCTGCCATTCATGAACGCGGCTTCCAGCTTCTTGAACATCATCCTTTTTCCCAAGATTTTGTCCCTTCGGACTATTACCTGTTTACCAAACTCAAAAAAGGAGCTCAGTGGTCGCAAATTTGCTTCAGATGATGACGTCATTCATGTTGTAGACCACTTTCTACTGGCACAAGAAGCTGACTTTTACAAAGAAGGGATCCGTATGCACTAGGATCGCTGGACTAAGTACATAAACTTGCAAGGGGACTATCTTGAGAAATAACACAAAAAAAAAGGTTGTCCACAAATAATCCATTGTACCTTTGGCCGAGAACTTATCAGTCACCACTCGTTCATTGGGATATGTCCCACTCGTTGTTAATAATTACTAAAAAACATAAGTAACCTGGAATAACGTTGAATTAATCTCTGTTTCCAATGTTAATGTATGCAAATCAGTTGAATAAAAAGGTAAGGTAAAGGTAATCCTGTCATGCTTTAGAGGCACATAGGGATATGGTGTTAGTGCCCAATAATTTTCTTGACCTGTCAGCACACTAGAGGGTGATAAGGTCAGTTGAATACGTTATCTAACATGTAATATAATATGTTTTTTTTAAACACACCATAAATCGATCAATCTCTTACTTGAAGGCTTTCATACGACCATACTACTCCCAGCACTACAAACTTTCAAAATTGCTGCCAACGGTGTCGATCAGCTTTTTTCACCCACAGAATCATAGTTTACCGGTATGTATGAACTAAAAAAAATGTAGGAACAGCTTTATTAATTAACTAGCCCATTTCTAAACAAGTGTCGGACACACCACATCTTCTTACAAGTTACAGCTAAGTGGTATATTCATTTTATTTCCTTTTTCAAATCGCATTCATGTGAATCTATACTTTATCTCCTCTCTTTATTTCTTTGTCCTGTTTGTTTTTGTATGAATAAGGGTCACGCTGAAACGTCACAACTTTGCTGTCGTTAAGTAATAAAGCTGTTCATACTTTTTTCCTAGTTTAAACATTTTTATTAATTAACGAGCACTCCGGTTCGAACCCCAGGTAATTCTCTTGCGATGTTTCTTTCTCTCACGTCTCATTAAAGTGCTTTGTCTACGATTTTTTCCGTGGTCTGAATCTGCAAAACTGTTCTCTTACTTTGCCATACGAAAGCCTCGTTGTTTCCTCTTTATAAAAAAAAAATTCCTGAAACTAACTTCACGTAATAAGTATTTGCTCGTTTGTTGTTGTTGTTGTTGTTTAAGTAAGCACCAGGTATACAGGAGACCGTGTGTATGTTTGTCTGAAAGTTGGTACCTGCTAGAGAGACTGAATCTAAGCTACGGCATTTCTGTGTCACGACCTCGTTTCTTTCCAGGTGTCACGGTTCCTCGTGTCTACTGAACATTAATGAATATGTTTCTTATATCTTATATCCTTCCCGTGCCGTTAAATGTCACACAGTGCTCACAAGGTAGTTCGCTAATTTTTCCTGTTTTCGGAGAATCTTTCAACCTCATCAAGGGATTTTATGCCTATTAATTTGGATTCACTTAACAGTGTCCTTTCCAGAGTTTGACGCGGTCTGCCTCTTTTTCTTTGGCCTGTTGTGTTCCACTTGATAGCTCGTTTTGGAATTCTCTGATCGTTTCACTAATCATGTGACCAACATATGTCTATCTCCTTTTCCTGAAACTAGTTGTTGTTCGCTCATCTGTCTTATATCTGCATTGTTCTTGAATTCGTTCCACTTGATGCCGAGTATTTTCCTTAGGCATTTGTTTTCAAAGGAGTATAATTTGTTGTCTATTTCTTTAGTAGTTTTCCAGCTTTTGCATGCATAAATGAGGGTGGATAATTACATTTGAATTGAATAGTCTTAACTTGGTTTTTGTGCTTATAACTTTTGAATTCCATATGTTCTCAGGATTCTTGAAGATCGATACTGCTTTTGCAATTCTAATTTTAACTTCCTTTCTTGTGTCACCATCCTAGTCTATGTAGCTGCTAAGGTAATCAAGTTGATTGACTTCTTCAATATCTGTCCCTTCTATGTGTATTTTTCCATTTTCATTAATGGGAACTTACATTATTTTTGTTTTGTCCTTGTTAATTTCAAGTCCTATTTTGCTAGCCAGTGAAGACAGGCTATCTGTTTTTTCTTGCATGGAATTCACATTGTTACTGATAAGAGTTATGCCATCAGCAAAATCAGTATCTTCTAGTTGGGTCCCATGTACCTATTCAATACCTGCGTTACCTGTGCAGCATTTTTTCATTATGAAATCTATTGTAATTCCAAAAAGTAAAGGAGGCAGTATACATCCTTGTTTCACGCCTGTTTCAATCTGGAACCATTCACTCATCCCTTCGTCTGTCTTGACTGCACAAATATATCCATTGTAGAAGTCCTTAATGATGTTGACAATTTTAGATTGTATTCCATATATACTTAAAATTCTCCATAATGAATCTCTGTGTATGCTATCAAATGCCTTTTTAAAGTTTATGAAGTTCAGTATTAATGGTTTCTGATTTTCAATATGTTCTTCAAGTATTATTCTTAGAGTAAAGATCTGGTCGAGACAGCTTCTCCCTTTTCGGAATCCTGCTTGTTCTTCTCTCATTGTGATATCCACTATATTTTTTTGTAATTCATGTATTTAACCATAGAGCTTATTTTCTTTAGTGGTTTCACTGGGCCAGTAATTATTTCTCAGTGTCTCATAGTTGGTGCAGTTCTGGAGGATATATTCCACAGTTTGGGGCACCTGGGCACATGTACATAGATTAATAGTACCAACCTTAAACTTTGTATACATATGACTTTGGAGTCGGCTGTGTCCTGTTCGGAGATGGAAAATGGCGACTTGTTCCTTTCTGTTTAGCATGTGATAGTCATCATGTAGTGATGTTTGTGGCTTCCTATAGGTTTTTATCATGCTTTTATTCTGATTATAGGTGATCGGTATGTTCGGTTGATCCATTTCAGTGCCCTCTTTGGCCAGACGGTCAGCTTTCTCATTGCATGGTATCCCACAGTGGGAGGGAATCCACTGCAAAGTGACTCCGTGTTGTAAGCCAATTTTTGACAAGGCATCCTTAAGATCTGGTAGTTTGTTGCACTGAAGAGCTTCCAGTACCGATCTTGCATCTGTAAGAATTACTATAGGGTATGTATCAATTCTCCACAGGGGAACAGAAGTAAGGGTAGACCAAAAGAGACATGGAGAAGAACAACAGAAAGGATATTGAGCAATAGAGGGTTCACCTGGGCAAGAGCAGAAAAAAAAGGCAAAGGACAGGCATTTGTGGAAAACCCTTGCGGAAGCCCCATGTGCCCTGGGCACTTAAGGTTCAGAGAGAGATGTATCAATTCTGGAGTCTGATAGTTTTTCAACCACAGCAATAATTGCCCTAACTTCTGCATCAAAGTTGTTGCAGTATTTTCCAGTTGGTATGGAAATCTTGTCAGTGGTGTTGTTTGGATATTCAATATGTGCTCCTGCCCCTCCATTCTTTATGGCATTGCGTGCAGATCCGTCTGTATACTCACGTATCCAGGTGTCACATGGATATTTGTCATCTAGCACACTAAGTGTGGCTGTTGATATTACAAGACTGTTCTGCATCTCACCATTCTGCACACATTTCACTTCAGTCTGAATAGTTATTTGTGTATAATCTGCTTCTTTCCATGGCGTATGCTCTGGTACAGATGATAATGGAGCAACTACAGTTGGAAAGTCAGGTATTAGCTTACGCATACGCTTGGCCTGATGAGTGAAGCTGCTTCTTTTAAGCCGTCTTAGTGCCAAGTTATTGAATCTCTCCTTCAGGGGATGGCTTACAGAGCTGAGGAATTTCTCTCCTAAGGTCATGACCTTTGTGTCTCTATGTTCCTTCAACGCATGAACACTAACTACTTTCTGCATTTCTACTACCAGTGTCGACCTCATGGCACCTGTGATAGTCCGTAGTGACTGATTCTGTACCTACTCCTCTCCTATTGTTACAGTCACTAAGGTTGCCTTTTTTGGGGATATTTTAACAATGATTCCTTTTTTCCACTTAGAAGGGACCTATTCTTTTTTCCAAATCTTGTTAAACATTCTCTGTAGTTGTCTCTATTGAATATGTTTACAAAACACTTTTTTAAAGGTGCTAGTAGCGCAGTCAACTTGTGCGCTGTTCTCTCGTGGCTAGATGGCTGCTTGTCTCACTGGAGTCTGTGTTCGAATCCCGTGTAATTCTCTTGTGCTTTTCTTTCTCTCACGTCTCACTAAAATACTTTGTCTACGATTTCTTAAAAAGTCTAATCCTACAAAAGTGTATTCTATTACATTATCTTACACCTTAAATCCTCCCGTGCCGTTAAACGTCACATAGAGCACACATAGACGTTTGCCAAGTTTTCCTATTTTCGGCCAGTCTTTCAATTTCATCAAGGGATGTTATGACCACTAAAATGGCTTCTCTTAACAATGTCCTCTTTAGAGCTTCACGTGGTCGACCTCTTTTTCTTCGGCCTGTTGTGCTGCACTTGATAGCTTGTTTTGGTATTCTCTGACTGTTTCTTCTCATCACATGGGCTACATACGTCCTTCTTTTTCTGATCACCCATGAGACAGGTTGTTGTTTGCTCATCTGCGTGTTGTTCTTAAATTTGTTCCACTTTATATCAAGTATTTTTCTCATGGATTTGTTTTCAAAATGCGAAACAAGCATTGGGAACATAAGTAATTTCATTTGCCACAACCAATACCAGTCCTCCGTAGCTAAATCGCTAAAGACGCACTTCAAAAAAAAAAAAAAATGCAGTGGCAACTAGAAGATCATGGGTTCAATCCCGGGACCGGGAAAAAAAAAAAGCAACAACTCACAGCCCCTCTGGGATGGCCCACCCCCTTAGAGTGTCAGGAGTTTAAAGGGCCGAAACACTTGTCTGAGGAGGAGGGGGGGTACTTCCTCTGATGATCTTTTGTTGGAGGCAGCGTAGAGAGTTTCCTGCATGCATACAAAAAATTTCTTGTCTATTTCTTTAGTTGATTTCCAGCTTTCATTGTTAATTTAAAGTCCTATTTTACTGGCCATTGAAGACATGGTATCATATTTTTCTTGCATTGACTTCACACTGTTACTGATAAGAGTTAATGTCATCAGCAAAATCAAGATCTTCTAGTTGGGTCCCATGTACCCAATCAATGCCCGTTTTACCTGTGCAACATTTTTTCATTATGAAGTCTATGGCAATTCCTAAAAGCAAGGGAGATAATATACATCCTTGTTTCATGCCTGTTTCAATCTGGAACTATTCGCTCATTCCCTCTTCTGTGTCGACTGCACAAGCATATCCATTGTAGAGGTTCTTAACGATGTTGACAGTTTTAGATGGTATTCCATATATTCTTAAAATTCTCCATAATGAATCTCTGTGTATGCTATCAAATGCCTTTTCAAAGTCTGTGAAGTTCAGTATTAATGGTTTCTGATTTTCAATATGTTCTTCAAGTATTATTCTTAGAGTAAAGATCTGGTCGAGACAGCTTCTCCCTTTTCGAAATCCTGCTTGTTCTTCTCTCATTGCGGTATCCACTATATCTTTAAGTCTATTCAAAATGACCTTGCAAAATACTTTTGACACAACTGATACTAAGGCTACTCCTCTCCAATTGTTAAAGTCGCTAAGGTTGCCTTTTTTTTGGTATTTTAATGGTGATTCATTTTTTTCCATTTAGAAGGGACCTTTTCTTCTTTACAAATCATATTAAACATTCTCTGTAGTTGTCTGGTATTGTCATTATTGATAGCTTTTAAAATTTCGGGTGTTATTTCATCTTCACCTGCAGCTTTGTTGCTAGCCATTCACTGCTGTTTCAATTTCATGCAATGTAATTTCATCTAGGTTGACATTTAGTTGTGGGGTTGGTAAGTCAGTTTCAAGGTTTGTCAATTCTTTTTGGTTTGGTCGATTAAGTATTTCTTGGAAGTGTTCGCCCCATCTTTGCTTTTGGTCTTTACTTGATGTTAATAGAGTTCCGGTTTTGCTAAGGATTGGTCTTTCTTTAGATGTAATAGTACTTGTTAGCCTCTTTTGCATGTTATATAAAGTTTTGCTGTCACCTGTTTTTGCAGCTTTCTCTGCCTCTTTCACCATATTGTCTGTGTATTCTCTTTTATCCCTTCTAGCTGAACTTTTTACTCTATAGTCTAGTTCTTTGTATTTTGCTTTCATCAGATCTTTTCCAAGATCTGTCTTTATATTGAACATAGCTACTTTGGCTGCTCATCTTTCATGTATGTACTTTCATGTGTTTTCTGATATCCATATTTTTCTATTTATTTTTTTTTCAGTCCAGCGCTTGCTTTTGCTGCTGTGATTATGGTTGCGCTGTAAGAATTCCATAATTCTTCTGTATCTATCTCCTCTACTTCACTGAATGTTGTGGAATGACTGGCAAGTTACTGATTGAAATTACTGTTAGTATTTTCATCTTGTAGGCTGTGGATGTTTGTCTTTCTGTGTATTGATTTCTTGTGTTGGGTTTTCAGTTTTAGTTTATTTTCCCTATACACAGATTGTGATCACTGTTGACATCTGCACCCCTATTGACCATAAGCAGAGATGTTCTGTATTGCTTTCTAATACAAAAATGATCTATCAGGTTTCTAGTTCTATCATCTGGAGATATCCATGATGTTTTATATATCTCTTTTGTGTGGAAATATTGTGCCTCCAATGACAATGTCCTCTGTTAGACATATTTCAATTAATCTTTCTACATTATGATTTACCATGTCAGTTCCTTCTTTCCCCAATACTTTTTTGACATCGGTGTTATCTTTCCCTACCGTAACGTTGAAATCCCCCATAGCAATTAGGATGTCGCGTTTAGGGATTTTGTTAATGATTTCTTGTAATTTGTGATACAAATCGTCTTCCACCTCATCGTCTGCATCGTTCGTGGGTGCATAACACTGTATTATTGACATTCTTCCGTGTGTTATGTTGTATCGTGCTCTTAATATATGTCTGTTTACTGGTTCCCATTCTACAAAGCTCTTTGCCGCTAAATTTGAAGTATACCTACCTCTTCTTGGTATTTCCCGTCGTCTCTGCCTGAATTAACTTAATATTTTCCGCCAATCTTTTATTTGCTTCTGGCCATCGCATTTCACTGATGCCCAGTACATCTATGTGGTATCTCTCCATTTCTCGGATGACCTGAGTAGTTTTTGTTGGAGCTGCCATCGTTCTTACGTTCCAGAATCCAATCTTTGTCACCTGTTTAGGGCCGTCAAATGTACTATTTGAGCTCTTCGGAGTTGGCATCCCTGATGCTCGGTTGGTTTTTTTGCGAGCTTCCATAACTAGTTCTTTTTTCCCCATCTAGAGTCACCTCTACTAGGTCCCAGGATATGGATGTTAGCCTTATGCCCAACTCTCGATACAGGATATGTGACAGATCAAAAGGAATATAGCTGATTTGTATTTGCCAGCAAGAGCATTTAAAAAACGTCCACCATCTAACACGTCACACCGGAATGTTGCTTATTATGCCATGCAAAAAACCTAGCTGGTGTCTCTCACCTGTGTTGGTATTAGCTATGTCAGTGCTAACTTGGCCTCCTGTATTGTCTAAATTTGATGTTACACGACTGAAGTCTCCGCCTAAAATAATGATGTGTCCTCTGTATATGTGGTTGAGCAGGGATTCTAAGTCTTCATAGAAGTTGGGCTGATGCATGCGGTGAAGTGTTGCGTGTACGTTGACTATAGTGTAAGTGTGTGAGTTGTTTTGTTACCTCAACTATCACAGTTCTCCCCCTGCTATCTCTGTTTATCCTAAATACTGTACATCCCACCTGTCTGATGTCTGTATTATTACTAACCTTGATCCTATTGTGTATGTGGCTAAGCTAAAAGATGCGTGTCTGAGGCCTAGCTGAGTTGTTATCTGTGCTGAGTGTCTATCTGTATGTATGTTTGTTTCCTGAATCAAGATGAAATCTGGTTTGTGTTAGAGAGACTATTTGCTGTAGTTTTGTGCTCAAGCATCTAATGTTAACACTTAAAACTATCACTTCCCTATCCATTTCCGAAAAGAAGAAAAAAAATCGCATATTTGGGTGGTGTGTGTGTTAGTAAATTTGTAAAATATTTAAACACACTTTACTAGGCTGTTTTGTGTTGTCCTGGCGACGTCTAGATGACATCTCGCTCTAGGCTGGATGTGGCTGAAACTCTGGTCTTCTTCTTGTCCGGTCTGGTTCTGTGCTGCTTGGGTGATCTTTGAGCCCCCTCAGCTATTTCTGCCCAAGACATGGGCCCTTTGGAGTGCGTGACAGTGGATTCTTCCGTGCCACTGTCCTCCTGTTCTGACGTCTCCTCGTCATCTAGAAGCCCATGTTCCGGCGTGGGTGGAGCTTCCAGCTGCGATGCGCTCGGCAGTGATGGTGTTAGCGGCGTTGGTTGTGCTGGTGTGGGTGGCTCCGAGTCCGTGCTGTTTGATCCTTAGGGCCCTTTCCCTATAGCTTTGGAAGCCATCGGTGGTGAGCCAGTCCTCCTTGCTTGCTCTGATCGTCTCGGGTCCTGGTTTATCTTGTGAGATAGTAGGTCCTTGAGGTGTCTGTGTCACGACTTCCTGCACTACGTTCCTCCTCCTCTTCTCTGGGCACTGGCTTGCCCAGTGGTCGCCCTTGCCGCACCTCGGACAAGAGGTTATCCTTCCTGGGAGGGCGACCCATATCTTGTGGGGCTTCAGACTCCCTGCGGTTGGTCTGAGGGTGACATAGTTCACGATTCGTTTCCTTGGTCTGCAGAGTAAACTCCACTTGTCCTGCGTCACCTCTGCCTCGGGGTCCCCGACTATCTGGGTTACAAATCTTTGGTCTGCCTCCTTTTCAAAAGTTGAAGGCTTCCAGTAATGTGCCTTTCTGGCGCTCTTTGTCCAGATGCTCGACAGTTATAGTCGTTTCATTATTTTTTTTCTTTGTTAATTTCAAGCCCTATTTTTTTTATTAGCCACTGAAGACATGGTATCTGTTTTTTCTTGCATTGATTTCACATTGCCACTGACAGAAGTTATATCATCTGCAGAATCAAGATCTCCCAGTTGGGTATCATGTACTTAATCAATGCCCGCTTTACCTGTCAACATTTTTTCATTATGAAGTCTATGTCAGTTCTAAAAAGGAAGGGAGATAATATACATCCTTGTTTCATGCCTGTTTTAATATGAAACTATTCGCTCATTCCTTCTTCTGTGTTGACTGCACAAATATCCACTGCAGAGGTTCCTAATGATGCTGACAATCTTAGATGGTATTTCATATATTCTTAAAATTCTCCACAATATATATATAATAATCTACCGGAGGGACGTAAAATATTTAATCTGTAATTAAATTATTAGCCCGCTGCTGGCGAGATTCTTCAGCTGCCGTGCATGGGGTGGAGCTCCTCCTGGCCCAGTGAAGAAAGGTGCGAATGGGGTTGCCCAGCGGCGCCACTGTGAAAAAGGTGAAAGAAAAGATTAAGTGAAGTAATCAGTAGTCTTGAGGTCAGGACTGCTCAAATCACGGCACCTCTGCTCTGGAGGTCGGCCACATCCCATGTGCACTCATATCAAGGGAGAATTGCCTGAACTGCACTAGAGGCCGGTCACGTCCGATATACACCCATATTGGTGAAATATGCCTAAACCGGCCTAAACCAGGAGTGAAACTTGATGGCTACTCATGTCACGGTACCTCCGCTCTAGAGATTGGTCAGGTCTTAAACACACCCATACTGGGATAATACGTCTAAACCAGCTCAACCCAAGGGTGGAAGTCACTAGTGGCGAGGATTCGTCCTCCTGGACAAAAGCTCCGTTCTGGTCACAACTAGGAAGGGTAGCGGCCACGACCGCAAAATGCTGAAGTCAGAGACACTGGACCAGTGAAGTCTAGATAGGCAAACACTTCCCACCCGGCGGGGATGTATGCGTATCCTGATCATGCTGGGGTTTTCCGGTGAGAAAGTCCAACTCTAGCCTGGATGGGCAACCATCTCTCACCCGGCGGGGATATGCTGATATCCAAACCATGCCGAATTTTTCCGGTGAGAAAGTCAAACTCTAGATATAACTGGTGCAACGAAAACCACATTGTCACGCAATCTCGCTTCTGCGACCCACCAAGAATTCAGGCTCAAGCAACGCAATACTCTGAACCTTTTGTGATCCTCTCGGGGATCTCTTGTGGGCCTCTCGGGGACCACGGGACACATCGAGGACCACAAGATTAAATTCACCGTATTAAATTCACAAGATTAAATTGTATCTTCTGTGTGCTGTGTTGTTAATTTCCTTCTGCTTTGTCCTATCTATCTTGCCTCTTGTATTCCTAATTTGTCTAGTTTGTATTTTTTTCTATCTGTGCATTTCCTTGATGTTTTTCTGCAAAGTTTCCAGTCTGAGTGTTCTTACACTCCAGTTGCCTATTTGCATCTTGTGTTTAGGTTCCAGGAGGTCTGCAGTCGCAGCAAAAACAATAGACATACCTGAAGCAAAAATGGAACTAAACATCAATACAGGACCAATAACAATAAGTGAAGTAAAGGAGGCAATAAAGAAGCTAAAATTAGACAGTGCACCAGGTGAAGATGAAGTGACTGCTGAGATGTTGAAAGCAGAAGAAACAAACACCAAAACAACTCTGCCGGACACTACAACAAATCTGGCATCTAGAAAAAAGCTTCAGGAGTGGAAAACTGTCCTTATAGTAAAACTACCAAAGAAGGGTGACCTCAGAGATTGTGGGAACTGGAGAGGCATTACCCTCCTGCCACTCACCAGTAAAGTATTTTGCAGAATAATCATCAACAGAATTGTACCAGCACTTGAGGGGAAACTTCAGAAAGAGCAGGCAGGATTTAGGAAAGGAAGATCATGCATAGACCACATATTTGTACTTAGATAAATATTAGAACAGGCAAATGAGTGGCATAGCACAACATATGTGTTATTCATAGATTTGGAGAAAGCCTTTGACAGTGTCAACAGAGATGCACCGTGGAAAATCCTAAGATGGCATGGCCTCCCCCATAAGATATTGAATGTAATCAAAGTCCTATACGAGGATTTTCAGTGCAAAGTTATCTGTGGAGAACATGCCTCCAGCAGCTTTAAGGTACAAACAGGAGTGAAGCAGGGATGTGTACTATCACCAACATTATTTATCTTGGCAGTAGACTGGTTAATGAAGGAGACAATCACCAACATTATTTATCTTGGCAGTAGACTGGTTAATGAAGGAGACAACATCAGACAAACGCAGAGGATTACAATGGACCCTTGACATAGTGCTGGAGGACATTGACTTTGCGGACAACATTTGTCTACTATCAAGCAGCCACAAAGATATGCAAGATAAAATAAACAAGCTAACTCAGAATGCAAACAACATAGGACTAAAGATCAACGTAGAAAAGACAAAGTTAATGAAGCAAAATGTGAACAACAGAAATGTACTTAGAGTAGATAGCAAGTTAGTGGAGGAGGTCAATGAACTTGTATACCCTGGCAGTAGAGTAGCAGAAAATGGAGACAGCATAGAGGACATCAACAGCAGACTTACTAGAGCAAACTAGGCTTTTACAATGCTGCGGACTATATGGAAATCTAAAAAACTAAGCATGAATATGAAAATCAGGATATTTAAGAGTAATGTTCTAAGTGTACTACTCTATGGAAGTGAATGCTGGAAAATCACCAAAACCATAGAAAACAAGTTGAATTCTTTCCAGACTAAATGTTTAATTAGAAAAATATTTTGGACAAACACCATAAGAAATAACACCTTGTTGGCAGAAATGCAGATGAAGCCACTGACAGCAATTATTGAGGAAAGACACTGGCGATGGTTGGGACATGTGCTCCGAATGACTGACAACTCACTACCAAAAATAGCACTAAGATGGACACCACAGGGGAACAGAAGTAAGGGTAGACCAAAACAGACATAGAGAAGAACAACAGAAAGGATGTTGAGCAACAGAAAGATCACCTGGGCAAGAGCAGAAAAAAAGGCAAAGGACAGGCATTTGTGGAAAACCCTTGCGGAAGCCCCATGTGCCCTGGGCACTAGGTTCAGAGAGAGAGAGGTCTGCAGTCGGGCTGGGGACTTCCAGTGGCTGGCTTTCATCCACAACCTTCATGGGCTCAGTTTCCTGATAAGCATTTCTCCTTCCACCTGCATTTGTTTTTTTCCCTTGCTTCTGTTTCTGTAGCAGTGTGATAGTTTTTTTACCAAATAGGGTTGCTGGCCCTATCCCTATGCTGAACCTTCCTTTTACGATCATGCGTGGTAGGGTACAGTGGTCCTATTTTATGCAGATCCCAGGTACCACACGGGGGAAGGACTCACAATAATAAGATCTAAATAGTGGCTGCATTCAAAGATTTCATAACTCAGAATAATAAGATCTAATTGGTGACTGCATTCAAACATTTCATAAGAATAATAAGATCTAAATGTTGAAATTATTATTCTAGGAGAAAGATCCTGGACCGACAAGTGAAGAAGTTTTATGGGCAATAAATAATCTGAAAAATGGTCAATCACAAGTGTGTGAAGAGATAACAGCTGAACTTATTAAAGCAGGAGGAAAGGAATGTGCCATGCACTATGTAAAAAGATATAACATTCAGGTATTTGGCCAGAGGAGTGGAAAAGAACTGTATTCATATCACTGCCAAAAAATGGTAACTTCAAATTATGATAACTTAGCACCACAAACATCACATTTGTAAGGTCTCTCTCCTGTATGTGTTCTTTTGTGTGCCTTAAGACTGTCACCTTCATTAAATTGAGCACCACAAACAGCACATTTCTAATGTTTATCTCCTGTATGTGTTCTTTTGTGTGCCTTAAGATGGCTACCTTGAGTAAACTGAGCACTACAAACATCACATTTGTAAGGCTTCTCTCCTGTATGTGTTCTTTTGTGAGCCTTAAGACTACCACATTCATTAAACTGAGCACCACAAACATCACATTTGTAAGGTTTCTCTCCTGTATGTGTTCTTTTGTGTATCTTAAGAGTGCTGCCTTCATTAAACTGAGCACCACAAACATCACACTTGTAAGGTTTCTCTCCTGTATGTGTTCTTTTATGTACCTTAAGACTGCTACCTTGAGTAAACTGAACACCACAAATATCACATACGTAAAGTTTCTCTCCTGTGTGTGTTCTTTTGTGTCTCTTAAGATGGCTACCTTTAGTAAATTGAGCACCACAAACATCACATTTGTAAGGTTTCTCTCCTGTATGTGTTCTTTTGTGCCTTAAGATGGCTACCTTGAGTAAACTGAGCACTACAAACATCACATTTGTAAGGCTTCTCTCCTGTATGTGTTCTTTTGTGAGCCTTAAGACTACCACATTCATTAAACTGAGCACCACAAACATCACATTTGTAAGGTTTCTCTCCTGTATGTGTTCTTTTGTGTATCTTAAGAGTGCTGCCTTCATTAAACTGAGCACCACAAACATCACACTTGTAAGGTTTCTCTCCTGTATGTGTTCTTTTATGTACCTTAAGACTGCTACCTTGAGTAAACTGAACACCACAAATATCACATACGTAAAGTTTCTCTCCTGTGTGTGTTCTTTTGTGTCTCTTAAGATGGCTACCTTTAGTAAATTGAGCACCACAAACATCACATTTGTAAGGTTTCTCTCCTGTATGTGTTCTTTTGTGCCTTAAGATGGCTACCTTGAGTAAACTGAGCACTACAAACATCACATTTGTAAGGCTTCTCTCCTGTATGTGTTCTTTTGTGAGCCTTAAGACTACCACATTCATTAAACTGAGCACCACAAACATCACATTTGTAAGGTTTCTCTCCTGTATGTGTTCTTTTGTGTATCTTAAGAGTGCTGCCTTCATTAAACTGAGCACCACAAACATCACACTTGTAAGGTTTCTCTCCTGTATGTGTTCTTTTATGTACCTTAAGACTGCTACCTTGAGTAAACTGAACACCACAAATATCACATACGTAAAGTTTCTCTCCTGTGTGTGTTCTTTTGTGTCTCTTAAGATGGCTACCTTTAGTAAATTGAGCACCACAAACATCACATTTGTAAGGTTTCTCTCCTGTATGTGTTCTTTTGTGTGCCTTAAGACTGCCACCTTCATTAAACATAGCACCACATACATCACATTTGTAAGGTTTCTCTCCTGTATGTGTTCTTTTGTGTACCTTAAGACTGCTACCTTGAGTAAACTGAGCACAACAGACATCACATTTGTAAGGTTTCTCTCCTGTGTGTGTTATTTTGTGTTTTTGCAGTCTGTCACTTCTAGTAAACATAGCACCACAAACATCACATTTGTAAGGTTTCTCTCCTGTATGTATTCTTTTGTGTGCCTGCAGACTGCCACTTCTGGTAAACATAGCACCACAAACATCACATTTGTATGGTTTCTCTCCTGTATGTGTCCTTTTGTGTGCCTTCAGTTTGTCACTTCTTGTAAACAGAGAACCACAGACATCACATTTGTATGGTTTCTCTCCTGTATGTGTTCTTTTGTGTGCTTTCAGTCTGTCACTTCTGGTAAATATAGTACCACAAACATCACATATGTAAGTTTTCTCTCCTGCATGTGTTTTTTTGTGTCTCTTAAGAATGCTACCTGTCTCCCAGTTCTTATTTTCATGTACATCTGATGTCTGCCAGTTATTGGTCTCATGTACATCTGATGTTTGGCAGTTCTTGGTCTCATATAAATCTGATGTCTGCAAGTTCTTGGTCTCATGTATATCTGATGTCTGCCAGTTCTTGGTTTCATGTACATCTGATGTCTGCCAGTTCTTGGTCTCATATGCATGTGATGTCTGCCAGTTCTTATTTTCATGTACATCTGATGTTTGCCAGTTCTTATTTTCATGTACACTTGATGCCTGCCAGTTCTTGGTCTCTTGTGCATCTGATGTCTGGCAGTTCTTGGTCTCATGTAAATCTGATTTCTGCCAGTTCTTAGTCTCATGTACATCTGATGTCTGCCAGTTCTTGGTCTCATGTATATCTGATGTCTGCCAGTTCTTGGTCTCATGTACATCTGATTTCTGCCAGTTCTTGGTCTCATGTACATATTCAGCAGCTTGCTCCATTTTCATGTACTCATCAAGCTGGAAGAAGGACTGGTTGTTCAATAAACCAGGATGTATGTCTGAAATGTGAAAACAGGAAAATAAGAAACACAAGCCTTGTCTACTTGGTTAAAATGTAGTGAATTATATGTTATAGGAAACTCTCTATATACCGAACTGAACAACTACAAAGGACAGTCAAATTCTTCACTACGTCATCAGCTGGCCAGAGCTTCTAGCTCACAACTACAAGGAGATCCACCACCACCAAATGTTCTAGGTACAAAAAAAAGATAGAAAGAGTGAACAAAGTGAACAGAAACAAAAATGACAGAAAGAAGGATGAGCACATATAAATGAAGAGAGTCCAGCACAAAATGCTGGCAATTTATGCTAGATTTTTTTACAAGGTGGAGGCCAAAAAAGCTAAGTCTATATTTTTCATCCATTTTCTGTCTTTTTATCTGTTGTGTTGTTTTGTATGTGATCTTTGAAAAAAGGATTGTTGTATGTCCTTCATTTATATGTCCTCATCTTACTTTCTGCTATTCTTGTTTCTGTCAACTTTCCTCATTCTTTCAATCTTTTCATAAAACTGAACCATACTCCCATCTATTTTCTTTACTAGAAGCAGCTTTACTGCAGTTGTCATTTCTTTTATGTTCTAGGTACAAGCATGGTTAAACTGTCAGTCAAGAAATCTATGTTTATACATTTGTGTTCATAGTTCACAAACTTATTTTTAACCTTATTGTGGTGGTGGAGCTGAATGTCACACTAACTCTGACACCTAAACCATCACTAATACCATTACCAGAAAGACTTCCTAAATTACAGGCACATGTCAGGGTCTGGTTTATTTATGCTGCTAAAGTTGCAGAACATGGATGTACATGGAAAAAATTTATCAATGGCTCAAAAGTTAATGGAGCAATAGAACTATACAAATCCAGGCCAATAACAGACTGCCTAATCTGCCAACAAAGAAGGGCTGTCACACAGTTCTACTCTTTGCTCAACATTTTTTCAAATCTTTATAAATAATTCCTCACTATTTTGTGGAGAATTTTATGACTATATGGAATACCATCTAAAATTGTCTCTACAATGGACATATTTGTGCAGTCAACACAGAAGAAGGAATGAATGAATGGTTCCAGACTGAAAATCAAAACGGGTGTAAAACAAAGATGTGTATTATCTCCCTTGCTTTTTGGAATTGCCACAGACTTCATAATGAAAAAATGCTGCACAGGTAACACAGGTATTGACTAGGTACAAGGGACCCAACTAGAAGATCTTGATTTTGTAGATGACATAACTCTTATCAGTAACAATGTGAAATCAATGCAAGAAAAAACTGACACCTGTCTTCACTGGCTAACAAAATAGGACTTGAAATTAACAAGGAAAAAACTAATCAAACTTCCCATTAATCAAAAACAAAAGATATATAGAAGGGACAGCTGCTGAAGAAGTACACTAATTTGCACACCTCAGCAGCAGTATAGACCAAGACAGCAACACCAGAGATGAAGTTAGAATTGCAAAAGAAGCATTGACCTTCAAGAATCTTGAGAACTTATAGCACTCAAAAGTTATAAGAAAAAAACCAAGTTAAGACTATTCAATTCAAATGTAATATCCACCATCATTTATGCATGCAAAAGCTGGAGAACAACTAAAGAAACAGACAACAAATTAGACTCTTTTGAAAACAAAATGCCTAAGGAAAACACATGGCATAAAGTGGAATGAATTCAAGAACACAGAGATAAGGCAGATGATTGAACAACAACCTGTCTCATTGGTGATCAGAAAAAGGAGGACATATGTCGGTCACGTGATGAGAAGAAACAATCAAAGAATCCCAAAACAAGCTATCAAATGGAACATAACAGGCCGAAGAAAGAGGTCGACCATGTGAAACTCTAAAGAGGACACTGTTAGGAGAGGGCAAATTAGTAGACATAAAATCTCTTGATCAGGTTGAAAAGCTTGCCAAAGATAGGAAAACTTGGTGAACTACCATGCAAGCAATATGTGACATTTAATGGCAGGGGAAGGATGTAAGATTTTGTTCCAAACCCAGAAAGCCATATCTCCCAATGACTCTGTTAGATCAGACCTACATAAAGTTGCTAAAGACTTCAAGAGAGAGCTCCTCACTACATTAGACTCTGCAATTTCTGGAAGCTTGAGATTACGCTACTAAAGCCAGATATGTGGTCTTCACTCTTAGCAACAAACTGACAAAGACTGAACTCAAAATATCCATTAGTGGTATACAAGTCACCAGATATAAAAATTTAACATACCTTAAAGTGTAACTTTGAAAAGTTCTTTTGAAAACTTAGTAGAAACAAGCTTCCAACAGACTAAACTTACTCAAGCAGTTCCTGTGGAGCTGACAAAACAACACTCAGACAACTGTACACAGGATATGTTAGATCTATAATAGATTACAACCTCTCCTTACAGTTCACAACATCAAAGAGCCTCCATACACAAGCAGACAAAATCCAGACACAAGCCCTTCATTTCATTTGTGGAGGTATGAGATCAACAGCCAAGCTACATGTTAAACTTATGCAAACACAGAGTATAGCATAGTCCCCTGTAACTAGAATTATGAATATATTATGAATATATTTTAATTATAATAAACTCACGGAAAAAAAGTAAGTGTGCAGTGGTGTCAAGTGCACCAATTATGTTGTCATGAGTGAAATGAAATCAAATTTGGCACAAAGTTTTGTCTGAGTGTTGTCTACTTCCCCGTGCTGCACGAAGTTGATCGCACTATTCATGGGGAGATAACCACAGCTCCAGTGAAATCATGTGCATGATCCATGATTAGTAACTGACCACAGATAAAATGAGAGTAAGTGTGTAATTCTGTTCTCAGAGATCTCTTCACGTAATCATTGAACAAAGAAGTAGTGGAATTCCAACATAAACCTCTTTTTTCATCATGCCAAGATTGAATGAACATCAGCGAGAAATAGCTGTTGGGATGTTAATTGCTGGATCAACAGTAGAAGCAGTATCTCAATATTTTAATGTTCACAGAAACACAATATCACGCCTTCAAAGTCGTTTTAACCAAAATGGTTCCGTTGCTGACCACCATAGAAGCGGCAGACCACGAGTTACCACCCTTGCACAAGACCGCTACATCCACCTCATGCACCTTCGTAACAGGTTTCTCCAAGCAACATGGACTGCCTGCAACATTCCAGGTGTAAGACGTGTGTCAAGCAGGACAGTGAGGAACAGACTCACAGAGGTAAATCTCTTACCGCATAGGCCTGCAGTTAGACCAGTACTGACAGTTCGTCACAGACAAACCCGCTTGAACTGGGCCAGGCACCATGTGGCATGGCCTTATCATCGATGGAGATGGATCCTATTCACTGATGAGTCCAGATTCTGTCTGCAAGGCCATGATGGGCGTGCTTTAGTGTACTGGCGAAGAGGAAGCAGTGTATTGGTTTGGGGAGTAATCTCCTATGCTGGCCGAACAAACCTAGTCTTCCTTACAGGTTTACGATATAGGGACAAAATCATTACACGCCATGTAATATCTTTTTCTGGATGCTAATGGACAAGGCGTGATACTGCAGCAGGTTAACGCTCGTCCACATGTCACACGTGTGGTCAGGGACCACTTTCAGCAGCACCAGATTACTGTCTTGCCACGGCCAGCAGTTTCACCGGATCTATCACCTATCGAGCACATTTGGGATGAACTGGACCACAGGTTGAGAAGACGACACAATCGTCCTGGAAACTGCCAAGAATTAGCCCAAGCGTTGCAAGAGGAATGGAATAACATGTCTCAACAACTGATACAACTTGTCATTGGTTCGATGAGATGGTGGTGTCAAGCAGTGATAACTGCCAGAGGAGGACACACACAATATTGAAACCCTGATTTTCTTTTCTTGGGGTGGTGAGCCACATTAGGTGAGTTTTTTTTCACTTTTTTGTGACATGTGACTGGCCTGAAAGTTATCATTTTATCTGTTATTGGATAATCAAATATAATGTGTGCCAAATTTTATTTCAGTCATCACCTGAGCACGTTCATTGCGTTTTTTAAAGAATTGCACACTTACTTTTTTCCGTGAGTATAGTTAACATGAAATAAGAACAGAAAGTTAGGTAGGAAACTTGGGAGCAAAGTAGAAAACCAAATGACATGACACTAGTGATAGACCATTACGATCGGATGCTGATAAAGGTAAACAGAAGAAACTGATGAATAGAAAAGGTAGACACAATGATGCAGTGATAAGGGATATGCTAAAGAAAGATGCTCGGAAGTAAAACAGTCCAGTAATAACAGGTGATGACACACAGTCGGCGCACGAAATCTAAGAATAGGATGACAGACAGTTAAGTGCCGACAGACTGCAAATGCTTGAGAACAACCTGCCAGAGGTGACGAAAGATACTGAAACAAGACGGATTTAAGAAAAGCCAAAAGTCATGTTGGCGACGGATAGTCTGTGAACTTGACACGATGAATAAAGAAAAGGACTAACAAGCAAACAAGTATAGGTAGAAAGTGCCACAGGCAAAGGGCTGGACATTCAGCAACACTAACTTGACAGATTATGGCTCAAGAACCAATCCGAACACATATAGAAACCAGTGGAGATCTAGGAGCAGAGCAGAAATACCATTTGGTCAGTCCATCAAGCTAGACTTCAAGGTAAAAAGGACTGTGGAAGATGAAGGATCAGAAGATTGGAGGATGTGAAAGAAGAGGATGCAAAGATTCATAGGAGGATGTGAAAGCAGAGGATGTAAAGATCCAGAGTAGGTGCAGGAGATTGTGCAGAAAGGTGCACGTCATGACTCAGGAGCAGAATTAAAACCCCAACACCAAAGTACTCGGAGATGAAGATAACCAAGATACTCGGTGACGAAGATACTCCGATACTACGACACTCAGATAGAGACTCGGATAAGTAAACTGAGACCAAGAGAATTATGCAGATAGAAATAGACAGAAGTGCACCTTGTGAAACAGACAGAGAAACAGAAGCAGTCATGCCAATGTGATGAAACTATGAGCTAGTTTGATACAATTTCTTAGGAAAGCTAGCAAATAGGTGTCGATACTGTGTGTAGGAAACTGAAAGATCTGGATTTAGTTGTCACTGACAGTTCATTTAATGAGGTCCAGGTAGACAGATTAATCTGCCTATTAAGATTTAATTCCTTGATGGCTCCTGAGGAAGAAAGAGATAACTGTTCACTAAGGTTAAAGTAATTCAGATTTATATGCATATAAAGATTGAGATCCTTGATGTTTAATGATTTCATATGAGTTGTTGGAAAAATTACACCCATGTTTACAAGAGTGTGTAAATAAACTTGTATTTATCATTCCGGCCAAATGGACTTCACCGTAATGTGTAAGACGTTATCAATGTGGAGACTTTCTGTGTAAAGATATATAAAATGTATAAAAATTCAACTTAATTAACATCAACATAAACAGTTTTAGCAACATAACAACATTATAAGAGTCACAAGATATAATGAAAGAAAAAGTTACAACTGAAGCAATGGAAAGATGCAAATACATGTGCCACCAGACAAACCAACTGTAGTGTAGTAGATAAACAGAAGCCTAACAGAAGACGGAAACTAAACATTCCAGTGCTTATAACAAGAATGTAACTGTATACAATTTTAACTGCACAAAAAACTTCATGCCTTTCAAAACTGGACCACAACAAACATAGAAGAAAGTGAATCTGTTTTATCTTCTGTGACATCAATATCATCTGGCAGTGAATATCAAAGAACATGAACATATAGAGACTATGCTGACAGACTAGTCACAGAGAAAATAAACATGCTGACAGACTAGCCACAGAGACAATGAACATTGGGACAGACTAGCCACAGAGACTAGCCACAGAAACAATTAATATAATGACAGACTAGCCACAGAAACAATAAATATAATGACAGACTAGCCACAGAGAAAATAAACATGCTGACAGACTAGCCACAGAGAAAATAAACATGCTGACAGACTAGCCACAGAGACAATGAACATTGGGACAGACTAGCCACAGAGACAATTAATATACTGACAGACTAGCCACAGAAACAATTAATATAATGACAGACTAGCCACAGAAACAATGAATATAATGACAGACTAGCCACAGAGAAAATAAACATGCTGACAGACTAGCCACAGAGAAAATAAACATGCTGACACTAGTAGCAGAGACCATGAATATACTGAGAAGCCACAGAGACATGATTCATCAATAATGAATATTGGGACAGACTAGCCACAGATGCAATGAATATGGTGACAGACTAGCCACAGAGACAATGAATACTAGGACAGAATGGCCAGAGACAATGAATATGATAGACTAGCCACAGACACAATGAATATTGGGACACAATAGCCAGAGACAATGAATATGATGACAGACTAACCACAGAGGCAATGAATGTGGTGACAGAATAGCCACATACACAATGAATATTGGGACACAATAGCCAGAGACAATGAATATGATGACAGACTAACCACAGACACAATGAATATGGTGACAGGCTAGCAGGAACACGACCACCTTGAGACAACATCACCAACATGAAAACTGTGAAGGTACATTATCCACATCAACTACATACTCAGTATCTGAACCAGCCCTCACTAAACCATTCTATTATTGACATTATGTCCTGCATATTCCAAAACCTGCCCCAAATGGAAAGAAAGTAATCTCTGGGACTTAAAAAGTGAAAATCAAGTTACAGTTGACAAACTTACTTTTAACATCCACACATGACTTTGACTTTTCTTCAGATTCTGACATTTTAATGCAGTCACTGACTGGAGTCCAAGTGTCTGCACAGCTGTAGCTGAAGTTATTCTGAAAAGTTGAGTTAAACTTTAACATAAACATTGTTTTTTTCTATTTGGTAGCAATGGTTGTTATAGAAGCTAATAAAGCCTGTATCTTGTCTTGTCTCCTTCCTCATATATCTTTCAATGTTGAGGGGACAAATCATACTGGTCTTGTATCAGTGTTATATTTGTAGGCTCACTTTGGTCAAGAAAAAAATACTGTAATGGAACACAACTTTCTAACCTACATTTTCTAGACTTTGAGGAAATGTTTGACAGTGTACACAGAAAAAAATGGTGGAAGATTACATTCTATGCCATTCTACAAAACATAATGAGCATATAGAGAAATCTTTTTAGCAGTTATTGCTGAGATGTGAAATAATATGATACATGTGCTACTTAATATAATAACAGGCATTATAATTGCTCTATGGCTACAATTAATTGACTAAAGTACCTCATCTATCTCCTCCTTCACCAAGACTTTCTCTTCACTTTGGTTCATGTCTGCACAGATTTTACCCCTGAATGTCTGTGGAAATATGAATGGTCTCTGAATGATACAAGTTACAAAAGTAACAGTGTGTCAGTTCTATTTTACTTACAGTGATACCTTGGAATCTGAAATTAATCCATCCCAGAACCCTGTTCGAGTTCCAAGACAATTTTTCCCCTTTAAAACAATAGAAACTGGATTAATCCATTCCTGGGCCACACGAACTCAAATTTTCAAAATGATTTTAAAAGTAAGTACACTGGATTTTAAGGGAAAATATTAACAAATAACAATAACATTTGAATAAAGATATCTCTCTCTCTCTCTCTCTGAACCTTAAGTGCCCAGGGCACATGGGGCTTCCACAAGGGTTTTCCACAAATGCCTGTCCTTTGCCTTTTTTTCTGCTCTTGCCCATGTGAGCCTTCTATTGCTCAACATCCTTTCTGTTGTTCTTCTCCATGTCTCTTTTGGTCTACCCTTACTTCTGTTCCCCTGTGGTGTGAATAAAGATATAAATTTTTAATTTTATTAATTTATATTTTGAATAAAGATATAAATTAATAAAATTAAAAATATAAAAACCTGTATTTACCTTAAAAAGGAATGATGATGGCGCATGTGGAAGCTGGAGGAAGAGGAGAAGAGAGATTACTGCTTGGAAGGGGAGTCACCTCCCATGATAACATCAGGTAACTGCGTGTCTGGTGGTTCTGGTGTCTGCATTCTTTGCCTCTTCCATGGCCTTTGCTAAGCTACCACTTGTAGAGGACTTGGGGTCACTGGTCGTGGTGTCTTTTGAGAAGCAAAGTTCCAAAGTGGTAGGATGTTGGCGACCTTTTTGAACTTTTCTAAAATGTTCAATGATGTTATCACTGAACAAGTTAGCACACATACAAGGGTTTTATTAGGAAGCCACTTGTCAACGACTGCCTGGGGTTTTGACCACATGCTAAGAAGATCCTTGATTTCAGCAGAGGGAATGCTTCCAGCGTCTCCCTCTTCCTCCCCTGAAGAAATTTCTTCTGTGAATTCTTTCTGCTGCTGCTGGTTGAGGTGCTGAAGCTCTTCCGTTGTCAGCTCAGTCTTGTGATCCTCCACTAACTCGTTGATATCCTCTTCGCTGACTTCCAAATCCATGGACTTGCCCAGAGATGTGATGTCAGGAAGAACAGGTGGTTCCTCAAAGCCTTTGAAGCCCATTGCAAGCAGCACATTCAGGCCAGAGATTTTTCCAGGCAGACTTCATTGTCCTCAAAGATGTTTCCCTCCATGCTCTCTCAATGATTCTTAGGCAGTGGAGGATAATGTAGTGGTCCTTCCAGAACTCTCTGAGGGTCAGTTCCGTTTCATTTGTAATTTCAAAACATCTCTGGAACATAGCCTTGGTGCACAATTTTTTGAAGTTTGAGATCACCTGCTGGTCCAAGGGCTGGATAAGAGGATTGGTATTGGGGGGCAAATATTTTATCTTGATGAAGCTATATTCACCCACCAAATCATCTTCTAAGCCTGGAGGATGCATAGGAGCACGTGTTGTCCAAGACAAGAAAAGCCTTCATCAGGAGATTTTTCTCCTGTAGATAAGCATTTACTAAAGGAGCAAACTCATGGTGTATCCATTCAGTGAAGAACTGCCTGGTAACCCATGCTTTCACATTCCATCTCCACATAACATTAAGTTTGCTCTTAATGATGTTTACTTCTTAAAGACTCGTGGATTCTCTGAATGGTACACGAGAGGTTTGATCTTGCAGTCCCCACTAGCATTACCACACAGCAAGAGAGTAAAGTGGTCTTTCACTGGCTTATGGCCTGGTACAGACTTTTCTTCCTTTGAGATGCACGATCACCTGGGCATCTTTTTTCCAGAAGAGGCCTGTTTCATCACAATTGACCACTTGCTTTGATACATATCCCTCACTGTTCACAAACTCCTTAAACTCCTTTACAAACTTTTCTGCTGCTTCCAGATTAGAACTGGCAGCCTCTCTGGTGCATAACAACACTATGGATCCCAGACCTTTTCTTAAAGTTCTCGAACCTCCCCCTACTGGCTTTAAACGCTTCCTTTTGAGCACTGTATCAAGGATTCCTTTCACTAAATCAATGTGGAGGACCTTGGCTTTCTCACAAATTATTGTCTCAGAAATCACATCACCTGCCAGCTGTTTTCCATTAACCCAAAGTAAGAGGAGTTTTTCCATCTCTTCCACAGTTTTCGATCTCGTAGAGGTAAAGTCATATAACCCCTTTCACCACATTAGCTGCTTTGATAGCTTGTGTATTTTCAAAATCGTACAAAGTCTATTTAGGCATCCTGAACATAGTAGCGAGATCAGCCACACGTGAACCGCTTTCATGCTTAGCGATAAGATCTTTCTTAACTTCAATTGTAGCTCTAACGGCTTTCCTCTTACTCTTATTTTCCTCACTACACATTTCAGGACCCATGGAGAATACACTAAGCTGTATTATATAAAAAAAATAACACAAAACAGGTACAAAAGCATAAAATTAGCAGCGAAAATCGGAAGAGATGCTTACAATACAGCTTCCGACAGTGGGCTGAACGACGAAGCATATGGGTGACCTAAGTGCCGGTGAAATGTATGCATACACATGAACAATGTGCCAGCCATTCAGATTCCAAACCAGCATTCGGATTCCAGGGCAAAATTTTCTTGAAATTTTCGTTAGGATTCCAAGATGTTCGGCTTCTGGGGCTTTAAGATTCTGGGGTCAGTACTGTATTTTTCTCTGTATTTCTATAAGGCTGAAGATGCAGCAGGATATAGTGATCAGTAGCCCACAGGTGACCACTGACATCAAGATTGCTCCCCCTGGGAACAACTGTGTTAAGAGCACACTTATCTTAACATAGTGTTTGTGAGACAGGGAACATAGATCTGTTTGCTTAAAAACTCTGACCTACCTCTGTAGCCCAGAAACTTGTAGCAATCAACACTAATTGTAATTGTAATTGTTATTTTTGCAAAATGTAATGTCAGGTTGGTGGACGGATGGGGACATGGAGATCTCTGGCGGGGATGAGGGAAGTCTGGTGTGAAACCAATGAATCCAGGACGTGACAAGCCTATGGGTCTTTACAACAATGGCTATCAGAATGATGTAAACAAAACAGAGCCAGTAGACTATAGGTGGCGGGGAATGGATATCGTTGAAGCACTCATCAGATTCCTCATCTCAGAGTCAGTGTCTTTGTGGAACTGTCTCAAACCATCTGACATGGAGAAGGGGCTTAAGTACAGCCACCAGAGGCTGGAAAACAAAGTTTTGGCCAGGCCAGCCACACTGTCTTCATGGCAGTCCGAGCAAGACCACAGTCTGCCCTAGCAAGGAAAGGTGCTGAAGTCGGAGTTACCCAGCCAAAAGGCGCATCGCAAAAATCAGGGTAACACGCATTATCGCTAATGAAATGTCTATATCTACAGTTTTCAAACATGGTGCTCGCCCTGTGAAGACTAACCAGGCAGGTGCAGTGCCGGGCCCCCTGCCTCGAAAGGGTCCACCCAATGCTACTGGAGGTCCTCTCAGTTCGTCTTGTGGAGTCAGGAGACATGAGAGTAGAGCTACTGGCCAAAAAATACAACAGAAGAAAACAGCCAAAAAGCAAGAACTTAAAATAATGCAGTGGAATGCTGAGGGTGTCAGCAGTGTTAGAGATGGCTATAGCAAAAAGGTTGAACTAGAGAACATACTTTTTGCAGAGCAGGTAAGTATATGCTGCATACAGGAGACACACCTAACCAAAGATGCCACCTTTAAAATCAGAGGCTACCAGTGTTTTAGATCAGACCGACAGGACAGAAGAAAAGGAGGAGTACTCACACTTGTTAAGAATAACATCAGCGCATGTCAGGTGGGAGTGTACATGGAAGTAGCTGAATACCAGATGATCCATCTAAAAAGTAGTAATACAGATTTCCACCTCCTTAACTATTACTGTCCTAATGACCGCCCACTTGGTTTAGGAACAATCCCACACAAAGAGAGACTGATGGTCTGTGGTGATTTTAACAGTCATTCCCAGAGCTGGGGCTATGACCACATAGACAAGAGAGGAGAGGAAGTTGAGAGCTGGCAGGATGATAATGGACTTCTCCTGATCAACCAGCCAATGGATGCCCCAACATTTTACTCAAGGGCTTGGCATACAAAATCAACACCAGATCTGGCATTCCACTCTCCAGATCTGAAGTGGAATATTACACGTGAAGTTGGAAAACAGCTTGGAGGTAGCGACCATCGACCAGTCTTCCTGACAATAGAAAATGAACTCCTTAACACCAGTAACCCTCTCCCCAGATGGAACTATAAAAAAGCAAACTGGACAATGTACAGACATCGTACAGGTATCCTGGTGGGACAGCTGTCCATAGAAGGTAAGGATATTAACAGCATAGTGAAGGAATTCAATGCTTGTATCCTTCAGGCCGCTCGTGAAACCATTCCCAGAGGAGCTCGCAGGGACTATAAACCATACTGGTCTAGTGAGCTGGGAAAACTCCATGATGACATGGAAGCAGCTCGAAAGCAAGCAGAAAATAGACCATGCCAAGAACACCACAATAATTACCAACATTCTAAGGCCAAATTTCAGAGAGCAAAGCTGCAAGCCAGACGGGAAAGTTGGAGAGAGAAAACAGAGTCCCTAAACTTTGAAAAGGATGGAAGGAAACTATGGAAACTAATCAAACAGTTAAATGATGAGAGTACTGGAAGAAGCACAAAGATTACACTAATAGAGGATGGGAAAACTCTTACAGGTAAGCAGGTAGCAGATCACTTTGCTCGCATGTTTGCACAGGACTGCAACATTGATATCCATCCAGAGAAGGAGCGTACAGTGCGCATCGAGCCACAGAAAGAGGAGGAACAAGTCAGAAAAGTGGAGGTCATGGATGCACCAATCACACGCAGTGAGTTAGACCTAGCAGTTAGTAAACTGAAACCAAGGAAATCACCAGGACCAGATGGAGTGTCCAATGAAATGATCAAGAACCTGGGAATGGCAGCAATGGGAAAGCTGTTGGATATTTTCAATATGTGCTGGAGCACAGGTAAGTTACCTCAAATCTGGAAGGAAGCAAGCATGGTACCACTGCTAAAACCAGGGAAAAACAGTGATACTGCCTCCAGCTACAGGCCAATCAGTCTCACTAGCTGCCTATGCAAAACGATGGAACGCATCATTGACCTGAGGCTAAAATGGTACCTAGAAAGTGAAAACCTTCTCGTTCCACAACAAGCAGGATTTAGGCAGTACTACAGTACGGAAGATCAAGTGACCTATCTCTCTCAAGAGATTGAGGATGCATTCCAAGAGAAAAACCTTGTACTAGCAGCGTGGATAGACCTGAAGAAAGCCTTTGATAAAGTATGGAAAAAAGGTCTGCTGTGGAAACTAAGAAACTGCAATGTGAATGGAAGACTGTACAACTGGATAAAGTCCTATTTACACAATAGAAGAGCTAGAGTAGTAATGGATGGACACAAAAGCCAGAAAGTACTTCTGCGACACGGTGTACCACAAGGAGGAGTCCTTTCGCCTACACTATTCCTTGTATTCATTAATGACCTGGTCAAGGAACTTCCCTATGGAATCAAAGCTAGTATGGATATACTTGCTCTTTTTTGTGTCCATAATATCTGAAGAACTCTTCTCAGCTGTTTTGTTAAGTATCCAGGTCTCACAGGCATATGTTGCAATGGGAAAGATGCATGCCCTTAAAAATCTTATTTTTGTAGTTCTGTCTGTTCCTCTCCACAGCTTCTTTAGTTGTTTTACTTTTTGAAGACCAATAGATATCATCCTTTTAATTTGCCTCATTGTATCTCCATTATTAGTTAGTAATGATCCAAGATATTCAAAACTTTCCATCGTTTCCAATTTTTCCTCATTGATACACATTTCAGATGCCTTATTTGTCAGTTGTCATCAATTTAGTTTGCATTAAAATAAAAGTTTTAGCCCTGCAATATTCTTAAGGATTAACATAATTAGTTTTTCCATTCCTTTTTGTTTTGTGGACATTGTGTCATCAGCATATCTAATAACAGGCATATCAGTGTTAACAATATGGTTGCTCAGTGAGAACCATGTCATTGATGCTTTTATAGGGTTGACAAGGGCATTAGAAACATTACACTAGGAGGAAATATGATCAAGTTCTCTCTGCAATGTGTTGGCTGTCTCCTGTCTGTCTCTTGCCTGTCAATACACTAGAATGTCATCAGCAAATCATGGCCAAGAGTTGGCCATCTCCCTTAAACTCATGGCCAAGAGTTGGCCATCTCCCTTAAATTCATGGCCAAGAGTTGGCCATCTCCCTTAAATTCATGGTCAAGAGTTGGCCATCTCCCTTAAATTCATGGCCAAGAGTTGGTCATCTCCCTTAAATTCATGGCTAAAAGCTGGTCATCTCCTTTAAATTCATGGCCAAGAGTTGGTCATCTCCCTTAAATTCATGGCTAAAAGCTGGTCATCTCCCTTAAATTCATGGCCAAGAGTTAGTCATCTCCCTTAAATTCATGGCCAAGAGTTGGTCATCTCGCTTAAATTCTTGGCCAAGAATTGGTCACTCTAACCACAGCTGACTGCTGGCAATAAGATGGATAAGCCAATGCTCAAGGTTGACAATTCCTTCCCCTCCCAATGAGCTATTGTTCAGCAACTCTCACAGTGTATACACTGAACTGGACCGGCAACAATGGAGAACCCTGTGGCAAACCTGGATGTATTATTATTGGTTCTGAAGACCAAATGCCACATCTGAGAACCACCTTTCTTTGAGACAGGGCTGCAGCTATCCATCTGATGAGGAGAGGGTGTACATCTAGTCTAAGAGGCATGTGCTTTAGGTAACTTAAAGGTACAATTTTTTATCCTTTAAAAATAAAGATCAGTGACTCATTCTTTCTGTTGCACTCATCTTCTACTGTGTCTCCACATGTCTCTTCTTAGGCCTTAAATCCTTTGAAGACGTCCTGAGCAAAGACTGCAGCATTGAGCCATGTCTCTTTGTTACTCCTATACCCTCCAAGTGTGGATGGGAACATGTGACAACCTTCCAGGTCAGTGGTGAGTTTATGTCTAACAACTTTCTCCAGTAGCTTGCCAACATTGTTCTGCATTGTGTTGATTCTGTAGGCGCTGATCTGGGAATGGTCCTTGTTTGGCTTTGGCAGCAGGTAGCTGTTTAGCCATTCCTCTTTGATTTGGCCCTTGGGATGCTAGTGTTGAACTCTCTACCCAGATCTTACATATCATTGTCTGACAGACCTTCTGTATCATTATATTGGAAGCTTTCAGGGTCTGAGGCCATGTTGCATGATCTTTTGAGCACTGTGTGAACAGTCTTAAGTTATGATGGCACGTTCCTCTTCCAACACCACCTCTCACAAAGCTCTGAGACTGTCATCTTATTTAACTTTCAGTCTTGCAGCTTTGGGGATCTGAGTGGTGAAGTTAAGTTATTGCAATGGTCTCTCATGACAAAGGTCAGGGGTTCAGACCTGGTCGGAGGCACCCCAGTCACCCAGCTGTAGAAATTGGTACCCGACTTCTTCTGAAGAGTCTGTGTTCAAATCCCAGGTAATTCTTTTGTGATTTTTCTTTCTCTCACGTCTCACTAACATGTTTTGTCTACAATTTTTTCAATGTCTAATCCTACAAAACTATGTTCTCTTACTTTACTGTATGAAAGCCTCGTTGTTTCCTGTTTATAAAAAAATTGTTCCTGAAACTAATTTCATGTAATAAGTTTTCATTTGTTTAATGTTGTTCAAGTTTGCACCAGACATGGTAGGAGACTGAATCTAAGCTACGGAATTTCTGTGTCACGATCCCTCGTGTCTACTGAACAGTTACTAAAGACTATGTCAATAAAACACATTTTTTTGGGAGGGGAGGGGGGTGCTAGTTGGCAAAGTCGATAGTACGCTTTTCTCTCGTGGCTAGACGGCTGCTCGTCCTACTGGAGTCTGTGTTCGAATCCCAGGTTATTCTTTTGTGATTTTTCTTTCTCTCACGTCTCACTAAAGTGCTTTGTCTAAGATTTTTTCAGGGTCTAATCCTACAAAACTCTGTTCTCTTACTTTTCTGAAGTTGGAGAAGGAAAGGCGGTCAGGAGTGCTGCTGACCACATCACCCTCTAATACATCGACAGGTCAAGGAAAGCATGGGCACTAACACTATATCCCTATGTGCCTCTAAGCCATGGCATGATTACCTTTACCTTACCTTGCAGCTTTATACATCGGGATATGTCCCATTCGTTGTTTAAAAAAATACTTTACTAAAAACATAAGTAACCTGGAATGACACTGAATTAATCTCTGTCTTCAATGTTGTATGCAAATCAGTTGAATACGTTATCAAAAATGTAATAAAATATTCGTTTTTTTAAAACGCACCATAAATCGATCAATCTCTTACTTGAAGGCTTTCTTACGACTATACTAATCCCATCACTACCAACATTCAAAATGGCTGCCAACGGTGTCGATCAGCTTTTTTCACCTACAGAATCATAGTCTCCTGGTATGTATGAACTAGGTAAAATGTAGGAACATCTTTATTAATTTTGTGGGTGCTCGTTAAATAATAACGCTGTTCCTACATTTTTCCGAGTTCATACATTTTGTTATCACAGCTTTACTGCAGTGCTCTTGTGTATCGTTATATCTTACATTCTTCCCGTGCTTTTTTTGGTATTCTCTGGTTGTTTCTTCTCACATGACCGACGTATGTCCGTCTCCTTTTTATGATCACCCATAAGACAGGTTGTTGTTCGCTGATCTGCCTTATCTCTGTGTTGTACTTGAATTCGTGCCACTTTATACCGAGTAATTTCCTTAGGCATTTGTCAAACGGGTCTAATTTCTTGTCTATTTCTTTAGTTGATTCCAGCTTTCACATGCGTAAATGAGGGTGGATATTACATTTTAATTGAATTATCTTCTTGGTTTTTGTGCTTATAATTTTTAAATTCCATATGTCCTCAAGATTCTCGAAGGTCAATGCTGCTGTTTCAATTCAAAAAATATCTTCCTTTCTGGTGTCATATTCCTGATCTATGTAGCTGCTGAGATATGCAAATTGGTTTACTTCTTCAACAGCTATTCCTTCTATGTATATTTTTCCTTCATGGTTGAGAAGTTTTTTTTTTCCTTGTTAATTTCAAATCCCATTTTACTTGCCATTGAAGACAGGGTATCTGTTTTTTTCTTGCATTGATTTCACATTGTCACTGATAGGGTTAAAGATCTAGTATCAGTTCTGTGTGGAGACATGGAAAAGTATGAAGAATGTGTCTTGTATACAAATTATCACTCACATTTACCAACACACATAGTAATTTTTTGGGTATAAACATAAAGGAGTGAGTATGTAAGTATTCAGAAGTAAGGGCAACCAAAAGAGACATGAAGAAGAACAACAGAGAGGATGTTGAGCAACAGAGGGCTCACCTGAGCAAGAGCAGAAAAAAAGCAAAAGACAGGCATTTGTGGAAAATCCTTGCAGAAGCCCCATGTGCCCTGGGCACTTAAGGTTCAGATATATATATATATATATATATATATATATATATATATATATATTATATATATATATATATATATATATATATATATATACAGAACTAAACATCAATACAGGACCAATAACAATAAGTGAAGTAAAGGAGGCAATAAAAAAGCTAAAATTAGAACCAGGTGAAAATGAAGTGACTGCTGAAATGTTGAAAGCAGAAGAAACAGAAACACCAAAACAACTCTGCTGGATACTACAACAAATTTGGCATCTAGAAAAAGCTCCAGAGGCGTG
Source organism: Achatina immaculata (assembly GCA_009760885.1). NCBI lineage: Eukaryota > Metazoa > Mollusca > Gastropoda > Stylommatophora > Achatinidae > Lissachatina > Lissachatina immaculata. The sequence goes on from CM019710.1 coordinate 22,795,753, forward strand.
GAAAACTGGTCTTATAGTAAAACTACCAAAGAAGGGCGACCTCAGAGATTGTGGGAACTGGAGAGGCATTAACCTACTGCCACTCACCAGTAAAGTATTTTGTAGAATAATCATCAACAGTATTGTACCAGCACTTGAGGGAAAACTCCGGAAAGAGCAGGCAGGATTTAGGAAAGGAAGATCATGCATAGACCACATATTTGTAGTTAGACAAATATTAAAACAGGCAAATGATTGGCATAGCACAACATATTCATTGTTTATAGATTTTGAGAAAGCCTTTGACAGCGTCAATAGAGATGGACTATGGAAAATCCTAAGATGGCATGGCCTCCCCCATAAAATAGTGAATGTAATCAAAGCCCTATACAAAGGTTTTCAGTGCAAAGTGATCTGTGGAGAACATACCTCCAGCAGCTCTAGGGTACAAACAGGAGTGAAGCAGGGATGTGTACTATCACCAACATTATTTATCTTGGCAGTAGACTGGTTAATGAAGGAGGCAACATCAGACAAACGCAGAGGATTACAATAGACCCTCGACACAGTGCTGGAGGACCTTGACTTTGCGGACGACATTTGTCTACTATCAAGCAGTCACAAAGATATGCAAGATAAAATAAACAAGCTAACTCAGAATGCAAACAACATAGGACTAAAGATCAACATAGGAAAGACAAAGTTAATGAAGCAAAATGTGAACAACAGAAATGTACTCAGAGCAGATAGCACGTTAGTGGAGGAGGTCAACGAATTTTTATATCTTGGCAGTAGAGCAGTAGAAAATGGAGACAGCACAGAGGACATCAACAGCAGACTTGCTAGAGCAAACTAGGCTTTTGCAATGCTGCAGACTATATGGAAATAAAAAAAACTAAGCATGAATATGAAAATCAGGATATTTAAAAGTAATGTTCTAAGTGTACTACTCTATGGAAATGAATGCTGGAAAATCACCAAAACCATACAAAACAAATTGAATTCTTTCCAGACTAAATGTTTATGAAGAATTAGAAAAATATTTTTACCAAACACCATAAGAAATAACATCTTGTTAGCAGAAATGCAGATGAAGCCACTGATAGCAATTATTGAGGAAAGACACTGGCGATAGTAGGGATATTTGCTCCGAATGACTGACAACTCACTACTAAAAATAGCACTAAGATGGACAACACATGGGAACAGAAGTAAGGGTAGACCAAAAGAGACATGGAGAAGAACAACAGAGAGGATGTTGAGCAATAGAGCAGAAAAAAAGGCAAAGGACAGGCATTTGTGGAAAACCCTTGTGGAAGCCCCATGTGCCATGGGCACTTAAGGTTCAGAGAGAGATATATATACATATATAGAAAGCCACTGTAGTAAAGCTGTGATAACATAATGATAAAACATTTTTTTAATGTAGGAACAGCTTTATTAGTTAATGATGACAGAAACAAATTTTTAATAAATAGAAAACGAGGCTTTTGTACAGTAAAGTAACAGAACACAGTTTTGTAGGATTAGACCTGCCAGGTAATTGTCTCGTGGTTTTTCTTTCTCTCACGTCTCACTAAAGTGCTTTGTCTACCATTTTTTCTTGATCTAATCCTACAAAACTATGTTCTCTTACTTCATTAGTTAATGCGAATGACACACTCACAGACAGTCAAGAGAGACTTCAACCAAAAAACTACAGGACACAGATTAAGAGGAAGACCCAGAAAGAGATGGGTAAAGTTTATCTAATTACGGCATGACCATCACTGAGACCACCTATTTGGCCCCAAAAACCCCATATGCAAATCCCCATTTGACAATTTATGGTACATGAAGGAAGGAAAGGAAGTAAGAGGAGTAAGAAATATAGTAATCGAAACCTACTATAATTATTTTCCTTCCTCACACACTGGTTACTTTTCAAACTAATAAACTGATACATCATCATCATCATCGTCATCATCATCATTATTGCCTTTCACTCCCTTGAGAGCATAGGCCATGGATAAAGGCTCTCCAGTCATCCCTATTCTTGGAATTATTCTCTGCTTTCTTCCATGTGTATCCCTTGTCTCTGAGGACTGTCATAATTTCTTTTCTCTTGTAAGTCTAGGTCTTCCTCGTTTTCTATTTCCTTGAGGATTCTATTTCAGTGACTCTCTTGCTATGCTGGTGTTGGGTTTCCTCAGAGCGTGGCCAATCCACCTGCACTTCCTAGACATGATTTGTAGGTTCATATGTCCTTTTCCTGCCCTTTCCCAGACCTCCTTGTTCTTGATCTTGTCATGCTATTTAATGTTTAAAATCCTCCTCAAGCAATAGTTCATGCATGTTTGTATCCTCTGTTGTACTGTCTTGGACATAACCCATGTCTCTGAACTACATAGCAGGACAGTCTTTACATTTGTATTGAAAGGAATTTGGTTCTTGTTTTGATGTTCTTAGATGACCACATTTTGTTAAGTTGGATAAATGCTATCTGGCCTTGGTTATTCTAGCTTTAACATCCTTTTCCTTTCCCCAGTATTTATCCACTATGCTGCCTAAATATGTGGAATACTCTACTTCCTCAACTGGCACTCCATCAGTTACCATCAGGCTATTGCCTGCACTATTAGTTTTCATTGTATTTTGATTTTTTTTTTGGTCTTTTAATACATAATCCCAGTTTAGCTGAATTCTTGCTTAAGATCTGAAGTTTCTCTTGCATGTGTGTGTAGCTGTTTGCTAGAAGTGCCACATCTTCTGTGAAGTCAAGATCTTCCAATTGGTTCCACAATGTCCATTGTATCCTGTTTCCTTTTCTTTGTGTGGTAGTTTTCATGATCCAGTCAATTGCTAGAAGAAATATAAATGGTGATAGCAAACATCCCTGATGCATGCCTGTTTCCTCTTTAAAACTTTCTATGAGAGTTCCTCTATGCACGATTCTACAAGTTGTTCCTTCATACACAGTCTTTATAAGCTTTGTTATCTTGGGCGGGATACCATAGTGTTCCAGTATTTTCCATTGCATTCCACAATCTAAACTATTGAATGCCTTCTCATAATCAATGAACGTAACTAACGGTAAAGAATTCCAGTCCGTTGACTGTTCTACTATTATTCGCACTGTAGCAATGTGGTCAGTATAGGATCTTCCTTGCCTGAAACCTGCTTACTCTTCTCTTAGTTTACTATCTACTGATGTTTTAATTCTATTTAGCAAAATCCTGCTAAAGACCTTGATGGTTATTGAGAGTAGGGAGATACCTCTATAGTTCTTATATATAACAGATCTCCTTTCTTAGGGAGTTTTATAGGATGGGGCTCCTTCCAATCCTGTGTGACCTTCTCTTCTTCCTAAATCCTGCTAAATAGTAAAAGTAGTATTTCTGTTGTTATTTCTTTGTTCACTAAGACCACTTCCACTACAATTCCATCTGGACCCGGCGCCTTATTTCACTTCAACTCTGAGACAGCGTGTTCAACTTCGGCCTTGCTGGGTGGTTCTACATTGATACCTAGAGTATTTTCTGCTGCTGGTATCTCCTCTGTTTCTGTCGGCACTGGCCGAGGAATTTAGGATTCGCCGAAGTATTCCAACCATCTTTGCATCTGCTCTTCTTCCGATGTTACAACCTTATCTTCCTTGTTTTTGATTAGCTTTTCTATCCTACATGGTCCATTTGCCAACTTCCTGGTGATTTCATACAGAGCTCTCATATTGTTTTTACCAGCTGCCTCTTCTGCCTGTCCTACCATATTATCAGAATAGGCCTGTCTGTCTTTCTTTATGCTTTTCCTAACCTCTTTATGGGCCAAATTGTTTTCTATCTGAGCTGAGGCCTTTGCAGCTCTTTTTTTACTGTCATTTATTTTTGCTTTCATTTCTGTCCTTCTGTCTGTTTTCTTCAGTGTTTCCAATGTAATCCACTTCTTGTACTGATGTTTATTAAACCTCACTGCCTCTTCACATGATTTGCTTATTTCTTTAACGCTATTCTACATGTGTTCACATCTAGTTTATCTTCTTCATATAACACCTACAGAACCTGACATCTGTTGCTCAGTTTCAGTTTAAAGTTCTTTGCGATTTCTGGGTCTTCCAACAGTACCATATTATATCTTTTCCTTGCTATGTCTATTTTGTGGTGCTTCTCAGTTTCATTCTAAGTTTAGCTATCAGTCGGTGGTGGTCAGAAGCTACATCTGCACCTCGTTTCACTCTGACATCTTGCAATGTTCTGTGAAAGCTTCTACTGATACAAATATGGCCTTTTTCTGGTTCTCAATGACATGATCTGGTGATACCCACGTGGCTTTGAGTATAGTTTTATGTGGAAATATACTTCCTCCAATGACAAGTGTAATAATATACTTCCTCCAATGACAGTAATAATGTGAATTCCATGCAAGAAAAAACAGATAGCCTATCTTCACTGGCTAGCAAAATAGGACTTGAAATTAACAAGGACAAAACAAAAATAATGAAAATTCCCATCAATCAAAATGGAAAAATACACATAGAAGGGACAGATATTGAAGAAGTCAATCAATTTGCATACCTTGGCAGCTACATAGACCAGGATGGTGACACTAGAAAGGAAGTTAGGATCAGAATTGCAAAAGCAGCATCAATCTTCAAGAATCTTGAGAACATATGGAATTCAAAAGTTATAAGCACAAAAACCAAGTTAAGACTATTCAATTCAAATGTAATATCCACCCTCATTTATGCATGCGAAAGCTGGAAAACAACTAAAGAAATAGAAAAGAAATTAGACTCTTTTGAAAACAAATGCCTAAGGAAAATACTCGGCATCAAGTGGAATGAATTCAAGAACAATGCAGAGATAAGACAGATGACTGAACAACAACCAGTCTCACGAGTGATCAGGAAAAGGAGATGGACATATGTTGGCCACTTGATGAGAAGAAATGAGCAGAGAATCCCAAAACAAGCTATCAAGTGGAACACAACAGGCCGAAGAAAAAGGGGCAGACCGCGTGAAACTCTGAAGAGAACATTATTAAGAGAGGCCAAGTTAACAGGCATAAAATCCTTTGATGAGGTTGAAAGACTCGCCGAAGACAGGAAAAATTGGCGAACTACTTTGCGAGCCCTATGTGACGTCTAACGGCACGGGAAGGATATAAGATATATAAGATAAGAATGACAAGGTTGTTGAGCATGCACAGATCTGCTAACCTTTTTCCATTTTTGTTCATTACTCCTAATCCATTTTGACACATTACTTTCTCGTAACTTGTGTTGATCTTACCTACCTTTGCACTGATGTCCCCCATTAGAACTGTTATGTGTTTGTTGCCTTGTGGCTCTAGAATTTCCTTCAATGTGTTGTAGAATTCATCCATTACTACCTCTTCTGCATCATTTGCTGGCGCGTATATGAATATATTCAACTTAATATCCTTCTTCTTTGTTAAGAAGCAGGCTGTAATTATCCTTGAGCTAACTGCTTCCCAGGTCATCAATGATTTCTGGGACTCTCTATATAACACTAGTGCCACGCCCTCTGAGTGTGTTGCATTTGGGTTTTGGTGACCTGAAAACAGGATTGTCTCCCCTGTTACTAGTCTATGCTTACCTATTCCTATCCAGTGTGTTCCGCTCAGTCCCAGTATCTTTATATTTATCTATTCATTTCTTTCGCTGTCATGGCAGCTTTCCACTTTCATACATTGTTCTAACATTCCAACATGCAATGGTAAAAGGTGTCCTGGTACTCAGTTGGGATGTTGGTTCTGCAGTTTCCTTTCGGCTTTGACTGCATAACTTCATACACTCTGTTATCAGAGTCCCTTCCTTTTCCAAGACAAATGTTTCTGTAATGCTCTGTTGTTTTTTTTTTCTTTAACAGAGAACAGATCGTTGCTATCCCCTAACATCCTAAGCCGGCTCTTACGACATACCCAGAAGGTGGCAGTGGTTCTACTCTTTTCTTCCCAGAGGCCCAGTATCCACATGGGCGAAGCTGATACATACACTAGAATTATTTCAGCTCCTCTGAGGTTTAGTCTCCAGTGTACAGTGAGAGATGGAACACACTCATTAAAGTCAGCATATAGACACTTATTACAACACACAGCTGGTGTACCACATTTACGAATGTTCTAAGTCCATGCACTGAGATTCAAAATCCCATAATTCTCAGCCTCAGTGGAGATAATAACACTGTTTATTCAAGAACATATTTCTTTGTATCTCTTCTTCTTATTCAGTTTTCCGAGCCATTAAGGCTCATTGCTGCAGATAAAGTTCGCCTCTGTGGACAAGCCGAGTGCTCAGAAATAGAGCAAGTCTGTCTGCACACATCTCACCACGTGATGAATGTGAAGACCTGGTATATAGGGAAAGTTTTTATACACGGAGAACAGAAAGAACACAGAGGCAAATGGCGGCTGAGTGCATTTTAATTAATACTTGGCCTGCCCGCCTCGTACAAGTGTTGTGAAAATCATCATGTGCCATGGAGTATGTCCTTATCATATTATTGGAGAGTCTAACTGATTCAGGGATTGTCGCCAGATATTGGATGGGAAGGGTCCATCAGGCCTCATTCATATGTAAAATATATATGTTGTGACCATATCTGGAGATCAGCAATTAGCACACCAGAATTGTGAAGTATTATTCCAATGCACTAGCACACCAGGAGATCAGGATTATATATGTGGTGATGGGCATGGCAGCAGTGTTGAATTTGCAGAAGTGTAGTAGCACATTGTGGTTTCTGGAAGGATATGTGTTCATATAAGAGCAGCAGTAGGCAAGATCAATAAGTGTGAGGGCACTGCTAGATGAACACATGTGAAATTGCTTATGGGGCAAGGGACCCCAGGCCAGCAACTGGTACTTATATACCTTAGTTATCCATAGAGAGTAGTGTATTGCAGTGATGATCCATGTCATGTTTAATTATGTTGCACTGATGATAAGCGTCATGTTTTTAATATGTTACAGTAAATATATATATATATATACATATATATATCATGTTGCAATGCATTTCTTCTGATACACGCTGTTACTTGTCTCTCCGTGTCCACATGGCGTCCTTGTTATGTGTATTAATAAATACAGAAATACTTGACCAACTAACTTCTGAAATAATGTAGAGTATGTTATGTAATGTGTTAGATGCATACAGGTTACAAAACTGGCATGTAGTGTTGTCCTGGGAGGGAAACCCTGGGTTGTATAGTTAAATAGTTTATGCCTGGCCACCCAGTACGGTGGCAAGTAGGCCATGGATTTAGAGTTGCAATTGGGTTGGGGGTCTTGTCCCTCCCCAATATTGTCCCAGGTGTGAACTGAGCAACCCGCTCAGTTCACACTTCCATTCCTCTCTATTCTTAAATGTCTCTCTCCAGTTGGTGACATCAATTTCTTTTAAATCTTTTTCTATGTTGTCTTTCCATCTCTGTCTTGGTTTGCCCCTTGGTCTTGTTTCCCTCATCTCTTGTGCATACATCATTTTCATTTGTATCTCTCTATCAGGAGAAACTTAAATTTAATTTTATATATATTTAAAGAAGAAAAATAAACTTTAAGAGACGTTATAAATGCATGAAAGTAGCTTGCTAAAAACTTAACCTTTCCATAACTACACCGCTGGAGAAATTAATTATGAAAAAGGCTGCTAATTATGTAGATTAATTTACAAATATGAAATAAAATGTGTTATGTGTATGAGAAGATATTTTGTGGAGCTATATTTCTGGCGGGCATTACGGTGTAATCAACATTGTAAATTTGAAGAATTTGTACATTGGTAAGGCATCTTGAGTTAAAATAGCACTGAAAATATATATATGGAAGGTACAAAATCAGACCAAACTTTCCAGAACATTACATGCCAGGTTAGATGAATATATTAGTTCATGTAGAACAAGTAACTTGATTCACTTGATGGGAACTATTAGCAAACATACTCTTGGATGGATGATGCACCATGCGGCAGGGCATATATGAGGCTGTCCTGAATGCAATGATGCTGGAGTCTGATTTTGAACCTTAGATTGTGTGCTTTGCAAGCCAACACTGTTGATCTTGCATTTGGTTTGGTTTGACTTGATGTACTTTGAAGTGATTCTCCGAAATGAGACACATCCAATCAGCCAGTGAAATCAAAGACCACTGGTCCAATCAAAACACCAAAGAGAAAAAAAAAATGTTTCACTTATACTATTTAGTTCAGAGATTCTTTGTGTACACATAACCATGGTGATACTCCAAAATGTCTCTAAATGTTGCAAATTCCCCCCTCCCCAGGTTTATTTATTTGTTACCTGATATTCTTATACCTTGTACAACTACTCTGAAAATCTTCACTCATCTTTACTTCCTATGACCAAGTTTTGCCACAGTAACTCATCTGTCATCTTAATACATCAAGGAATATTAGCAATGATCACTGTTAACCGGCAATTACCACAAAAATACAGAGAGAGGAGAAAAACAGAAACTTTTGGAAGTCATCGGTTACTGTAACCGGTTTATATTACCATAAACCTATTAAAAAAGCATCCAGAGAAATCATATGGAGGATAATCTGGTCAGTAAAACTGTGATGCTCAATTTACATGAAGGAGAATCGGCCAGTTTTTACTTTGGTTCAGCATGTGAGCATTTTGTAAAGGTTATGTAAATCAAACAGCAAATACATAAAAGAAAAAAAAAAAAGTATAAGGTAAAGAATGTTGTATTATGAAAACAGATAAAAAGGATGGCGACTGCAGTAAAATTGGTTTAAATAAAAAATGTAGATAGAGGTGTATGGTGCAGTTTTACAAAGTGAGGGAGGGAGTGAGTAAAGTGAGAAAAAAATGAAAAGAAAGTATGAGAATGTATAAATGAAAAACATACAACATCCGATATTTCGGGGTGAGCCTTTTTCAAGGATTACATGCACAACGAGACACAAAAAAAAAAAAAAATGAATTTATCTACCTCCAGAGGTAGAAAACATTAAGATAAGTTCTTCATTGTTTTGTTTTTTTTTTTCAGAGAAAGGAGAAAAATAGAAACTTTGGAGGTCATCGGTTAAAGTATCCAGTTTATATTACCATAAACCTATTAAAAAAGCAACCAGTGAAATCATACAGAGGATAATCAGGTCAGTAAAATCATGATGCTTAATTTACATGAAGGAGAATCAGCCAGTTTTAACTTTGGTTCAGCATGTGAGCATTTTGTAAAGATTATGTAAATCGAACAGCAAATACAAAAAAAAAAAAACAAGTATAAGATACGGAATGTTGTATTATGAAAGCCACTGTTTCAGAAAGTATTTCATGCAAGCTGAAAGACAGGTACAATTTTACAGACTGCGATAATTCCTGCATGATGATTGGAATAATGGAAATGTCAAATTTTTTTATTATATCATTGTAAAGTCTGTGAAGAAAAAAAAATTCCTAATATTTTATTTTGCAAGATAAAAAAATACTGTGTTGTTTCATACGTGATCTAAATGGCAACTGCATTCAAACATTTCATAACGAATCAAAATAAAAAGATCTAAATGGTGCTGCATTCAAACATTTCATAATGACTCACAATAGTAAGATCTAAAAGGTAACTGCATTCAAAACATTTCATAAGAATAACGAATAACTGCATTCAAACATTTTGTAACAATCCAGAATAAGATTTAAATGGTGACTGCATTCAAACATTTCAGAATGACTCAGAATAATGAGATCTAAATGGTGAAATTATTATTGGAGGAGAAAGAACCGAAACCAACAATGGAAGAAGTTTTATGGGCAATAAAGAATCTGAAAAATGATAAATCACCAAGATGTGATGAGATAACAGCTGAACTTATTAAAGCAGGAGGAAAGGAATGTGCAACAATCTATCACGCACTATATAAAAAGATATGGCATTCAGGTATTTGGCCAAAAGAATGGAAAAGAACTGTATTCATACCACTGCCAAAAAAGGGTAACTTCAAATATCCACAAACTACAGAACTGTTGCTCTGATTAGTTATGCAGTAAAATTCTATTAATAATCATAATGGGCAGACTTTGTAAGAAAATACAAATAGAAGTCAATTTTCAACAAGGAAGAGGAACAAGAGATCATATATTCAATATAAGATTAATAATAAAGAAATGCAGAGAATTTAATGTGAATCTATATTTAGCCTTTATAGACTACTCAAAGGTATTTGATTGTGTACAACATCAGAAACTTTGGGCAATAATGGAAAGAATGGGATTTTCAACACATGTGATACAATTAATATCACTGCTGTATCGAGACCAACAGGTAGCAGTAAGAATAAATGGTGAAACAACAACCTGGTTTGACAGAAAACAAGGGGTCCATCAGGGGTGCATATTGTCGTCGTACTTATTTAACTTCCATACTGAAAATATAATGACAATGTTAGAGAAGATGTAGACAAAAAATATTACGATGCCATAACAATTGGAGGTTATGAAATACCAGAGATCAGATAAGCTGATGACACAGTATTACTGTCCACAACACAAAATTTAATAGAAAAAGTAATTATGTCAGTCCGTAAGACTAGTGAAGAGCAAAACCTCTATCTTAATGCGAAGAAATCTAAATTGATGACAACTGACAAAACAAATAAGGCAGCTGAAATATCAGGAGGAAAAATTGGAAGAGGTGGAGAGTTTTTAATATCTTGGATCACTACTAACTTAGAATGGAGATACAATGAGGGAAATTAAAAGGAGGACATCTATCACTCTTCAGAAAGTAAACAATCAAAGAATCTGTGGAGAGGAACAGACAGAACTATGAGAGCTGGACACTTAACAAAACAGCTGAGAAACACATAAATGCCTTTGAATGCAAATGCTACAGAAGAGTTCTTCAAATATCATGGACACAAAAAAGAACAAATATATCCATATTTCAAGAACTTAATATTGAAGAAGGCTGGCTGGTAAAGAGGATTAAGGAGAAAAACTTAAATATTTTGAACACATTAAACGTCATGATAATCTAGAGAAGACCGTCTTGGAAGGGTACATAATGGGAAAAGGAAGACCAAGGTGAAGATGGCTGCAAGACATTGTTGATGATCTACAAATGGATGCATCAGCAGCAGGCCATCTTGCTCACAACTGAGAGCCCTACAGGAGTGCTGTTAAGGAGGCAAAGTTCCTCAAGTGACATGCAAATGAATGAATAAACAAATTAATGTAGTTACTTTCTGTACATAGTGCACACACGAGTGAAATGTAAATGTTGTATTTTATTTTATGCTTCTCAGCTTTTCAAAGTTAATTATGTTTGATATATGTGCAGAATATTTGTAGAATGTCTGGAACAGAGTAAAAGTTGTATGATAAAGTCAGTCATGCCTGCATGCCCAATTCTCAACCCTTTGGAAATAAAGATCAATCAATTAGTATGCTTTCTCTTGTGTGCTTTGAGACTACTACTATGGGAAAAGTCAGATCCACAAACATCACATTTGTAAAGTTTCTTTCCATTATGTGTTCTTTTGTGCTTATGCAGGTGACCACTGTGATTAAACTGAGAACCACAAACATCACATTTGTAAGGTCTCTCTCCTGTATGTGTTCTTTTGTGTGTCTGCAAACTGCCACTTCTAGTAAACATAGCACCACAAACATCACATTTGTATGGTTTTTCTCCTGTATGTGTTATTTTGTGTCTCTTAAGAATGCTGCCTTGAGTAAACTGAGCACCACAAACATCACATTTGTAAGGTTTCTCTCCTGTATGTGTTCTTTTGTGTGCCTTAAGACTGTCACTTTCATTAAACTGAGCACCACAATCATCACATTTGTAAGGTTTCTCTCCTGTATGTGTTCTTTTGTGTGCCTTAAGACTGCTACCTTGAGTAAACTGAGCACCACAAACATCACATATATAAGGTTTCTCTCCTGTATGTGTTCTTTTGTGTGCCTTAAGACTGCTACCATGAGTAAATTGAGCACCACAAACATCACATTTGTAAGGTTTCTCTCCTGTATGTGTTCTTTTGTGTGCCTTAAGAGTGCCACTTTCATTAAACTGAGCACCACAAACATCACATTTGAAAGGTTTCTCTCCTGTATGTATTCTTTTGTGTGCCTTAAGGCTGCTACCTTGAGTAAATTGAGCACCACAAACATCACATTTGTAAGGTTTCTCTAATGTGTGTGTTCTTTTGTGTTTTTGCAGGTAGCTTCCATGAGAAAACTGAGCATCACAAACATCACATTTGTAAAGTTTCTCTCCTGTATGTGTTCTTTTGTGTTTTTGCAGTCTGTCACTTCTAGTATACATAGCACCACAGTCATCACATTTGTATGGTTTCTCTCCTGTATGTGTTCTTTTGTGTGCCTGCAGACTGCCACTTCTAGTAAACATAGCACCACAAACATCACATTTGTATGGTTTCTCTCCTGTATGTGTTCTTTTGTGTGCCTGCAGACTGCCACTTCTAGTAAACAGAGAACCACAGACATCACATTTGTATGGCTTCTCTCCAGTGTGTATTCTTTTGTGTGCCTTTAGTTTGTCACCTTTAGTAAACTGAGCACCACAATCATCACATTTGAAAGGTTTCTCTCCTGTATGTGTTCTTCTGTGTTTATACAGGTGACCAGTGTGATTAAACTGAGCACCACAAACATCACATTTGTAAGGTTTCTCTCCTGTATGTGTTCTTTTGTGAGCTTTAAGACTGCTACCTTGAGTAAACATAGCACCACAAACATCACATTTGTAAGGTTTCTCTCCTGTATGTGTTCTTTTGTGTGCCTTAAGACTGCTACCTTGAGTAAACTGAGCACAACAAACATCACACTTGTAAGGTTTCTCTCCTGTATGTGTTCTTCTGTGTGCCTTAAGAGTGCCACCTTGATTAAACTGAGCACCACAAACATCACATTTGTAAGGATTCTCTCCCGTATGTGTTTTTTTGTGTCTCTTAAGAATGCTACCTGTTTGCCAGTTATTTTCATGTACATCTGATGTCTGCCAGTTCTTATTTTCATTTACATCTGATGTCTGCCAGTTCTTGGTCTCTTGTACATCAGATGTCTGCCAGTTCTTGGTCTTGTGTACATATTCAGCAGCTTGCTCTATTTTCATGAACTCATCAAGTTGGAAGAAGGACTGGTTGGTCAATAAACCAGGATGTATGTCTGAAATGTGAAAACAGGAAAATAAGAAACACAAGCCTTGTCTACTTGGTTAAAATGTAGTGAATTATATGTTACAGGAAACTCTCTATATACCAGAACTGAACAACTACAAAGGACAGTCAAATTCTTCACTACGTCATCAGCTGGCCAGAGCTTCTAGCTCACAACTACAAGGAGATCCACCACCACCAAATGTTCTAGGTACAAAAAAAAGATAGAAAGAGTGAACAAAGTGAACAGAAACAAAAATGACAGAAAGAAGGATGAGCACATAAATGAAGAGAGCCCAGCACAAAATGCTGGCAATTTATGCTAGATTTTTTTACAAGGTGGAGGCCAAAAAAGCTAAGTCTATATTTTTCATCCATTTTCTGTCTTTTTATCTGTTGTGTTGTTTTGTATGTGATCTTTGAAAAAAGGATTGTTGTATGTCCTTCATTTATATGTCCTCATCTTACTTTCTGCTATTCTTGTTTCTGTCAACTTTCCTCATTCTTTCAATCTTTTCATAAAACTGAACCATACTCCCATCTATTTTCTTTACTAGAAGCAGCTTTACTGCAGTTGTCATTTCTTTTATGTTCTAGGTACAAGCATGGTTAAACTGTCAGTCAAGAAATCTATGTTTATACATTTGTGTTCATAGTTCACAAACTTATTTTTAACCTTATTGTGGTGGTGGAGCTGAATGTCACACTAACTCTGACACCTAAACCATCACTAACACCATTACCAGAAAGACTTCTTAAATTACAGGCATAAGACAGGGTCTGGTTTATTTATGCTGCTAAAGTTGCAGAACATGGGTGTACATGGAAACAAATGTATCAATGGCTCAAAAGTTAATGGAGCAATAGAACTATATAAATCCAGGCCAATAACAGACTGCCTGATCTGCTACCAAAGAAGGCCTGTCTCACAGTTCTTTCATTTTTTTCAAATCTTTATAAATAATTACTCACTATTTCGTGGAGAATTTTAAGACTATATGGAATACCATCTAAAATTGTCAACAACATTAAGGATCTCTACAATGGATACAAAGCAGCACAAACAATAGACATACCTGAAGCAAAAACGGAACTAAACATCAATACAGGACCAATAACAATAAATGAAGTAAAGGAGGCGATAAAGAAGCTAAAATCAGACAGGGCACCAGGTGAAGATGAAGTGACTGCTGAGATGTTGAAAGCAGAAGAAACAGAAACACCAAAACAACTTTGCCGGATATTACAACAAATTTGGGATCTAGAAAAAGCCCCAGAGGAGTGGAAAACTGGGCTTATAGTAAAACTACCAAAGAAGGGTGACCTCAGAGATTGCGGGAACTGGAGAGGCATTACCCTCCTGCCACTCACCAGTAAAGTATTTTGTAGAATAATCATCAACAGAATTGTACCAACACTTGAGGAAAAACTTCGGAAAGAGCAGGCAGGATTTAGGAAAGGAAGATCATGCACAGACCACATATTTGTACTTAGACAAATATTAGAACAGGCAAATGAGTGGCATAGCACAACATATGCATTATTCATAGATTTTGAGAAAGCCTTTGACAGTGTCAACAGAGATGCACTGTGGAAAATCCTAAGATGGCATGGCCTCCCCCATAAAATAGTTAATGTAATCAAAGCCCTATACGAGGGTTTTCAGTGCAAAGTTATCTGTGGAGAACATACCTCCAGCAGCTTTAGGGTACAAACAGGAGTGAAACAGGGATGTGTACTATCACCAACATTATTTATCTTGGCAGTAGACTGGTTAATGAAGGAGGCAACATCAGACAAACGCAGAGGATTACAATGGACCCTTGACACAGTGCTGGAGGACCTTGACTTTGCGGACGACATTTGTCTATTATCAAGCAGTCACAAAGATATGCAAGATAAAATAAACAAGCTAACTCAGAATGCAAACAACATAGGACTAAAGATCAACGTAGGAAAGACAAAGTAAATGAAGCAAAATGTGAACAACAGAAATGTACTCAGAGTAGATAACAAGTTAGTGGAGGAGGTCAACGAATTTGTATACCTTGGCAGCAGAGTAGTAGAAAATGGAGACAGCACAGAGGACATCAACAGCAGACTTACTAGAGCAAACCAGGCTTTTGCAATGCTGCAGACTATATGGAAATAAAAAAAAACTAAGCATAAATATGAAAATCAGGATATTTAAGAGTAATGTTCTAAGTGTACTACTCTATGGAAGTGAATGCTGGAAAATCGCCAAAACCATAGAAAACAAGTTGAATTCTTTCCAGACTAAATGTTTACGAAGAATTAGACAAATATTTTGGCCAAACATCATAAGAAATAACATCTTATTAGCAGAAATGCAGATGAAACCACTGACAACAATTATTGAGGAAAGACGCTGGCGATGGTTGGGACATGTGCTCCGAATGACTGACAACTCACTACCAAAAATAGCACTAAGATGGACACCACAGGGGAGCAGAAGTAAGGGTAGACCAAAAGAGACATGGAGAAGAACAACAGAAAGGATGTTGAGCAATAGAGGGCTCACCTGGGCAAGAGCAGAAAAAAAGGAGAAGGATAGGCATTTGTGGAAAACCCTTGCGGAAGCCCCATGTGCCCTGGGCACTTAAGGTTCAGAGAGAGAGAGAGAGACAATGGATATGTTTGTGCAGTCAACACAGAAGAAGGAATGAGTGAATGGTTCCAGATTGAAACAGCCGTGAAACACGAATGTATATTATCTCCCTTGCTTTTTTTAGAATTGCCATAGACTTCATGTATCAATGGCTTCCAGTGTGACGTGCAAGATGGCAGGCAGTTTTTAATGCTCTTGCCAGCATGCACAAATCATCGGAATTCTGCTTGATTTGTTATATATCCTGTATCGGGAATTAGGCATAAGGATAACAACCTTATCCTGGGACCTATCTAGAGGTGACTCTAGATGGGGAAAAAAAAACTGCTTATGGAAACTCACATTGAAATCAACTGACCATCAGGGATGCCAACTCCAAAAAACTCAGACAAAGATCTATAGAATATATTTGTCGGCTTCAAACATGTAACAAAGTTTGGATTCTGGAGCGTAAGAACAATTTCAGCACCATCGAAAACTACTCAGGTCATCAGAGAAATGGAGAGATACCACCAAGATGTCCTGGGCATCAGTGAAATGCGAAAGCTAGAAGCAAGGAAAAAAATAGGCGGAAAACTGTAAGTTATTAATACAGTCAGGTAGAGACGGTGGGAAACACCAAGAGGGGGTAGGTATAATTATGTCAAATGTAGCAGTAAAAAGTCTTGCAGAATGGGATCCAGTGAACAGTCGTATAATAAGGGCATGATACAACCACAGAAGAATGACAATAATACAGTGTTATGCACCCACAAACGACGCAGATGATGAGGTAAAAGATGATTTCTATCACCAATTACAAGAAATCATTAACAAACTCCCTAAACACAACATCCTAATTGCTATGGGGGACTTCAACACTAAGCAGGGAAAGATAACACCAACATCAAAAAAGTAATGGGGAAAGAAGGAATTGACACAATAAATCAGAAAGGAGAAAGATTAATGTCTAAGAAAGGGCATGGTCATTGGAGGAACAATATTTTCACACAAAGAGATACATAAAACATGGATATCTCCAGATGATAGAACTAGAAACTTGACAGATCATTTTTGTATCAGAAAGCAATACAGAACATCTCTGATTAAGGTCATATAGGGGTGCAGATGTCAACAGTGTATAGGGGGGAAAATAAAAATAAAACTGAGAAGCCAACACAAAAAATCAATACACAGAAAGATAAACAGCCACAGCCTACAAGAAGAAATTACTAACAGTAATTTCAATCAGGAACTTGCCAATCATTCCACAACACTCAGTGAAGTAGAGGAGATAGGTATAGATGAATTATGGAATTCTTACAGCACAGCCATAATCACAGCAGCAAAAGCAAGCACTGGACTGAAAAAAAAACAAAAAACAAATAGGAAGCACACACATGAAAAACGAGCAGCCAAATTAGCCATGTTCAATGTAAAGACAGATCTTGGAAAAGATCTGGTGAAAGCAACATACAAAGAAATAAACAATAAAGTAAAAAGTTCAGCTAGAAGAGACAAAAGAGAATACATAGACAATATGGTGAAACAGGCAGAGAAAGCAGCAAAAACAAGAGACAGCAAAACTTTATATCATCATCATCATCATGTGCCGTGCCGACTGGCGTTGGCTATTATGCTTCTCCAGAGTACGCGATCCTTCATGCATGCCATCAGCTCAGTTGGTGATCTCCTCTCACACCATCCCGTCAGACTGTCCAGTATCATTTCTCTTGGTCTTCCTCTTGATCTTCTTCCTTCTATTTTTCCTGTTGTTATAATATTTTCAATGCCCCCTCTTCTCATTGCATGTCCTATGAAAGTACATTGTCTCTCTCTTATCTTTTTGACAAGGTTTTTTGTCTCTCCAGCTCTTCTCCTACATTCTTCATTAGTTATTTTTGCTATCCAGGGGATTCGCAACATTCTTCTAATAAACCACATTTCTGCTGCTTCCAATGATTTTTGTGCAGACTTGCCTATTGTCCATGATTCACTTCCATATAACAAGATAGGCTCAATATAGCATTTTAGTACTCGTTTTCTAACATTCATTGATAAGGATGTGTTGGTCAATATGTTTCTCATTCTCTGAAATGCAGTCGTTATATAACATATAAAATAGGCTAACAGGTGCTATTTACATCTAAAGAAAGATCAATCCTTAGCAAAACTGGAACTCTATTAACATCAAGTAAAGACCAAAAGCAAAGATGGGATGAACACTTCCAAGAAATAATTAATCAAACACACCCAACAGAACTGATAAACTTGAAACCGACTTACCAACCTCACAACCAAATGTCAACTTAGATGAAGTTACATTGCATGAAATTGAAACAGCAGTGAATTTAATGGCTAACAACAAAGCTGCAGGTGAAGATGAAATACAGATTAGCCACAGAGAAAATTAATATCTTGACAGACTAGCCACAGAGAAAATTTATATGCTGGTAGACTAGCCACAGAGACAATTAATATGCTGACAGGCTAGCCACAGAGACAATTAATATGCTGACAGGCTAGCCACTGAGACAATTAATATGCTGACAGGCTAGCCACTGAGACAATTAATATGCTGACAGGCTAGCCACTGAGACAATTAATATGCTGACAGGCTAGCCACTGAGACAATATGCTGACAGGCTAGCCATAGAGACAATTAATATGCTGACAGGCTAGCCACTGAGACAATTAATATGCTGACAGGCTAGCCACAGACACAATGAATATGCTGACAGGCTAGCCAGGAGCAGGACCAACCTGAGACAACATCACTAACATGAAAACTGTGAAGGTACATTATCTACATCAACTACATACTCAGTATCTGAACCAGCCCTCACCAAACTCTTCTATTATTGATATTCTGTCCTGCACATTCCAAAACCTGCCCCAAATAAAAAGAAAGTAATCTCAGGGACTGAAAAAGTGAAAATCAAGTAACAATTGACAAACTTACTTTTAACATCCACACATGACTTTTCTTCACTTTTGGTTTCTGACATTTTAATGCAGTCACTGACTGGAGTCCAAGTGTCTGCACAGCTGTAGCTGAAGTTATTCTGAAAAGTTGAGTCAAATTTTAACACAAACATTGTTCTTTTGTATTTGGTAGCCATGGTTGTTATAGAAGCTAATAAAGCCTGTATCTTGTCTTGTCTTCTTCCTCATATATCTTTCAGTGTTGATGGGACAAATCATATTGGTCTTGTACCAGTGTCATATATGCAGGATTAATTTGGTCATAGAAAAAAATACTGTAATGGAACACAACTTTCTAACCTACATTTTCTAAACTTTGAGGAAACATTTGACAGTGTACACAGAAAAAAATGGTGGAAGATTACATTCTATGCCATTCTACAAAACATAATGAACATATAGCAGTTATTGTTGAGATGTGAAATAATATGATACATGTGCTACTTAATATAATAACAGGCATTATAATTATTCTATGGCTACAATTAGTTGACTAAAGTACCTCATCTATCTCCTCCTTCACCAGGACTTTCTCTTCACTTTGGTTCATGTCTGCACAGATTTTACCTCTGACTGTCTGTGGAAATATGAATGGTCTCTGAATGATACAAGTTACAAAAGTAAAGATGAAGATGCAGCAGGATATAGTGATCAGTAACCCACAGCTAACCACTGGCATCAAGGTTGATGAACTATAGTCATATTTGCCTTGGTCTTCCTCTCATTCTTTTTCCCATTATATACTCTTCCAAGACTGTCTTCTCTAAATTCTCATGACATTTAATGTGCACAAAGTATTTAATTTTTCTCTGTTTAATCTTCTTTACTAGTCAACCTTCTTCAATATTAAGTTCTGTTAGCTTGGATATATTTGTTCTTTCTGTCTAGGATTTTTAAAGAACTATTCTGTAGCATTTACACTCAAAGGCATTTATGTGTTTCTCTGCTGTTCTGTCAAATGTCCAAGTCTCACAGGCATATATAGTGACTGGAAAGATGCATGCTCTTAAAAATCTTATTTTTGTAGTTCTGTCTGCTCCTCTCCACACTTTCTTTAGTTGTTTTCCTGTTTTAAGAGCAACAGATGTCCTCCTTTTAATTTCCCTCACTGTATCTCCATTATTAGTTAGTAATGATCCAAGAAACTCAAAACTCTCTATCACTTTCAAATTTTCCTCATTGATACATATTTCAGCTGCCTTATTTGTTTTGTCAGTTGTCATCAATTTAGTTTACGTTAAAATAAAAGATTTTTGCTCTCCACTATTCTAATGGACTAACTTTTTTTTTTTTTTCAATAGTTTCTTCTTTTAATGCCTGCATGGGCTTGCTAGATAATTTTACCATGTTTGTGGTGAGGGTTGTTGGTTAAAATAGCCAAAAGGCCGAAAAACAGATCGGGCTAAATATGTTAGTCTAAAGGATTAACTTTTTTTTTTTTTTCAGACTCAGTGATTGATCTGTCAAGACCTTGCACTGTGCAACTTGGAAAACTCTTGCGAGTGATCTTTGTTGCTGTCATCATGTGGTACTTTGTTTTTATCTGTGTGGTTTTTAACCCTTTGTGTTTTTCCTTCTTTGTTTTCTTTTGGTTTTCCTTGAAACTTCTCAATTTTTTTTTTTTTTAATAATATTATATATAAAAAATTTCCCGATTTTTTAGATTTTTTTTGTACTCTCTCTCCCTTTCTCTCTCTCTCCCATTGTTATCTTCCTCTCTGGTGATGTACATGATCTGTGTTTGGCAAAGGCCTTCTCTTTCACTCATGGGATGTACATGGATTTTTAATTTAAATTTTATTCTCTCTTGCTTCTCTCTTTCTCTCTCTCTTTCAGTCCATTATTTTGCCTGATCTTTGCTGAAACAGTCCTAAGAACGTGGCAGGACTAAACGTGCAGAAATGAAAATGAGCTCTGTTTCTACATGTCTACACCAAGAACCTGAACTCTGCGAGCAGGCCCAGTAACTTAGTGTGTGTGTCCGCCTGAGTTTTAGGGATTGTATTCAACATTATGGCCTTGTAGATGTCTGCTTGTTGTGCCGTGTGTGTTTCTATTGTGTTCTGTATTGTTCTTACAGTGGTTGGTACTGTTTTGCATTCGTAGAAAATGTGTTCGTCTAAAGGACAGACTCAGTGACTGGTCTGTCAGACCTTACACTGTGCAAACTGGGAAACTCGTATGAGTGGTCCCTGTTGCTGTCATCATGTTGTTCCCTTTGTTTTTTTTAAAATATTTTTTTTTTTTTAACCCGGAACTTTTTTTTTTTTTTAACAAAATTCAAATGAAAAGGGGTTTTAATATTTCTCTAACTGTCAGAGATTCTTTTTATACTCTCTCTCTCCCTTTTTCACTCACTCTCTCCCATAGTCATCTTTCTCTCTGTTGATGTACATAATCCTTTCTTTGGCAAAGCCTTCTCTTTCACTCTTGGGATGTACATGAGTTTTTGAATTTAAATTTTACTTTCTCTTACTTCTTTCTTTCTCCTTCTCTCTCATTCCATTATTTTGCTCGCTCTTTGCTGGACCAGTCCCGAAAAAGTGGCAGGACTAAACGTGCAGAAATGAAAACGAGCCTTATTTCTGCACGTCCACACCAAATACCTGAAATCCGCGAGCAGGACCAGTAACCTGGTGTGTGTGTCCGCCTGAGTTTTAGGGATTGTGTTCAACATTATGGCTCTATAGATGTCTGCTTGTTGTGCCGTGTATGTTTCTATTGTATTCTGTATTGTTCTTATGGCGGATGCCACTGTTTTGCATTCGTAGAAAATGTGTTCTTCTGTTTCTAGTACGTTCCTCCTGCACATGTAACATCGTCTTTTGTTTCTGTGTTTTTCTCCGTGTCTTGTGGGTGTCATATTGTATATGAGCCTGAAAGTGATTTCTCGAGCTTTTGGTGTAATGTTTTTGAGATGGAGGTTTTTGAAAGTGTCTGTGTAGTCTAATATGGGGTATCTAAGTCCTCTCTTGATCCTAAGGTGTAATGGTGGTGCTTGCTCTCTGACCAAATGTTTGTATATGTGGTTTGTTTTGTGTTGGATGAGTGTCTCGTGTCCTTGAATTGCTTGTATGCAATTTTTGTAGAATGGTGGTAGTGTGCCAAAATGGTGTGCCTGCGAGTTGTTTGGTCTGACTAGGTTTGATAGTCTCAGTCTTATGTAGTAGTGAGCTAGCGGGTGTTGGTTTGGGTGTTTGATGATGCGGCCTACATGGCTTATTCTGAGTGCTTGTATTTTTGTCTGTATGTCTTGCAAGGCAATCCTCCATGTATTTTATCCTGTATGAGGGTTTTATGTTGTATGCTGTGTATAGTGTTCGTGAAGATAAAGTTTCTGATTTGTTTGTTTATTTCTCTGACTGTCCGTTTCGGAAGTTCTAGTACTGTGGCGGTGTATATTATTTTTGGTATTATGTATCTGTTTACTATGATGCTTCTTCCAAAAATCGTTGCTGTTTTGTATTTTGTATCGTTGTAACATGTTTGTAATGTTCGTTTTGAGGTTGTCCCATGTGGGTTTGTGTATTTTATTTGGGTGTGATAGGAAAGTAATGCCATACACGTGGATGTTGTCTGTGCATGTGAGACGAAAGGGGAAGTCCCTTTATCTCGCCATGTGCCTAGGCCCATGATGACTGACTTTTGTATGTTGAGTTTTGCTCCGCTACCTTTGCCGAAATCTGCGAAAGTGTCTAATATGTGAGTTATTGATCTGTCTGTTGTTGGAAGGAAGATCGTGTCGTCCGCATACGCGAGCAACTTCCTCTCTCCCCTGCCAGGTACGAAAATTCCCTTTGTTGTTGTGTCTTGTCTGATTTTCTCTAGAAGTGGTTCTAGAGTGAGTATGTACAGTAAAGGAGAGAGGGGGCAGCCCTGTCTCACTGATCTGGTTAGCCTGAAAGTCTCTGTAAGTGTATGGTTTACTAAGACTTTGCTCTCAGGTTTGGAGTAGAGAATGTAAATCCAGTCTCTGAAATAATCCCCTATATTGCAGTGGAGTAATGTCTTATGTAGGTATTCGTGTGACACTCTATCAAATGCTTTCTCCTGATCTAAGGAAAGAACTGACGACTGGCAGTTCTTCTGGTGTGTGTAATATATGATGTCTCGTATGAAATGTGTGTGCTGGTGTATGTTTCTATCCTCTACACTGCATTGTTGGTCCTCATGTATAAGTTTGTGCATGAATGGTTTGAGCTTGTTTGTAAGCGCTTTTGTGAGGATTTTGTAATCTACATTTAGCAGCGATATGGGTCTGTAGTTTTTGAGTTGTGTTCTGTCTGCGTTGCCCTTAGGTATGAGAATGATGTATGATAGGTTTTGACTGGGCGGGAGTTGTTTGTTTTGGAAAGCTTCTGTGAACACTTGTAAGAGAAGAGGACCCAAGAGTGGAAAAAGGTGTTTGTAGAATTCTGCTGTGAGGCCGTCTGGCCCTGGTGACTTGTTTTCTTTAATTGTTTGTAGTGCCTGCATCAGGTTGTCTAGTGTTAGTGGTGTGTCTAGTGCTTTTTTGTCCGAGTCCGTGAGTTGTTTAGTGTACTACATGTATTTATCCTGTATGTGTGCTTGTGTTTCTTCCTCGGTGTACAGTTGTTTATAGTATTCTCTAATGGCTTGTACTATGTTTGTATTGTCTGTTTGTCTGTTCCCTGTGGTATCTATTATCTCTCTTATCTGTCTGCTTCGTTGTATATTTTGCTCTATGCTCAAGTACTGCTTGGTAGGTATTTCTTGTGTAATGGTATTGAGTCTTGTTCGTAGGAGTGCGCCTTGAAATCTATGTTGTCTGTATTTATCTAATTCTTCTTGTAACGTGAGTAAATGTGGTGAGTTCTGTCCATCTGTTTTGTTAGTTTGATTGCCTCTTCTAATATTTTCTCTTGTCTCAGCCTTTCTCTGTGTATTTGTGTTGAGAGCATTTGTGCTTTGTCTTTTATTGCATGTTTTAAATTCTCCCAGTGTTGTTGGATGTTGTGTGTGGGTATGTTATTTGTGAAGGTGTGTATCAGTTGCGCCATGTTTTCCATAAATTGTTTATTTTGGAGGAGTGTGTTGTTAAATTTCCAGTGTGGTGATCGTTTTGAAGGTGTAGCTGTAGATATTGTGTTCATTGTTGCTATGTCTGCCTTGTGGTCTGTGAAAGCTAAGGTACTATGAGGATGTCTGGCCTGTGCTATGTAGCGCATACTTGGTACATAAATCCTGTCCAACCTATATCCTCTATTGTGTCCGTGGCTTTCATGAGTGATCTCTCTGCCTTTAGGGTGTGTGTATCTGTATGTATCTACTAAATCATATGTGTTTATTATATTGTGTCTAAAGGATTAACATATTTAGTTTTTCCATTCCTTTTTGTGTTGTGGACATTGTGTCATCAGCACACAGTGTTAACAATATGGTTGTTCAGTGAGAACTATGTCATTGATGCTTTTGCATGTTTGACAAGGGCATTAGAAACATTAAACTAAGAGGAAATATGATCAAGTTCTCTCTGCAATGTGTTGGCAGCTTCCAGTCTGTTTCTTTCCTGTCAACACATTAGAATGTCATCAGCAAATCAGGGAAGAGTTGTTCATCTCCCTTAAATGCATGGCCAAGAGTTAGTCATCTCCCTTAAATTCATGGCCAAGAAGTGGTAATCTCCCTTAAATTCAGGACTAAGAGTTGGTCATCTCCCTTAAATTTATGCCCAAGAGTTGGTCATCTCCATTAAATTCATGGCCAAGAAGTGGTAATCTCCCTTAAATTCATGGCCAAGAGCTGGTCATCTCATGACCAAGAGCTGGTCATCTCCTTTAAATTAATGGCCAAGAGCTAATCATCTCCCTTAAATTCATGGCTAAGAGCTGATCATCTCCCTTAAATTCTTGGCCAAGAGTTGGTCACTCTAACCATAGCTGACTGCTGGCAATAAGATGGATAAGTCAATGCCCAAGGTTGACAATTCCTTCCCCTCTCAATGAGCTATTGTTCAGCAACTCTCACCATGTATACATTGAACTGAACCGGCAACAATGGAGAACCCTGTGGCAAACCTGGATGTATTATTATTGGTTCTGAAGACCAAATGCCACATCTGAGAAACACCTTTCTCTGAGACAGGGCTGCAGCTATCCATCTGATGAGGAGAGGGTGCACTTCTAGTCTAAGAGGCATGTGCTTTAGGTAACTGAAAGGTACATTTCTATACCCTTTAAAAATAAAGATCAGTGACTTATTCTTTCTGTTGTATGCATCTTCTACTGTGTCTCCACATGTCTCTTCTTGGACCTGAAATCCTTTGAAGACGTCCTGAGCAAAAACTGCAGCATTGAGCCATGTCTCTTTGTTACTCCTATACCCTCCAAGTGTGGATGGGAACATGTGACAACCTTCCAGGTCAATGGTGAGTTTATATGTAACAATTTTTTCCAGTAGCTTGCCAACAGTGTTCTACATTGTGTTGATTATGTAGGCGCTGATCTGGGAATGGTCCTTGTTTGACTTCAGCAGCAGGTAGCTGTGTTGTTTGACAGATTGTCTATACCATTATAGCGGAAGCCATCAGGGCCTTGGGCTGTGTTACATGATCTTTTGAACACTGTGTGAACAGTCTCAGTTATGATGTCATGTTCCTTTTCCAAGACAACATCCTCACAAAAGCTCTGAGACTGTCATCTTAATTAACCTTCAGTCTTGCAGCTTTGGGCGTCTGCGTGGCGAAGTGGTTAATGCACTGGTCTCTCATGCCGAAGATCAGGGGTTCGAACCCAGCTGGAGGCTCCCCAGTCACCCAGCTGTAGAAATGGGTAACCGACTTCTGCTGGAGTTGGGGAAGAAAAGGCGGTCAGACATGATGCTGACCACATCACTCTCTAGTGTGTCGACAGGTCACGGAAAATATGGCCACTAACACCATATCCCTATGTGCCTCTAAGGCATGACATGTTACCTTTACTTTATCTTGCAGAATATGGGATATGTCCCATTCGTCGTTAGCAATTACTAAGAACATAAGTAACCTGGTATAACATTGAATTAATCTCTGTTTCCAATATTAATGTATGCAAATCAGTTGAATACGTTATATAAAATGTAATATAATTTTATTTAAAAAAACGCACCATAAACATACGAAGGCGCTTTGGGGATCATACTAATCTCAGCACTGCAAACTTTCAAAATGGCTGCCAACGGTGTCGATCAGCTTTTTCACCCACATAATCATATATGCAGGAAACTCTCTACCGTAGAGAGCGGAACAACAACACAACTCCTTCAGATCATCAGAGGAAGTACCCCCCCTCAGACAAGTGTTTCGGCCCTTTAAACTCCTGACACTCTAAGGGGGGTGGGCCCCTCTGGGTCATGACTCCCAGAGGTCTTGTGAGTTGTTGCTTTTTTTTTTTTTCCCGGTCCTGAGATTGAACCCGTGATCTTCCAGTTGCCACTGCACTTTTTTTTTTTTTTTGAAGTGCGTCTTTAGCGATCTAGCTACGGAGGACTGGTATTGGTTGTGGAAATTACTTATGTTCCCAATGCTTGTTTCGCATACTCCACAGCCAGCATGAGGCCTTTTCTGCTGTTTATGAAAGGCTTCTTAATGCCCTTGCTCTTGCTTGTCCCTTTATGCCCAGTTGCTTACATAGGTCATATGCTGATGTTGCTACGAATCCTCTTGCTCCTACTTCTACAGCTATAACTTTTGCCCTGATTCCTACCCCCTGCCTCAGTTGCTTGACCAGATCATTGTACTTCTCCTATTTGAATAAATGCTGTTCCTCTAGTCTAGTTTCGTATGGGACCGTAAGCTCGATCATTATTAATTCCTATTTTTCACTACAATGTTCGGTCGCATTCCTGTGTTCTTGATGGCAGTCGGGTATTCTCTTCTTCCTGGAAGGTCCGCTATCACATCCCAATCATTTGTACCATCTAGCACTGATAAAGGTGCCTGCTAGATAGATGCACCACCTCACGGTCGTCGGGGATTGGATTAAAATCTTAGGCTTTCTCAAGGGAGACCACCATGTTGATCATGGTACCTTCCGTACTTTATCTTACACTTACATCCTTCTCGTCGCATAGGGCTCACGTGGTAGTGTGCCAAGATTTCCTGTTGTTGGCGAGCTTTAGAGTTTCAAGTGGTCGACCTCTTTTTCTTTGGCCTTTTGTATTCCACTTTCTAGCTTGTTTTGGGATTATCTGGTTCTTTCTTCTCAGCGTATGACCGATATAAGTCCATCTCCTTTTTCTGATCATCCATGAGATAGGTTCGGTAATCTGCCTTATCTCTGAGTTGTTCTTGAATTCGTTCCAGATTTCACATGAATAAATGAGGGTGGATATTATATTTGAATTGAATAATCTTAACTTCGTTTTTGTGTTTATAACTTTTAATACCATATATTCTCAATATTCTTGAAGGTCAATGCTTCTTTTGCAATTCGAATTATAACTTACTTTCTGGTGTCATCATCCAGTTTGTGTCATCATCATCATCATCATCATCAAAATCGCCTTTCACTCCTTTGAGAGCAGAGGCCACGGATAAAGGCTCTCCAATCATCCCTGTTCTTGGAATTATTCTCTGCTTCCTTCCATATATGGAGCCGGCTAGCGTAGTGGTTAGAGCACTCGTCTAGCAACCAAATGGTCGAGGGTTCGAATCCCCAGATGAGCAGGATTCCTTTTCCGACCGATACGGCCCCGAGGTCGACCCAGCCTCGTAAAATGGGTACCAGAGAAAATCTGGGAAGTAAAGGCAGCGAGGAAAGGAACTGGTCACCCTACCTCATACGCTGATGACCCAGCATAATGAGGTCTCTAACGCTTCACCCCCTACGGCATTTGCTATGGGACTATCTTTACTTTTTTTTTTCCTTCCATATGCATCCATTGTCTCTGAGCGCTGTCATAATTTCTCTTCTCCAAGTAAGTCCAGGTCTTCCTCGTTTTCTGTTTCTTTGAGGATTCCTTGTTAGTGCCTGTTTTGCTATGTTGGGGTCGGGTTTCCTCAGAGTGTGGCCAATCCACATGCACTTCCTACACTTGATTTGTAGATTCATAGGTTCTTGTCTTGCCCTTTCCCAGACCTCCTCGTTCCTGATCTTGTCCTGCCATTTAATGTTTAAAATCTTCCTCAAGCAGTAGTTCGTGAATGTTTATATCCTCTGTTGTATTGTCTTGGTCATAACCAATATCTCCGAACCATATAGCAGGACAGTCTTTACGTTTGTATTGAAAAGCCTAAGTTTGGTTCTTGCTTTGATGTTCTTAGATGTACTGATGGCCTGCATGAAGGATCGGGTACTCTGGAGAAGCATAATAGCCAACGCCAGTCGGCACGGCACGGCACCTGATGATGATGATGATGAGATGACCATATTTTGTTAAGTTGGATAAATGTTGTCTTGGCCTTTGTTATTCTAGCTTTAACATCCTTTTCTGTGGCGAAGGTTAGGGGTTCGAATCCGGCCGGAGGCACCCCAGTCACCCAGCTGTAGAAATGGGTACCCGACTTCTTCTGGAGTTGGGGAAGGAAAGGCGGCCAGGCGTGATACTGACCAAATCACCCTCTAGTGTGCTTGACAGGTCAAGGAAAATATGGGCACTAACACTATATCCCTATACAGGATTACCTTTACCTTTTTTTTAACCTGCCTAAATATGTGAAATACTCTACTTCCTCAATTTCCTTCTTTGTTTTTTTTTCTGTTAATATATAGTTCAAGTTCAGCTGAATTCGTGCTTAAGATCTGAAGTTTCTCTTGCATTTATGTGTGGCTGTGTGCCAGAAGTGCCACATCATCTGCAAAGTCAATATATTCCAATTGGCTCCACAATGTCCATTGTATCCCATTTCTTTTCCTTTGTGTGGTAGTTTTCATGATCCAGACAACTGCTAGAAGAAATATGAATGGTGACAGCAAACACCGGATTAGTAAACCGAGCGCCTAATCTGGTTATTAACCAGACCACCATCTCCTATTAGAGTTAATTATTACAGGAAGACATTTTTAATAAATAGGGAACAACGAAGCTTTCGTACAGTAAAGTAACAGAACACAGTTTTGTAAGATTAGACCTGCCAGGTAATTCTCTCGTGGTTTTTTCTTTCTCTCATATCTCACTAAAGTGCTTTGTCTACGATTTTTTCCAGGTCTAATCCTACAAAACCGCGTTCTCTTATTTTATTAGTTAATGAGATTGATACACTTACAGGCAGTCGCGAGAGCCTTCAACCAAAGAACTACGGGACACAGATCAAAAGGAAGACCCAGAAAGAGATGGGTGGATGGTATCAGAGAAATTTCTGATTATGGCATGACTGTCACTGAGGCCTCCCATTTAGCCCCCAAAAAACCCAGATGCATCTCCCCATTCGACACTTCACGATAAAAGAAAGAAGGATACGATAAGGGAAGTAAGAAACATAGTAATCAAAACCAAACATAATTATTTCCCTTCCTCGCACATTGGTTATTTTTTTCAAATTAATAAACTGATATATATACTAGAATTATTTCAGCTGCTATCTCTAGTGTAGGGCGAGAGATGGAACACACTCATTAAAGTCAGCGTATAGACACTTATTACAACGCACAGCTGGTGTACCGCATTATGAATGTTCTGGTGTAAACGATACAATTTTATCACTCCGCGTAACAGAATAACATTCTGTACAGATTGTTTTGTGTGTAACCCTGTGGCTGTGGTCTGGTAGACTACAACTCAACACTGTATGCCAAGCACGGAGAAAATATCTCGTGTTTCAAGAGAATTCGGAGTCACGTGGTTTAGGTTAGGCGGGAGGCGTGAACGAGTGGAGATAGGAGGTTTGTCGTCTGAATGTTGTAGAGACAGGCCGTGTGTGAGTTTTTTTCTAGAAAGGAGGTTTGTTAGGGTTGTTAGGGTTAGGATGTTAGTTTTGTAGTTGATTGTCCTTGTTAGGACAAAAGGTTAAGTTTACTATGTAGTGTTGTAAGTTTGATTGTCCTTTTTAGGGCAAAAATGTGATTCTTGGTTGGAAGGTTGAGTATGGAGTTTTTCGGTATATATGAGGTTAATATGTTTTTGATGTTGCATGTTAGTCTGAGGGTCCCATGGCGATGTTAATCGCCCAGAACATTTTTTTCTATTCTCATTGTAATTGTTTCCATCAAGTTTACACTTCACATCAGTGCAACATACATCCAACAAATGGGTTTTCATTATTAAACATTGTTTGAATTGTGGCTGATGAATCCTGTGATTATTGGATTCATGTTAAGTGTTAACTGTGGTGTAGAGTTTGTTGATTTACATGTAACTGGTCATGTCGTGTATTGATGAGTAGTGGAATCAGTGTTACCTGGATTGTCCTGTTACAGAGTGTATATCATTGTAACGTCTGTGTGTCACTGGGCTTAATGCTCATTGTCTGAATTTAATAGTCACGGTACATAACAGTATATGTATAAACATGTTCATTGCTCAATAATATAAACAAGTCACATCACACAGAAAGAATGACTTCCTGTTGAAAAGAAATTCTATTTTAGTAGTGCAGTGAATTCTGCTTTATCCGTAAGTCCGTGCATTAAGTTTCAAAATCCCTTAATTCTCAGCCACAAGGAAGATAATAATACTGTTTATTTAATAACATATTTCTTTGTATTCCTTTCTTCCGGTATCACGTAAAGTGGAGAGCCACGGCTCCCAAACGAAACAATATCGTCCCCAGTGGTCACTTCCACAAGGACTGGCAGCGTATGGTCAAAACATGGTTCAACCAGCTTATGAGAAAGAAGCGCAGGAGCAATGCCCATGCTAAAAAGGCAGCAGAAATCGCACCAAGACCAGTAGCTGGACTTCTGAGGCCTGTGGTCAGATGTCCAACATTCAAATACAACACCAAAATTAGGCTGGGTCATGGCTTCACTCTGGAGGAGCTGAAGGCCGCTGGTTTTAACAAGAAGACCGTCCGTACCATTGGTGTTGCAGTTGATTACCGCAGACGGAACTTTTCCATTCAGTCACTGCAGCACAATGTTCCGCGGCTGAAGGAATACAAATCGAAGTTGGTGGTCTTCCTTCGCAAGGAAGGCAAGCCAAGAAAGGGAGATGCCTCTCCTGAAGAGCTCAAGCTTGTTTCACAGCTGACTGGACGCACTGTGTTGCCTATTCAGAAGAGATTCAGGCCAGAGAAGGCCCGAGTTCCCACGGCAGATAAGCGCAGACATAACGCTTTTGTTGCCCTGCGTCAGGCGAGAATCACTGCCAAACTTGCGGGTCTGAGAGAAGAAGAAGAAGAAGAAGAAGGAGGAGGCAGATGAGAAAGACAAGTAGATGGTGTCACGGAAAGTTTGTTGTAATAAAAAAAAATGTTCTCCTTGAGGAAAAAAAAATTTCTTTGTATCTCTTTATCAAGAGAAATTTAATTTTAATTTTATATACGCGTATATATAAGAAAAATAAATTTTAAGTGACGTTATCAATGAATGAAAGTAACTTGCTAAAAATCTAACATTTTCATAAATACACTACTGGAGAAATTAATTATATAACAAGGGTGGTACTTGTGTATATTCATTTACAAATATCAAATAAAATGTGTTGTGTGTAAGAGAATATATTTTGTAGAGTTATATTTCTGAGGGGCCGGCTAGCGTAGTGGTTAGAGCACTCGTCTAGCAACCAAATGGTCGAGGGTTCGAATCCCCAGCTGAGCGGGATTCCTTTTTCCGACCAATACGGCCCTGAGGTCGACCCAGCCTCGTAAAATGGGTACCAGAGAAAATCTGGGAAGCAAAGGCAGCGAGGAAAGGAACTGGTCACCCTACCTCATACGCTGATGACCCAGCATAATGAGGTCTCTAACGCTTCACCCCCTACGGTATTTGCTATGGGACTATCTTTACTTTTACTTATATTTCTGGCGGGCAACGATACACACACATACACCATAGTCAACATACATGCTCCACCAAACTACAAACATCAGCCTATGTTCTGTGAGGACTTGGACTCTCTACTCACTCGTAGAGGACACAACATTATATTAGGAGGAGATTTTAATTGTGTATTGTCAGACGCAGACATCATAGGAGGCCAAGTTAGAGATCAGATAGTTGGAACATGCAGAGACGACAAGAACCAACTAGAGACATTACAAGATATAATAGATACACACAGTTTAGTGGACATGTAGACACACACATCCACAAGGCAGAGACACCACACACCAAAACAATGCCCACTGTAGGCCAACCAGACTAGACAGAATTGACGTACCCTCAACACATCACACGATCCAAGCACCTCATAGAAACAGTTCACAGATCACAAAGCAGTAGTCACCACAGTAAACACGACACACATAAACAGACCTTTCAGACGATTACCGCATTGGAAATTTAACAACGCACTACTCCAAAACCAAGAATTTGTAGGTCACATAACAAAGCTTATCCACACTTTCACAGACAACATACCGGCACACAACATTCAGCAACACTGGGAGATACTTAAGAGCACAGTGAGGGATAGAGCACAGACACTCTCAACCCAGAGAAAGACTGAGACATGAGAAAATAACTGAAGAAAGAATCAGATTAACAAAGCAGTTAGACAAAAACTAACTCACCTACTTACGATGCAAGGGGAACAAACAACACAGATTTCAGGGTGCACTATTGGGGACTAGACTCAACACTATCACCCAAGAAACACCCACCAAGCAGTACTTAGTGATAAAGCAAAACGTTCAACGCAGCAGACAAATAGGCGGGATAATAGACCTAGATGGTAACAGACAGAAATACAAAACATAACACAGGCCTTCAGAGGCTACTACAAAAACCTATACACTGAAGAGGAAACAGAAATACACATAAAAGACAAATACATGCATTTCATTAATAT
Organism: Achatina immaculata; assembly: GCA_009760885.1. Classification (NCBI taxonomy): domain Eukaryota; kingdom Metazoa; phylum Mollusca; class Gastropoda; order Stylommatophora; family Achatinidae; genus Lissachatina; species Lissachatina immaculata. The sequence continues at coordinate 22,828,360 of CM019710.1, forward strand.
ATTCATTTGCATGTCCCTTGCGGAACTTTGCCTCCCAAACAGCACTCCTGTAGGCCTCTCGGTTGTGAACAAGATGGCCTGCTGCTGATGCATCCATTTGCAGATCATCAACAATGTCTTGCAGCCATCTTCGCCTTGGTCTTCCTCTCTTTGTTTTTCCCATTATGTACCCTTTCAAGACGGTCTTCTCTAGATTATCGTGTCGTTTAATGTGTCCAAAATGTTTAAGTTTTCTCTCTTTAATCCTCTTTACTAACCAGCCTTTTTCAATATTGGTGTCTGAGTGGCGAAGTGGTTAGTGCACTGGTCTGTCATGGCGAAGGTCGGGGTTACTTTTTTTTTTTAACTTTTTCAATATTAAGTCCTTGTAGTATGGATATATTTGTTCTTTTTTGTGTCCATGATATTTGAAGAACTCTTCTGTAGCATTTACATTCAAAGGCATTTAAGAGTTTCTCAGATGAATACATGCAGTACACACAAAACAACTTTGACACCGACATACACACTCGATACACCACTAACACTGGGAAATTTAACACAAGCAGTACAAGGAATGCAAAAAGACAAGTCACCAGGACCAGATGGCCTTACAGTAGAGTTCTACCAACACTTCTTTCCTCTCTTAGGTCGCATCCTCTTACATGTCTTTGCAGAAACCTTTGACCGCAAAGAACTACCACCTAGCCTGAATCTATCATACATCATACTCATACCCAAAGACAACACAGACAAGGCACAACTCAAAAACTACAGACCTTTATCTCTGATAAATGTAAACTACAAGATCCTTACAAAAGCGCTTACAAACAAGCTCAAACCATTTATGCACAAACTCATACACGAAGACCAACAATGTAGTGTAGAGAACAGAAACATACATCAATACACACTTCCTCTTCGTTCGCTTCTACCACCAAGACCGCCCTGTGATCCTACTGAATTTACGCCTGTGGTCCTCGTTAAGTCCCGTGGTCCCCCGTGTGGTCCCCGAAAGGACCGCACGAGATCCCCGAGAGGACCACAAGAGGTTCATAGTATCACAGGGCTGAGCCTGTATTCTTGGTGGGTCTCAGAAGCGGGATTGCGTGGCACCGTGGTTTTCGTTGCACCAGTTTAGTCTAGAGTTGGATTTTCTCACCGGAAAACCTCGACGTGTTTTGGATATCAGTATATCCCCGTTGGGTGAGAGATGGTAGCCCACCCAGGCCAGAGTTGGACTTTCTCACCGGAAAACGTCGAGGTGTTTTGAGATACCCGTGTATCACCGCCGGGTGAGAGGTGGTTGCCCATCCAGTCCTCTTCAATGGCTTTTCCCTACAGTTGAGATTATTTGATTTGCCACTGTGTACGATCTTTCTATCACTTTCCTCTTTATGAATGACAGGCTTCTTGACTTCTTTGGTTTGAAGCTCATGCGGCACCATATGATAAGGCTATCCAAACTCTCTAACATCTTTCGTGCCTGTGCTTCACTGGTTGTTATTACTGTTGTGTCATCCATGAATGCTTTTAGTGGTTGCATCTGACATCCATTTCTGAACCTTGGGCCTTCTGCTGCTCTCAGGATTACTTGCATGGCTAGTACGAACAGTATGGGAGATATTGTACAGCCCATTGCAATTCCTATCTGGAGCTGAATCTATCTTGTAATATATCCTGATGATCCAAATCTCACGAGGAACCTTGTGGAGTACATTTTCAGCATCTTCGTGATTTCTTTTGGCACATGATACATGTCTAGTGCTAGCCGTATCATCTGGTGTGGTGCTGTGTGATATGCATTGGCTGGTGTGAGACTGGTCTGATACGCATTGGCTAGGTCAAGTCATATTACCTGTAGATCTTGCTTTCCAGATCTTGCCTGTTGAATAGCTTACCGAAATCATTTAAACATGCTCGAGACATCATGGAATTCCTCCCTTCTGAACGGATGTATCAATGTAACCATTATCTAGGAGGTATGTTGTTAGTGTCCTTGCCATCATGGAGAAGAATATCTTTCCTTTCACATTCAGAAGTGAGATCTGTCTGAACTGGTTGATTTCAGTGGAATTCTGCTCCTTTGGGATGTATACTCCATTAGTCTTTTTCCATTCTTTACTTATGAGTCCCTTAGTCCATGTAGTTCATGGGAGTTTATGGAGCTTCTTTAGTACTTCGGGGCATCTTTTGTATAGTATGTAAGCGACACTATTTGGGCCTGGTGCTGACTTGCCTTTAGCTTTTCCTGTGATGCTATCTACTTCTTGTAAGGTCGGTGAGCTGCATTTGAATTTGCTGCTTGGTGCACAGGGTCACACTAGATCTTCATCTGCTCGAGAGGTGAACGATGATTTTTGTCAGAGTATGTCTTGCTCAGATGTTCCCTTAGCACCTCCTTACCTGCTTTCAGCGTACCTATTTTGGCTGTTCAAATAACTGCTTGGCAAACCTGAAGGGATCTCTGTAGAACTTCTCTCTTGTGTATCTGGTTTCTCTCTTCCTTTTACATAGTCTTTCAGCTCTCAAAGGGCAATGTGCTGGGATTTTAGATCCTGCCAAACCTGTCTTAGTCCTTCCTTTTCTGATTCATGTGCCTTCTTGATCATTTTCTGGGCATGATTCTTTTGTTGTCTTATTGCTTCTATTTTCCTCAGTCTTCTGGACTTTCTTGGTGTTACTTTTTCACTTTTTGCCTGTTTGGTTCCTAACTCTTTGTGGCAGTGAAGATATATGATGTTACCAAATGCTTCCAGTTTTTTCTCAAGGTTTTCCCCTCTCAGCTGTTTGTCCAATTCTTTGAATAATCCTGTGTCTAGGTTTTCCCATATAATTTTGGCACTTGCTGGTGGGAAGTTAATTTTGTCTCTGGTCTCGTCGGAGGGCTGCATCGCCTCCTTGCTACCTGACTCGGCATGAATATTCTCTGTAGTGTGGTTTATATTCTGACAGAGATCTTCTAATGTCTTATCTGAGACTGGCGTCACAGTGCATTGTTGAGTACTGGGCAGCAAGGAACCACAATATCCCTTCTTCGTTCTGTATATCTTCATGCCACGTTGAGTATTAAATTTCCTGCCACAGATGTGTGGATACTCCATCCGCTGTTATGAACTCGAATTAATTGAGGCGGGCATGGTCGTTTCCGTATAGTCACCTATGGATCCATTATTCCCCCCCCCCCCCCCTTTTTCGGTGAATCCTGGGGACAATTCTTCTTTTATGTATAAAACTATACACGTAAATCTGTGATGACAAAGTGTATGAACTAGGAAAAATGTAAGAACAGCTTTATTAATTAACGAGCACACACAGTTAGCATTTGCTTGTTATTTAATAAAGCTATTCTTACATTTTCCCTAGTTCATACATACCCGTTGACTATGATTCTATGGATGAAAAAAGCTGATCGACACCGTTAGCAGCCATTTTGAATGTTTGTAGTGCTAGGCTTGGTATGGTTGTGAGAACGCCTTCAAGTAAGAGATTGATCGATTTATAGTGCGTTTTAAAAAATATATTATATTAATTTTAGATAACGTATTCAACTGATTTGCATACATTAACATTGAGGACAGAGATTAATTCAGTGTTATTTCAGGTTACTTATGTTATTAGTAAGTGGAACATGTCCCAATGTATACAACTGCAAGGTAAGGTAAAGGTAACCCTGTCATGCCTTAGAAGCAGATAGGGATATGGTGTTAGTGCCCATATTTTCCGTGTCCTCTTGACACACTAGAGAGTGATGTGGTCAGCATCACGCCTGGTCGCCTTTCCTTCCCCAGCTTCACAAGAAGTCAGGTACCCATTTCCACAGCTGGGTGGCCTCTGACGGTCCTCGAACCCCTGAGCTTCGTCAAGAGAAAGAAAGGGTGTCTGGGTCATGAGAGACCAGTGCATTAACTTACTTCGCCACTCAGACACCCAGAGCTGCAGGACTGAAGGTCAATTAAGACGACAGTCTCAGATCTTTGTGAGGAGGTGGTGTTGGAAGAGGAACATGTCATCATAACTGAGACTGTTCACACAACACTCAAAAGATCATGAAACACCCACCAGGCCCTGATGGCTTCTGATATAATGATATAGACAATAAGTAAAACAGAACTGACACACTGTTACTTTGTAACTTGTATCATTCAGAGACCATTCATATTTCCACAGACAGTCAGAGGTAAAATCTGTGCAGACATGAACCAGAGTGAAGAGAAAGTCTTGGTGAAGGAGGAGATAGATGAGGTACTTTAGTCAACTAATTGTGGCCATAGAACAATTATAATTCCTTTTTTTATATTAAGTAGCACATGTATCATATTATTTCACTTCTCAACAGTAACTGCTAAAAACAGATTTCTGTGTATGTTCATTAAGTTTTGTAAAATGCCATAGAATGTAATCTTCCACCATTTTTTTCTGTGGCTAGTCTGTCAGTATATTAATTGTCTCTCTGGCTAGTCTATCAGTATATTCATTATATCTATGGCTGGTCTATCAGTATATTCTTTGTCTCTGTGGCTAGTCTGTCAGTACATTAATTGTCTCTGTTGTTCATGTTCTTTGATATTCAGTGCAGAATGATAATTGATGTCACAGAAGACAAAACAGTTTCACTTTCTTCTATGTGTTTGTTGTGCTTCAGTTTTGAAGGTGTGAATAGTTTTTTGTGCAATTAAAATTGTATACGGTTACATTCTTGTTGTAAGCACTGGAGTGTTTAGTTTCTGTCTTCTGTTAGGCTTCCATTTATCTACTACACTACAGTTGGGGGTGTCTGGTGTCATGTATTTACTTCTTTCCACTGCTTCAGTTGTATCTTTTTCTCTCCCAAGAATCTGAGATGCTGTGACTCTGTATTTACATCAATGTCTCATGTAGCTTGGCTGTTCATCTCATACCTCCACAAATGAAGGGCTTGGGTCTGGATTTTGTCTGCTTGTGTATGGGGGCTCTTTGATGTTGTGAGCTGTAAGGAGAGGTTGTAATCTATTATAGATCTAACATATCCTGTGTACAGTTGTCTGAGTGTTCCTTTATCAGCTCCACAGGAATGGCTCGAGTAAGTTTAGTCTGTTGGATGTTTGTTTCTACTAAGTTTTCACAAGTAGTTGCTAAGTTTTGCTTTCCTCGGCGAGCTTTTCAGCCTCATCAAGGGATTTTATGTCTGCTAATTTGGCCTCTCTTAACAGTGTCCTCTTTAGAATTTCACATGGTCAACCTCTTTTTCTTCAGCTTGTGTTCCACTTGATAGTTTGTTTTGTAATTCTCTGACTCTTCTCATCACATGACTGACATACAAGTCCGACAGTTAAGTAATGAGACTAATTACATAAAAAAAATAACATAACAGTTGGAGACATAACCTGTATTTTATTCAAAGTAAGCCCCTTATGCATTGATACAGCGAGTGGCACGATCTAACAAACACTGGAACGACCTCTAAAGTTCTTCTGTTGGTATGGACCTTAAACTCGATGTTACGGCCCTCTGTGTGTCATCAGTATCATCAAAAAAGTGTACTTTCAGTGGTAACTTTATTTTTGGGAATAGAAAATAATCACAGGGAGACACATTTGGGGAATAGGATGGGTGGTTGAGAACACACACTTGTTTTTGGGTCAAAAATTCCTGTACAACTACCGCCCTGTGAGTCGGTGCATTATCATGAAGAAGGAAAAACTGCTAGGTGTTGAATACTCGGGTTGAACTTGGAGAATCCTTTTCAATAGGCGTTTCAAAATACTTAAATAAACTTTTTTGCAGTGACAGTCTGCCCCTCTGAAATGCATTCTTTGTGAATAACTCCTTTGCTGTCGTAGAATCACACCAAAATTTGTCTTCACTTTTGACTTTTGAAGATGAATGCCTTCCACTGAGCACTTTGGCATTTAGTTGTGAGATGATAGTGGAAAATCCATGTTTCATCCTCTACAACAATCAAATTTAAGAAATGTTTATTTCTGTGATACGTTTTGATGCTGTCTTAATCGTACTCAACACGCTGATGTTTTTGGTCATCAGACAATGAATGTGGTACAAACCGGCAAGCAACTTTTTTCTTGCCCAAATCTTCCACTAAAATTTTATGGATAGTCTCTCAGATAACACAAAATTCATCTGTCATCATCCTCACAGTCAAACAATGATCTTCTTGTATTCATTCTCTGACTTTTGCAATGAGTTCCTCATTATGAACAGAAATTGGGTGTTCATGTCTAGTTGCATTTGTAATAGTTTCCACACCACTTTTGAATCATGAATATCAGCTATTTGTGCATGAGATAAACAATTATCCCCATAAACTTGTCGCATCAATTCAACTGTCTCATTGGCACTTTTTCCAAGTTTTAAACAGAATTTAATGTTAGCTTTTTACTCCATGCTGGTTATGTAACAGTGCACCTCTGACTAGGTCAACAAAATGGTGCTTGTTTGTCATCTGCTTACCTGGTGCCAACGAAAATTTGCCAGATCATAGATGAAGGTTGCCTCTTTGGATTCCATGCTTTGCTTCATAGATGGCATTTTTGTCTTGGCCATAACAAAATCAGTCTCATTACTTAATTGTCACACCTTGTATGTCCATCTCCTTTTCCTGATCACCCATGAGACTGGTTATTGTTCTCTGATGTGCCTTATCTCTGCATTGTTCTTGAATTCATTCCACTTTATGGCAACCATTTTCCTTTGGCACTTGTTTTCAAATCTGTTGTCTATTTCTTTAGTTGTTTTTCAGCTTTCGCATACATAAATGAGGGTGGATATTACATTTTAATTGAATAATCTTAATTTGGTTTTTGTGCTTATAACTTTTGAGTGTCATATGCTCTCAAGATTCTTGAAGGTCAGTGCTGCTTTTGCAATTCTAACTTCCTTTCTGGTTTCACCATCCTGGTCTATGTAGCTGCCAGGATATGCAAATTGGTTGACTTCTTCAACAGCTGTTCCTTCTACTTATATTTTTCCTTCTTGATTAATGGGAAGTTTTATTATTTTTGTTTTTTCATTGTTCAACTCCTATTTTGCCAGTCATTGAAGAGAGGGTATCTGTTTTTTCTTGCATTGAATTCACATTGTTGCTGATAAGAGTTATGTCATCAGCAAAATCAAGATCTTCTAGTTGGGTCCCATGTACTCAGTCAATACCTGTGTTACCTGTTCAACATTTATTCATTATGAAGTCTATGGCAATTCCAAAAAGCAAGGGAGATAATATACATCTCTGTTTCACGCCTGTTTCAATCTGGAACCATTTTCTCATCCCTTCTTCTGTGTTGACTGCACAAACATATCCATTGTAGAGGTCCTTAATGATGTTGACAATTTTAGATGGTATTCCATATAGTCTTAAAGTTCTCCACAAAACAGTGAGGAATTATTTATAAAGATTTGAACAAATGTTGAGCAAAGAGTAGAACTGTGTGACAGCCCTTCTTTGATGGCAGATTAGGCAGTCTGTTATTGGCCTGGATTTGTATAGTTCTATTGCTCCATCAACTTTTGAGCCATTGATACATTTGTTTCCATGTACACCGATGTTCTGCAATTTTAGCAGCATAAATAAACCAGACCCTGTCATATGTCTGTGATTTTTTAGTAAGTCTTTCTGGTAATGGTGTTAAGGACATACAACAAAAATAAATGAAGGACATACAACAATCCTTTTTCAAAACAACACAAAAGATAAAAAAACAAAAAAATGGGTGAAAAATATAGACTTAGCTTTTCTGGCCTCCACCTTGTACAAAAATCTAGCATAAAATGTCAGCATTTTGTGCCGGACTCTCTTCATTTATATGTGGCCATCCTTCTTTCTGTCATTTTTGTTTCTGCCACTTTCTTCGCTCTTTTCATTTTTGTACCTAGAACATTTGGTGGTGGATCTCCTTGTAGTTGTGAGCTAGAAGCTCTGGCCAGCTGATGACATAGTGAAGAATTTGACTGTCCTTTGTAGTTGTTCAGTTCTGGTATATAGAGAGTTTCCTGTAACATATAATTCACTACATTTTAACTAAGTACACAGGGCTTGTGTTTCTTATTTTTTTCCTGTTTTCACATTTCAGACATACATCCTGGTGTATTGAACAACCAGTTCTTCCAACTTGATGAGTACATGAAAATGGAGCAAGCTGCTGAATATGTACATGAGACCAAGAACTGGCAGACATCAGATGTACATGAGACCAAGAATTGGCAGATATCAGATGTACATGAGACCAAGAACTGGCAGACATCAGATGTACATGAAAATAAGAACTGGCAGACATCAGATGTACTTGAAAATAAGAAATGGCAGGAGACACCAGATACTCATAAAAATAAGATGTGGGATACATCACATGTAAATGAAACTAAGAATTGGCAAACATCAGATATACATGAAACTAAGACCTTGCAAAAATCAAATGTACACGAAACTAAGAGGTTTGAAACATCAGATGTACATGAGACTAAGAATTTTCAGATGTCAGACTTGTGTGAGACTAATAGTGGTTGTAAAATGGCTTTACAAAAGAGTAGGAAAAAAAAGAAATATGTAGGAAAGAAACCTTACAAATGTGATGTTTGTGATGTTCAGTTTAATCAAGGTGGCAGTCTTAAGGCACACAAAAGAACACATACAGGAGAGAAACCTTACATATGTGATGTTTGTGGTGCTCAGTTTCCTCAAGGTGGTAGTCTTAAAGCCCACAAAAGAACACATACAGGAGAGAAACCTTACAAATGTGATGTTTGTGATGCTCAATTTAATCAAAGTAACAGTCTTAATGTGCACAAAAGAACACATACAGGAGAGAAACCTTACAAATGTGATGTTTGTGGTGCTCAGTTTAATGATGGTTGCAATCTTAAGGCACACAAAAGAACACATACAGGAGAGAAGCCATACAAATGTGATGTCTGTGATGCTCTATATACTAGAAGTGGCAGTCTGCAGGCACACAAAAGAATACACACTGGAGAGAAGCCATATAAATGTGATGTCTGTGGTGCTCTGTATACTAGAAGTGGCAGTCTGCAGGCACATAAAAGAACACATACAGGAGAGAAGCCATACAAATGTGATGTCTGTGGTGCTCAGTTTACTAGAAGTGGCATTCTGCAGGTACACAAAAGGACACATACAGGAGAGAAACCATACACATGTGATGTTTGCAGTGCTCAGTTTTCTTATGGAAGCCACCTTCAAAAACACAAACGAACACATACAGGAGAGAAACCTTACAAATGTGATGTTTGTGGTGCTCAGTTTACTCAAGGTAGCATTTTTAAGAAACACAAAAAAACACATACAGGAAATAAAACTTACAAATGTGATGTTTGTGGTGCTCAGTTTACTCAAGGTAGTATTCTTAAGAGACACAAAAGAACACATACGGGAGAGAAGCCTTACAAATGTGATGTTTGTAGTGCTCAGTTTAATGAAGGTGGCAGTCTTAAGGCACATAAAAGAACACATACAGGAGAGAAACCTTATATATGTGATGTTTGTGGTGCTCAGTTTACTCATGGTAGCAGTCTTAAGGCACATAAAAGAACACATACAGGAGAGAAACCATACAAATGTGATGTTTGTGGTGCTCAGTTTACTCAAGGTAGCGCTCTTAAGGCACACAAATCAACACATACAGGAGAGAAACCTTACAAATGTGATGTTTGTGGTGCTCAGTTTAATAAAAGTAACAGTCTTAATGTGCACAAGAGAACACATACAGGAGAGAAGCCTTACAAATGTGATGTTTGTGGTGCTCAATTTAATGATGGTTGCAATCTTAAAGCACACAAAAGAACACATACAGGAGAGAAGCCTTACAAATGTGATGTCTGTGATGCTCTATATACTAGAAGTGGCAGTCTGCAGGCACACAAAAGAATACACACTGGAGAGAAGCCATATAAATGTGATGTCTGTGGCACTCTGTATACTAGACTTGGTAGTCTGCAGGCACACAAAAGAACACATACAGGAGAGAAGCCATACATATGTGATGTCTGTGGTGCTCAGTTTACTAGAGGTGGCATTCTGCAGGTACACAAAAGGACACATACAGGAGAGAAACCTTATAAATGTGATGTTTGTAGTGCTCAGTTTTCTTATGGAAGCCACCTACAAAAACACAAAAGAACACATACTTGAGAGAAACCTTACAAATGTGATGTTTGTGGAACTGACTTTTCCCATCGTGGTAGTCTCAGAGCACACAAGAGAAAGCCTACTGATTGATTGATTGACCTTTATTTCCAAAGGATTAAGAACTGGAGATGCAGGCATAACTGACATTCTGCCTTTTATCATACAACTTTTACTCTGTTCCAGACATTCTACAAATATTCTGCACATATATCAAACATAATTAACATTGAAAAGCTGAGAAACATAACAAAATAAAATACAACAATTACGTTTCACTCTTATAAGTGCACTCTGTACAGAAAGTAACTAGATACATGTTAAAAATAAGGTGTTATTCTCACCATCTTGGACTTTGTAATGTAATAATTACTGTATAAGTATACAACTATACATGAAGCACTGCAGTAAAGCTGTGATACCAAAATGTATAACTATGAAAAATTAGGAACAGCCTCATTACTTAACGACTACAAAGTTGTGACGTTTCGGTGTGAGCCTTAATCATACAAACACACAGAGGACAAAGAATTAGAGAGAGGAGATAAAGTATAGATTCACATGAATCATATGGTAAAAAAAAAATAAATGAATAGATCACTTAGCTATAACTTGAAAGAATATGTAGCTATTTTGATGCTCGTTCATAAATGTGCCGGTTCAAAATGTGCTATGTACAAAATGTGCTCGTTCAGAAATGTACAGAAAAATGCGCATGGTGGAGCACAGAGAATGTTTAAATAGAGACTTGTGATGTGCAATAGATGGATTGTAACTGAAGGTGGTGTATGTTGAAACTGTTGAGAGGAGAGTGATTCAATGGTAATCTAACCAGGAGAAGGTGAAATAAATGATTATGTTTGTGGTAGAGGGGTTGTAATGCGATTTTGAATAGACTTAAAGATATAATGGATGCTGCAATGAGAGAAGAACAAGCAGGATTTCAAAAAGAGAGAAGCTGTCTCGACCAGATCTTTACTCTAAGAATAATACTTGAAGAACATATTGAAAAGCAGAAACCATTAATACTGAACTTCATTGACTTTAAAAAGGCATTTGATAGCATACACAGAGATTCATTGTTGAGAATTTTTAAGTCTACATGGAATACCATCTAAAATTATCAACATCATTAAGGACTTATACATTGGATATGTTTGTGCAGTCAAAACAGAAGAAGGGATGAGAAAATGGTTCCAGATTGAAACAGGTGTGAAACAAGGAAGTATACTGTCTCCTTTGCTTTTCGGAATTAAATAGTCTTCATAATGAAAAAATGCTGCACAGGTAACACAGGTATTGACTGGGTACACGAGACCCAACTAGAAGGACTTAAAATTAACAAGGACAAAACAAAAATAATGAAAATTCCCATTAATCAAAATGGAAAAATTCACATAAAAGGGACAGATATTGAAGAAGTCAATCAATTTGCAAACCTTGGCAGCTACATAGACCAGGATGGTGACACCAGAAAGGGAATTAGAATTGCAAAAGCAGGATCAATCTTCAAGAATCTTGAGAACATATGGAATTCGAAAGTTATAAGCATAAAAACCAAGTTAAGACTATTCAATTCAAATGTAATATCCACCCTCATTTATGTATGTGAAAGCTGGAAAACAGCTAAAGAAATAGAAAAGAAATTAGACTATTTTGAAAACAAATGCCTAAGGAAAATAATTGGCATCAAGTGGAATGAATTCAAGAACAATGCAGAGATAAGACAGATGACTGAACAACAACCAGTTTCATGGGTGATCAGGAAAAGGAGATGGATATATGTTGGTCATTTGATGAGAAGAAACAGTCAGAGAATCAAAAAAAAAAAAAGCTATCAAGTGGAACACAGGCCAAAGAAAAAAGAGGCAGACTGCGTGAAACTCTGAAGAGGACATCGTTAAGAAAGGCAAAAGTAATGGGCATAAAATCCCTTGATGAGGTTGAAAGACTCCCCGAAGACGGGAAAAATTGGTGAATTACCTTGCGAGCCCTATGTGATGTTTAACGGCATGGGAAGGATATAAGATATATAAGAAGATTATGAAATGTTTGAATGCAGTCACCATTTAGATCTTATTATTGTGAGTAATTATGAAATGTTTGAATGCAGTCACCATTTAGATCTTATTATTGTGAGTAATTATGAAATGTTTGAATGCAACGACCATTTAGACCACAGATGAAACAGCATGGTATTTTTTATTCACCAACTTGCAAAATAAAATGTACTTTACAATTTGTTTTCTTCACAGACTTTACAATGATGTAATAAAATATTTGACATTTCCAATTTTCCAGAGATCATGCAGGGTTTATCACAACCAGTAAAATTTTACCTGTTTCAGCATGCTTGAAATACTTTCTGAAACATTGGTTTTCATAATACAAAGAAAAGCTTTACTTACAACCTTACACTTTTTTTTTTCTTTACTGTATTTGCTGTTCGATTTACATAACCTTTACAAAATGCTCACATGCTGAACCAAAATCAAAACTGGCTGATTCTTCTTCATGTACATTGAGCATCACAATTCTACTGACCTGATTATCTTCCATCCAATATCACAGGTTGCTTTTATAGGTTTATGGTGATATAAACCGGTTACGGTAACTGATGACCTCCATAAGTTTATGTTTTTCTCATTGTTTATTGGTAATTGTTGGTTAGCAGTGATCACAGCTAATATTCCTTGATGTGTTAAGATGACAGATGAGTTACCAGGGCAAAACTTGGTCATAGGAAGTAAAGATGAGTGAAGATTTTCAAAGTATTTGTACAAGGTATAAGAATATCAGGTAACAAATATATAAACCAGGGAGAATTTGCAACATTTGGAGACATTCTGGAGTATCACTGCGGTTACCTGCACACAGTCTGAGAGTCTCTGAACTAAATAGTATAAATGAAACATTTTGTGCACGTTTTTTTTTCTCTCCTGAGTTTTGATTGGAACAGTGGTCTTTGATTTCATTGGCTGATTGGATGTGTTAAAACCCTAACTCATTTCTGAGAATCACTTCAAAGTACACCAGGTGAGACCAAACCAAATGCAGGATAAACAGGGTTGTCTTGCATTGGCACAATCTAAGGTTCAGAATCAAACACCGGTGTCACTGCATTCAGGACAGTCCCATATATGCTTCACAGCATCCATTCAAGATTATGTTTGCCAATAGTTCCCATAAAGGGAGTCAAGTTACTTGTTTATGTTTGCTAATAGTTCCCATCAAGTTACTTGTTCTACACGAACTAATAAAATTCATCTAACCTGGCATGTAATTTTCTGGAAAGTTTGATCTGATTTTGTACCTTCTATTACATATTTTTTCAACACTGTTTTGTCTCAGGATGCCTTACCAGTGTACAGATTCTTCAGATTTACAATGTCGATAACACCGTAATGCCCGCCACAAATATAAAATATCTTCTTATACTTGTAACACATTGTATCTGATATTTGTACTTTTAAATTAATATGACTTTAATGAGTGTGTTCCATCTCTCTAGGTACACTGGAGGTTAAATCTTAGAGCAGCTGAAATAATTCTAGTATATATATATATATATATCAGTTTATTAGTTTGAAAAGTAACCAGTGTGTCAGGAAGGGAAATAATTATGTTTGGTTTTGATTACTATATTTCTTACTTCCCTTACTTTATCCCTCTTTCTTGTACTGTGAAGTGTCAAATGGGGAGATGCATTTGGGGTCTTTGGGGTCAAATATGTGGTCTCAGTGACAGTCATGCCATAATCAGAGATTTCTCTATACCATCGATCCATCTCTTTCTGGATCTTCCTCTTGATCTGTGTCCTGTAGTTCTTTGACTGAAGTCTCTCTCGACTGTCTGTGAGTGTGTCATTCTCATTAACTAAAAAAAATAAGAGAACATAGTTTTGTAGGATTAGACCTAAAAAAAAACTCATAGACAAAGCACTTTATTGAGATATGAGAGAAAGCAAAATCACAAGAGAATTACCTGGGAGGTCTAATTTTACAAAACTGTGTTCTGTTACTTTACTGTACAAAAGCCTCGTTGTTTCCTGTTTATTAAATAAAAATGTGTTCCTGTAATCATTAACTAATAAAGCTGTTCCTACATTAGAAAAAAAGTTTGAACATTTTGTTATCACAGCTTTACTGTAGTGGCTTTCTGTATATAGTTGTTCCTTTATGTTTATACCCAAAAATTACTTATACCCAATAAATTGTTGGTAAATGTGAGTGATAATTTTATATAAAACAAATTCCCCATGCTGTTACATGTCTCCACACAGAACTGATACTAGATCTTTAATTAACCCTTTCACTACCTGTTTGAAAATATACTGTTAAATTGAAACGCAACACTAATGTAGTCGTAATGGACACCAAATTTCAAACTTGTATCAAAATTTTATTTTATTGAATTAATGTTTCAATCTTGGCATGAAGAAACTTTAAGACTTTCACAATGAAACATTCATTAAATCTGGTTTGGACTTCTATTCTTTGCAACTGAGGCCTCTGTTTCAGTAAGGTGTATGGCCTCCTCTGGCCTACATCAGAGAACATCTCCTTGACATGGATCTGATTAGCCGATGGATCTGTTGTTGTGGGATAGCTGCCCAATCTTTCCACAGTGCAGTAGACAACTGTCGGAGATTGGTTGGTGCCACGTCTTGCTGGTGGACTTGCCTGTTGAATTCATCCCATAAGTGTTCTATTGGGTTCATGTTTGATGACATGGATGGCCACAGAATGGTCTGGACATTGTTGTCAGTGAGGAAGTGGGTGGTGAGTTGTGCCACATGAGATCGAGCACTATCCTGGTGAAAAATCAAACCTTCCTGTGCAGCCAGAAGTGGAAGGATGTGAGGACAAAGAATTTCAGTGACATATCATTGAGCATTCAAGTGTCCTTCAGTTTGCACCAGTTCACATCTTTCCATGAAGTTGATCGTCCCCCACACCAGTACACCTCCACCACCATGTGGAGGAGCCTCATCCACGCAGTTCTGAGAGTAGCACTCATGGACTCTGCGGTAATTTCTTCTCTGTCTATCGTGTCGCTGGAGCAGAAAGAATGATTCATCACTAAACCAAACCCTTCTTCAATCATTTGAAATGGTTCATTGATGATGCTGGTTTCCCCACTGCAGTCAGTTCTGGTGATGTTGGTCTGTAAGAACAGGACCTCTGTAGGGTCTTCTAGCCCAAAGACCAGCGTTGCGCAGCTGGTTACCAACCGTTTGATCTGAAATTCAACAAGCTGCTGTCATTGACTGAACTGTTGAGGATGCAGATGCAAATCGATTCCTGAGGTGATGAAGCCATATGAAGCGATCTTCAACAGGAATTGTGACTGCGCGGCCTGTCTTCAACTGAGCCAGTTTCTTGAAATCATCTCCAAAGACAACTAATTGTCCTTCTAACCACATTAACTCTTTATATACTGCAGGTTTTTCCCTCAAAATACCAAGGGAGGTAAATTTCACAATGTAGAATGGTATGGTTGTCACATTTAAAAGAATGACAAAAACATAATCTGATTTGTAGTATGATATACATTAGTTTAAACAAGAAAAAAAAAAAATTTTATTTTTCTAATAAAATTGTTAGTATGTTATTAGTATTACAACAGAAAAAAGAGATAAGAAATGAGAAGAAAGAATGGAAAATGAAGAAATTGGAACAATGTTTTTTTTCACTTACCCATCATGTTAATCCACTGTAGTTGGTCCAGTATATCCGAAATGAATCAAAATGTACACAAACACCTTTTCTTCACATATGACAACCAAGTTCTTCTTATCAAACACATACACATCACTAATCGCCGACTTTATCAACTCTATGTCTCAGGCAAACAACACAAACTCAACCAACTCCAACCTCTACCCTCACCACAGCCAGTCTCTTCTGCCTCCAAAAATAATCCACCCTCCAGTCAAAAAAGAAAAAACTGCTTCTATAGCTCTAGAACTCCTGACCCAAGAGATAGCAACAAGAACAACAGAGAAAGTAGACATGACTTGCATTCACCGTTTTTGCCACTAAATCACCATGCAAAAGTAAAGCCTTCTCTCATATTAGGCCATCGCTAACACTATCTCCAGCCAAGCTGCTTTTCATTAATCCAAACTAACAATAATTTTTCTAATTCTTCTAACACTTGAGACCTTTGCTTTGTTTACATAGGCGCTCCTTTAACCACATCAGCCGTCTTTAGCGCATCTTTGTTCTTTAAGATCGCACAGATCGTAGATTTAACCATGTCATACTGCTTGGTGAGATAAGAAACACGAACATCATTCTCATGTTTAGTTATTACTTCCTTCTTCGTTTTTACTGTAATACGTTTAGGCTTCTTTTACACCACCGTCACTAACACTTTTCACTTTCTTGGGAGCCATAATGAGGGTTAATTTAATGCAAAAAAGCAACAAAAAAAAATTATATCAAGAGCAATGCAATGACAAACAATGTTCACAGCAGCGCGCAAACCTGAGTACAACTGACGCTGTTCGCAAGCCGAAAACACGGCGCCAAAGCCATGTTTGTGCGTTCATGCTCCGAGGCATTGTTCGTGAGTCGAGTTAAAATTTGTTTGGAAATTGTGTTAGTGGGCCAATTTGCTCGTGACTAGGTGTTCGTGACCCGAGGTACCACTGTACGTACTTTTGTTACTTAGCAAAAGACACACATGAGAAGTTGCTGTCTGAATTTAGATTCCTCGTATGGGGGTATAGAAACAGCAAAATACGATGAAAGAATATTTAACTGTGACATTTTTCTGTACATTTTCAAACAGAAGATGAAGAAATTGTACCACAGCACCCCTCCCTAGTAAATGATTTATTCAACCACAACTGCAACAAAACTATGGCACGACACGCGTCTGTTTCAGATAAAGATCCTTTGTGCCATTCTCAGGCAAACCTTTTCAAATTGTTTTTCCCTGACTCATCGTACGTCTTTCTTTATTTGTCTGTACAAGATAAAAGAACATTACCTCCATCGTATTGTAAAACTTGTTGGTGAAAGTTTACATTTTATTACTAGTGTGGGGGGATGTTTTATCCAGATGTTAAAGCCCTTGGCAATGTGCAACTATACTCGAGGCAAGCCTAGCTCCTCCATCATGACCGCCAACCCAGGCTCTCCCCTCCTTGGTATATTTTATGTTAATTATGCATAAATCCTTAGCATTTAACCAATACACAATACATTGATGTGCAGTACAAATCACCAAGTCAGAAATTAAGAGCATAGCATTTTTATTCTCACTATATGCCACAACAACACTTACAACTGGCATTTACATTACATGACATAAAGACAGGTGTCATTATAATGGTAATTAGGCATGGTATCATATGATAATAACTTCTCATGTTGCATTATTTAAAACTGATGGACCTGTGGTCCCGGGCTCTCTTGGCCCTACACGTGGCCTACACTATGGATCTAATATGCAAAGGCACTTATTCCACACAACTACCACTGCCATGACACAGCTCTATATAACCGCGTTGCTGCAGCACAAGACCAATCAACATGAAGGCATAATAATGAATCAAACATGTTGCCCATCTAATATATTGATAAATAACACTGAAATCATACTCAGAATTTCCACATCCATACGTAAATTACGGAAACCTACATCCAGCCAACTGCACAACTACATTGTCTACACCCATGAGGTGGGCACGATCAAAATATAACCATAATACATCCATAGCCACAACTACTCAGGACATTGCCCGGTCATTGCCTCTATCTACACCGAACTGCAACCCAGTGTTTCCATATATATATATATATATATATATATATATATATATATATAAATTTTCTAAACCAACTACCAATCACGTGGACAATGACGTTCCATCAAGGTCATACACTGCTCAATCTAAGCGTGTATCGTCCACAGTATCCTTTCATACCTCTTTCATCCTGATTCCCGCTAGGGTACACCTGCCTCTCAAAAGGAATGATGATAGCCTACAGGTATACCGACTTTCACAATATTACCTAAATCTGATACATTGACTTTCACAATATTACCTAAATATGATACATCGATTTTCACAATATTATCTAAATCTGATACACCGACTTTCACAATATTATCTAAATCTGATACACCGACTTTCACAATATTATCTAAATCTGATACACCGACTTTCACAATATTATCTTCTTCTTCTTCTTCTTCGTTCACTTCTACCACCAAAAACCGCACTGTGAACCTACTGAATTCACGCCTGTGGTTCTCGTTAGGTCCCGTGGTCCCCTGTGTGGTCCAAAATAGACCACACGAGATCCACGAAAGGACCACAAGGGGTTCAGAGTATCACAGTGCTTTAGCCTGTATTCTTGGTGGGTCTCGGAAGCGGGATTGCGTGACACCGTGGTTTTCATTGCACCAGTTTAGTCTAGGGTTGGACTTTCTCACCGGAAGACCTCGACGTGTTTAGGATATCAGTGCATCCCCGCTGGGTGAGAGGCGGTAGCCCACCCAGGCCAGAGTTGGACTTTCTCACCGGAAAACCTCGACGTGTTTTTGAGATACCCGTGTATCACCGCCGGGTGAGAGGTGGTTGCCCATCCAGTCCAGGGTTGAACTTTCTCACCGGAAAGCCTCAGCGTGATTAGGATACGCAAACATCCCCGCCGGGTGAGAGGTAGTTGCCTATCTAGACTTCCCTGGTCCAGTGTCTCCGACTTCAGCATTTTGCGGTCGTGGCCGCTACCCTTCCTAGTTGTGACCAGGATGGAGCTTTTGTCCAGGAGGACGAATCCTCGCCACTAGTGACTACTACCCCTGGGTTGAGCCGGTTTAGGCATTATCCCAGTATGGGCGTGTTTGGGACGGGACCGACCTCTAGGGCAGAGGTACTGTGACATGCATAGCCTTCAAGATTCACCCCTGGTGTGAGCCGGTTTAGGCATAATTCACCAGTATGGGTGTTTATCAGGCGTGATCGACCTCTAGAGCGGAGGTGGCATGACATGTCTAGCCATCAAGTTCCACCCCTGGTGTGTGCCGGTTTAGGCATATTTCACCAGTGTAGGTGTATTTCGGATGTGGCCGGCCTCTAGAGCAGAGGCGCCGTGGTATGTGTAGCTCTCTCAGCGATACTACTGGACATACCGATTAAATTTCACATTATCCTTTCCACCACCTTTTCACATCGGCACCGCACAGCAACCTTTATTTCTTTTCCGCAGTTTCTTCCTTGACCGGGAGGAGCTTCACTCTACTCGCGGCATTCGAAGAGTCTCGCCAGCAGTGTCTTAACCTCTGGGACAAGCCAGTTCATGCTTTTCACCCGATATGACTGCACTCAGGACGTAGCTGACTTCCAGACCAGAGGTGCCATGATTTGACTGTTTGCTTCGCTTTATCATTTCTACCACCTTTTCCGCAGTGGTGCTGCACGGCAACCCCATTTGTACCTTTCTTCATTGGCCGGGAGTAGCACCGCTCCACGCACGGCAGCTGAATAATATCGCCAACAGCAATCAGCATATCTAATCTCTGCTATTTCATAAACTCCAATTGTTAGGCATCGTAATATTCTTTGTCTACATCTAACATTCCTCATTATATTTTCAGTATACAAGTTAAATAAGTAAGGTGGCAATACGCACCCCTGATGGACCCCTTGTTTTATGTCAAACCAAGTTGTTGTTTCATCATTTATTCTTACTGCTGCTTATTGGCCTAGATACAACAGTGATATTAATTGTTCACATGTGTTGGAAATCCCATTTTTTCCACTATTTCTCTATGTTTCTGGTGTTATATACAATTAATTGCTTTTGGATAGTCTATAACAGATAGACTCACATTAAATTCTCTGCATTCCTCTATCATTAATCCTATATTGAATATATGATCTCTTATTTCTCTTCCTTGTCTAAAACCAGCTTGAACCATATTGATTTCTCCTTCTATTTTCTTACGAAGTCTACCCATTATGATTTTTAATAGAATTTTACTGGCATATCTAATCAGGGCAACAGTTCTGTAGTTTGTGCATAATTTCAAATTACCATTTTTCGGCAGTGATATGAATACAGTTCTTTTCCATTCTTTTGGCCAAATACCTGAATGCCATATCTTTTTGACTTTGATTTTTCTGATCCCCGGGTTTATAAGTTTCCACTCTTTTTCCTTTGTTTCAGATAATGAAACGTACAGATTCTCTTCAGCTGTTCTACATCTCCATACAGAATGTCTGTGATTGGGGAGTTTGGTAGTATCAAGTTCTTCCGAAGGTCCTTCAATGCACTGAAGTCCAACAGATGGTGTTTAACAGTTTCTTCTTCTTGTCTGTTGCAGTGCATGCAGTATAGTGTGTGGTCGGTGGTCACTCTGTGTAAGTGCTTATTGAGGGTGATGTGTCCTGTTCTCGACCTGAAAATTGTACATTGGTCTCTACGACATAAGCTGTTGATGTGGTCTCCAGGGTTAGGCTTTGGCAGGTGTGTATATAGGGAATCTTCCAGGTGGATTACTGGCCCAGCTGTCCATCCACTGCTGCTTGCAGTTGTTGTGTATAATGTGTTTAGATGTTCTCATGTTGGTGGGGGTGTGGGGCTGTGACATGGTGGCTCCACTCTTTGCCAGTCTGTCAGCACGTTCATTTCCTCTGATATCTATGCGGCCTGGTATCCATTGTAGAGTGGTCTTGATGTCATAGGAGGCGAGTTTGTTTATTGCACTGAGTATGTCAGTTGTAATGTGATCACCTGATGGTATCCAGTTGTCAATTGCCTGGAGAGCAGACTGAGAGTCTGAGAAAATAACAAGGTTTTTTGGGTGGAGGCACTGTTTTTGTATTTGGTGGTGGTGGCTGCCAGGGCTGCTAATATTGCCTACATCTCTGCATCATAGTTGGGGCAGCGAGATCCACAAGGAGCAGAAATGTGGCTTGTCTTGTCTGGAAACATCATGAGTACCCCATATACTGCATTGTCTGTTTCCTTGAATGCTGACCCATCAATGTATGCATGGATCCAGTCCTTGGGGTAGGATTCTATGGTCTCCAGTGCATACAGCTTTAGGGTGATGTGATCTGATGATTTGTTCACTAATTTGTTCTTGAGTCTGGTGCTAGTTTGAGGAAGTGTGTAGTTTGTGTTTGGTAGGATGTCTGGTACTTTTGTAAATTCTTCTGTCTTCAGGGAGTCTGTGTTCTATGTTTAACTGTTCTGCTATGTGCACTGGAGTTTTCAGTTTCAAGTCTTACCTTAGCTGTTAGTTTATTGTAGTCTATTCTGTTTTCTGGAGTAGGGTTTTTCTCTGCATTCTTCCTGGCTGCTCTTCTTTTTTTGACTAAGTCTTCCAGAGATTTTGTCCAGAAGGGGCTATATTTCTTTATACATCCTGGGGGGATTGTTTTGTAGGCTACTCCAAGTATGGCTTGGATTATGTTGGTGTAGAGTGTGTTAATGTTTGTGTTTTCATTTAATCAGGTTTTCATCTGAATTCTTCCAAATCTGCTTTTCTATAATTCTAGCGAGGGGGTTTGTGTGGTCTTTGGTTTCGTGTGTGAGAAATTTGTAGAAGAATGGGGCAATGGTCGCTTCCTATGTCATCAAGCACTCTCAGAGTACAATTGTTGTGGATGTCTGCTGAGACAATGGTGAAGTCAGACTTGAATGTGCATCCAGTGGCTGTGTGGAGGAGTGTTGGTGGGGAGTCTTGACAATGTCGTCATGTTGCTGGTGTTGCATAGCTCTTCAGTGTTGTTTCCCATAGGGTTTCAGTCTTTGTATCCTAGTGATGGTAGATGTGCATTAAAATCTCCTCTCTCTCTGAACCTTAAGTGCCCAGGGCACATGGGGCTTCCGCAAGGGTTTTCCACAAATGCCTGTCTTTCGCCTTTTTTACTGCTCTTGCCCAGGTGAGCCCTCTATTGCTCAACATCCTTTCTGTTGTTCTTCTCCACGTCTCTTTTGGTCTACCCTTACTTCTGCTCCCCTGTGGTGTCCATCTTAGTGCTATTTTTGGTAGTGAGTTGTCAGTCATTCGGAGCACATGTCCCAACCATCGCCAGCGTCTTTCCTCAATAATTGTTGTCAGTGGTTTCATCTGCATTTCTGCCAATAAGATGTTATTTTTATTGGCAGAAATGCAATGATAGTTTTCTGCATGTCTGTGCTGTGTATGTTGATTTGACTTTTAGAATATGGGGGACAATAAACATTATACAGAGTGTATCGCAATCCATCATGCCATACTGTTACCTCTTGGACTTTCATTGCACTTTCAGTTTTTAACTTCTCCTTGGATGTCATTTCTCAAGAGTGTGGCAATGCCCTTGCATTTACCTGCATGTACATGGTGTATCCAGGCACTGAGTGATCTTTTTCATATAGAAGGGTTTCTTGTACGATTGCAATATGGATGTTGATTTTTTTCATCTGTCTGTTTAATTCTGAGGCACTTGGCCTAAGTCCAGAAATGTTGATTTGAAGAATGTTTAGTGTGCCCCCGTTCCTGATGTTTTCGCTTAGCCCGGGGGGGGGGGGGGGGGAAAGAGAACCACCTAGCGCGGACCTTTTACGAGGTGACGTCCTTGCTCGAATGGTTTTCTTTTTGTTTCTGACACTTTCATATTGGTGTTTTTGTCCCAAGTCTTTTTTTCATACCCAGGAGGCCTTTCCAGTGAGAAGCTGAGATCAGGCCCCAAGTGCAACACTGGCCTGCCCGATGACCTTGAGACAGTTTCACAGAGATGCTCCGACTATGGGATGAGGGATCCAGTGGTGCTTCAACGATGTCCATTCCCTGCTACCTATAGTCTGGTGGCTGCTTCGTTTACCTCATTCTGATAGCCATTGTTGTAGAGACTCATAGGCTTGTCACATCCTGGACTCGTCGATTTCCATCAGACCTTCCTCATCCCTGCAGGTGATATCTGTGTTCCCATCCATCCACCATCCCGAACAGCCCAGCGCTGGCCCAGGCCAGGATCTCAGCTCCACCTATTGACGGGTGTGCAATGTCAAAAGCTGGAGGGCCTTCTATCCTAGCATGGATATTTGTGCTTGTCATTTTTCCTACAGGCGAGTGGGTTTTCTTAGCGTAGATAGCACTTTGTCAGAGTTATCTGACACTCCTATAATAAACAAGAGGCTACTAGCAGATTTCTCAGCTCTATGTTCCCTTTCTTTTACACAAGGTTCGGCTCCCTAAAAATTCTGCCTTATAAGAGGGTGACATTATATTTTATAACAATAACAAACAGTGTTTGTTGCTACAGGTTTCTGGGCTACAGGAGTAGCAGTCAGAGTTTTTTAAGCAAACAGATCTAATGTTTCCTGTTTCACAAAGACTATGTTAAGATAAGTGTGTTCTTAACACAGTTGTTCCCAGGGGAGATCTTTTTACATAGTGCATCTTCTTCTTTGTTCACTTCTACCACCAAGATCACCCTGTGATCCTACTGAATTTACTCCTGTGGTCTTTGATTGGTCCTGTGATCCCTGAGAGAGCCACAAGAGATCCCTGAGAGGACCACATGAGGTTCAGAGTATCGCAGGGCTTGGGCCTGTATTCTCAGTGGGTCACAGAAGCGGGATTGCGTGACACTGTGGTTTTTGTTGCACCAGTTTAATCTAGAGTTTCACCAGAAAACCTAGACGTGTTTTGGATATCCGTATATCCCCGCCAGGTGAGAGGTGGTTGCCCATCTAGTCCAGCGTTGGACTTTCTCAGTGGAAAACCTCAGCGTGATTAGGATACACATATATCCCCATCAGGTGAGAGGTGGTTGCCTATCTAGACTGCCCTGGTCCAGTGTCTCTGACTTCAGCATTTTGTGGTCGTGGCCGCTACCCTTCCTAGTTGTGACCAGGATGGAGCTTTTGTCCAGGAGGACGAATCTTCGCCACTAGTAACTTCCACCCCTGGGTTGAGCCGGTTTAGGCATATTATCCCAGTATGGCCATGTTTGGGACGTGACTGACGTCTAGAGCAGAGGTACCTCGACATGCTTAGCCTTCAAGTTTCACCTCTGGTATAAGCCAGTTTAGGCATATTTCACCAGCATGGGTCTATATCGGGCATGATCGACCTCTAGAGCGGAGGTGGCGTGACATGCCTGGCCATCAAGTTTCACCCCTGGTGTGTGCCGGCTGAGGCATATTTCACCAGTGTAGGTGTATTTCGGATGTGGCCAACCTCTAGAGCAAAGATGCCGTGGTATGTGTAGCTCTCGTAGTGATACTACTGGACATACCGATTAAATTTCACTTTATCCTTTCCTTCACCTTTTCACATCGCAACCCTTATTTCTTTTCCCGCATTTTCTTCCTTGACCGGGAGCAGCTTCACTCTATGCGCAGTATTCGAAGAGTCTTGCCAGCAGTGTCTTAACCTCTTGGTTAAGCCGGTTCATGCATTTTACCTGATATGACTGCACTCAGGACGTGGCTGACCTCCAGACCAGAGGCGCTGTGATTTGACTGTTTGCTTCACTTTATCCTTTCTACCACCTTTTCTGCAGTGATGCCACGTGGCAACCCCATTTGCACCTTTCTTCATTGGCCGGGAGGAGCACCGCTCCACGCACGGCAGTTGAAGAATCTCACCAGCAGCGGTAGATGAGCTATCAAACGTGTTACTCATCTACTCTTCGCCCCTTCTCCTGTCAGTTTAAACAGTTCTGCCACAGGAAGGCCAGGAGCTGGCCTTGACTGCCAGAGGCTGTTTGAGATGAATTCTCCACCCTACCTCCGGCAATAACAGTCCTTAGAACCATATGTTATGACAAAAATTTGTTTTCCCAGGTATCTCAAACCAAACCAAAAATTGTCACCAAGATATCAGGTCCATGATTTAAAATGAATTTTGCTATTCTCAGAACGCAGTAGCTGCCTTTGCTAATCATGCATATTTTTTACCATAACTCATGCTGCATTTATGGAAAAGTTGTGATTTTTGTGGTGAGCACAACTCACTTCCTATGCAAATGAAAACCTATAAAATGATGAGGTTACACAAACAAATTCAGTTAATTTTCAAGCAGACAATTATGGTGCATCTATCGCAAAATTTACGAAACATTGCTATTGGTCGCCTGCAAGCAGGCAGAAGTCAAAGTCAGGTTGCCAGGCATTTAAACATGCAGCTGAGTACCATCAGTTGACTGTGGCACCATTTTCAAACCTGGCTCAGATGAAGGACGGCACAGCAGTGGATGACCCAGGGTGACAACAGCAGCCTCAAGTGCCCAGTCCTTGCGTGCAGGATGTCATGTGTCTGATCAAACTGTCCAGAATAGACTGCATGAAGCTGGACTGGTGGCACAATGACCCCACCAAGGTCCTGTCTTAATGAAACGCCATCGCCAAAATCGACTTGTTTGGCCCTACCAGCATCAGCCCTGGACAACTGACAATCAATGGAGACATGTCTGGTTTAGTGATAAATCTTCCTTCCTGTTGCACCACCATGATATGCAGAGAAGGGACTACCACAGGCCAAATGAATGATTTGTCCAAAATTGCACTGATGAAGCTCCGCCGCATGGTGGTGGAGGTGTAATGGTATGGGGAATGATCAGTTTCAAAGGAAGGAGTCCATTGGTGCAGGATGCTTGAATGCGCAATGATACGTCAATGAAATTCTTCGACCCCATGTCCTTCCATTTTTGGCTGCACAAAGATCTGTGTTTCAACAGGACAATGCCAGACCCCATTCTGCACAGTTCACCACACAGTTCCTGACTGCCAACAACGTTCTCACCCTTCCCTGGCCATCCCTGTCTCCAGACATGAATCCAATCAAGCACCTTTGGGATGAGGTACAAAGACATGTTTGTCACCGAAACGTTTCTCCAGCCAATTGTCATGATCTGTGGCAGCCACTCCAGGAAGAGTGAGCAGCCATCCCACAGGCGCACATCAGACATCTGATCACTTCTATGCCCAGGAGATGCCAGTCACTGATCGATGCAAGTGAAGGCCATACACCATACTAACTTGAGAACCCCTGTGACTAACAAATTCTCATCACACAGATGCAAGAAACTGTCAAGTGAGTGTCTAAACCCTTAGGTATTATTGTGTCCAATTTTAAAATATTATTAATTCAATTTAAAAAGCTATAGAATATCAGAGTTATGGCTAAAATTGGGTCATCAGTAGTTATGCGTTTCTTTTTTTGGACAGTATATTTAATTGGTAATAATTAGTAATCATCTTAAAGCATCAAGGAATACTGGCAGTGATTATTAACAAGCAATTACCACCAAAATAAACAACGAGAAACACCGAAGCTTTTGGAGGTCCTCGGTTACAATAACCAGTTTATATTACCATAAACCTATTAAAAAAGCAACCAGCAAAATTGGATGGAGAATAATTAGGTCAGTAAAATTGTGACGCTTAATTTACATGAAGGAGAATCAGCCAGTTTTAACTTTGGTTCAGCACGTGAGCATTTTGTAAAGGTTATGTAAATCGAACAGCAAATACAGTAAATAAAAATAAAAGCATAAGGTACCAAATGTTGTATTATGAAGACCACTGTTTCAGAAAGTATTTCATGCAAGCTGAAAGACAGGTACAATTTTACCGGTTATGATAAACCCAACATGATCACTAGAATATTGGAAATGTCAATTTTTTTTTATCATATCTTTGTAAAGTCTGTGAATGAAAAATAAATTGCTAAGTACATTTTATTTTGCAAGGTGGGAAAAAAAATACTGCGCTGTTTCATATGTGATCTAAATGGTGACTGCATTCAAACATTTTATAAGGTCTCCAAACAATAAGATCTAAACGGTGACTCAAGCTAAAGAAAACATGCAGAAAAGTGAGAAACATCAAACTGAATACAGAACAATACCAAGTTATTATAAAAAATAGACACAATTAAATAGCAAAGATAAATAATATAGATGAACAATAGGCAATGTTAAGAGATTCTATACACCAAACTGTTAAGGAGATAACACCACCAAAAAAAGAGAAGTCTCTAAAAATAAATGGATGACGGACGACATCTTAGGACTGATGGACAAGAGGAGGAGGAGTAAAAATAATCAAGAAAATTATAGCACGATAAATAAAGAAATAAGACACAAATGCAGAGAAGCAAAAGAAGTGTGATTAAATGAACAGTGCAGACAGAAAGAGGACTCCCATAATAAAGACAGCAAAAACATGCACAAAAGAATTGGTGAACTCACAGGCAGGAAAACAAAATATACCACAGGATGTCTGCAATCAAAAGAAGGTAAAATGTTAATGGGAAAAGAAGACATTGTGGACAGGTGGAAAGAGAACATCGGTGAGCTATATGGAAGAGAAAGACCAGAATTAACAGCAGATACTGAAAACTGTGATGGCCCACCAATACTTGAAGATGAAATCATAGATGCCATCAAACACATGAAGAAAGGAAAAGATAATATAACAATAGAAGAAATAGAGACGCTAGAGGAGACAGGAATAAAAATAATAACCAAGTTACTGAATGACATTTAGAACAGTGGTTATATTCCCAGTGACCTGATTAAATCCACGTTTATAGCACTACCAAAGAAACCAGGTGCAAAGGAATGTGATGATCACCAGACTATCAGCCTCTCATGTCACATAACGAAGCTACTTCTGAGAATAATTATGAGAAGAACAAGGAAAAAGATAAAAATGGAAATAGCAGATGAACAGTTTGGATTTATTGAAGGGAAGGGAACACACAATGCCATTTATGCTTTACGAACACTAACAGAAAGAGCTTTAGAAGTACAGAAAGATCTCTACTTATGCTTCATTGATTACACCAAGGCATTCGACAAGGTGAAACATAATGAAATTATTAAAATGCTTGAAGACATCAATATAGACGGCAAAGACCTGAGGATTGTAAAACATCTATACTGGCAGCAAGAAGCAGCAATTCGAGTTGAAAATAGAATTGGAAAATATCAACCTATAAAACAAGGGGTGCGACAAGGATGTGTACTATCTCCAGACCTTTTTTCTCTGTACAGCGAGAATATTCTAAGAACAATCATCACAGAACCAGGCATAAAAATTGGAAGATACAATAAACAACCTTCGGTATGCTGACGACACAGTATTGATAGCCGAGAACCAACAGGACCTGCAAAATCTCTTAGATCTTATTCTTCTTTTTCGTTCACATTGTCTGTCTTATATCTGCAGTCCTGTCTCTTGGACAAATTTCACTGTTTTTTGTAATTCATAATCTCTTAGATAAAGTCACCAAAGAAAGTGAACACAAAGGCCTTACTTTGAACATCAAAAAGACAGAGACTATGGTTATATCTAGGAAACAGAATCCACCAACATGCAGTATAAAATTAAATGGAACTATTCTAAAGCAGGTGCAGAAATTCAAATACCTTGGAGCAGTAATAACTTCAGATGGGAAATGCAGAACGGAAATTAGGAACAGAATAGGCCACCAAACATTGCATTTCAGAGAATGAGAAACATATTAGCCAACACATCCTTATCAATGAATGTTAGAAAACGAGTCCTAAAATACTATATTGAACCTATCTTGTTATATGGAAGTGAATCATGGACTATAGGCAGGTCTGCACAAAAATCACTGGAAGCAGCAGAAATGTGGTTTATTAGAAGAATGTTGCGAATCCCCTGGACAGCAAAAATAACTAATGAAGAACGAATGAGAAGAGCTGGAGAGACAAAAAATCTTGTCAAAAAGATAAGAGAGAGACAATGTACTTTCATAGGACATGCAATGAGAAGAGGGGGCATTGAAAATATTATAACAACAGAAAAAACAGAAGGAACAAATCAAGAGGAAGACCAAGAGAAATGATACTGGACAGTCTGAGGAGATGGTGTGAGAGGAGATCACCAACTGAGCTGATGGCCTGCATGAAGGATCATGTACTCTGGAGAAGCATAATAGCCAACACCAGTCGGCATGGCACCTGATGATGATCATGATGATAAAATGGTGACTGCACTCAAACATTTCATAATGACTCACAATAATAAGATCTAAATGTTGCCTGCATTCAAACATTTCATAATGACTCACAATAATAAGATCTAAATGTTGCCTGCATTCAAACATTTCATAATGACTCACAATAATAAGATCTAAATGGTGACTGCATTCAAACATTTTGGTTTGACAAATAAATACAAGGCTTCCGTCAGAGGTGCATATTGTTGCCTTACTTAACTTCCAGACTGAAAATATAATGAGGAATGTCAGAGAAGATGTAGACAAGGTATATTATGAAGCCATAAAATTTTGAGGTTATGAAATATCAGAGATTAGATATTCTGATGACATAGTATTACTGTCCACAACAAAAAAAGGAATGAAAAAACTAATTATGTTAGTCCTTAAGAATAGTAAAGAGCAAAATTTCTATCTTAATGCAAAGAAAATTAAATTGATGACAAATGACAAAAAAATAGGCAGCTGAAATATATACTGATTAAAAATTGGAAGAGGTGGATAGTTTTGAATATCATAGATCATTACAACCAATAATGGAGATACAATGAGGGAAATTAAAAGGAGGACACCTATCGCTCTTCAAAAAGTAAAAAAACTAAAGAAGCTGCGGAGGAACAGATAGAACTACAAAAATAAGATTTTTAAGGGATGCATCTTTCCCATCGCAACATATGCCTGTGTGACATGGATACTTAACAAAACAGCTGAGAAACACATAAATGCTTTTGAATGTAAATGCTACAGAAGAATTCTTCAAATATCATGGACACAAAAAAGAACAAATATATCCATACTTCAAGAACTTAATATTGAAGAAGGCTGGCTAGTAAACAAGATTAAACATAGAAAACTTAAATGTTTTGGACACATTAAACATCATGAGAATTTAGAGAAGGCTGTCTTGGAAGGGTTACATAATGTGAAAAACAAAGAGAGGAAGACCAAGGTGAAGATGGCTGCAAGACATCGTTGATAATCTGCAAATGGATGCATCAGCAGCAGGCCATCTTGCTTACAACCCAGAGGCCTACAGGAGAGCTGTTAGGGAGGCAAAGTTCTGCAAGAGACATGCAAATGACAGACTGACTGACTGTCTTACAGACAACAAACTCAATTAATTATTTATTCTGAATAGACTGAAATTGTAGTTTGGTAGATAGTCATTAGTGCAAGACGGTGAGAATAACACCTTTTTTTTAACATGTATCTAGTTACTTTCTGTACAGAGTGCATGGACAAGAGTGAAATGTAAATGTTGTATTTTATTTTATGTTGTTTCCCAGGTTTTCAATGTTAATTATGTTTGATATACGTGCAGAGTATTTGTAGAATGTCTGGACAGATTAAAAGTTGTATGATAAAGGGCAGAATGTCAGTCACATCAGCATGACAAATTCTCAACCCTTTGGGAATAAAGATCAATCAATCAATTAGTATGTTTTCTCTTGTGTGCTCTGAGTCTACCACTATTGTAAAAGTCAATTCCACATCACCATATTTCTATGGCTTCTCTCCTGCGTGTGTTCTTTTGTGTTTTTGAAAGTGGGTTCGGTAAGAAAACTGAGCACTGCAAACATCACATTTGTATGGTTTATCTCCTGTATGTGTTCTTTTATGTGCCTGCAGACTGCCACTTCTAGTATACAGAGAACCACAGACATCACATTTGTATGGTTTCTCTCCTGTATGAGTTCTTTTATGTGCCTGCAGACTGCCACTTCTAGTAAACAAAGCACCACAGATATCACATTTGTATGGCTTCTCACCAGTGTGCATTCTTTTGTGTGCCTTCAGGCTGTCACCTTTGGTAAACAGAGCACAGCAAATATCACATTTGAAAGGTCTCTCTCCTGTATGTGTTCTTTTGTGTGCCTTAAGATTGCCACCTTCATTAAATTGAGCACCACAAACATCACATTTGTAAGGTTTCTCTCCTGTATGTGTTCTTTTGTGCACCTTAAGACTGCTACTTTGATTAAACTGAGCACCACAAACATCACATTTGTAAGGTTTCTCTCCTGTATGTATTCTTTTGTGTGCCTTAAGACTACCACCTTCATTAAACTGAGCACCACAAACATCACATTTGTAAGGTTTCTTTCCTACATACTTCTGTTTTTTTCTATTATTTTGTAAAGCCATTTTACAACCACTATTAGCCTCACACACATCTGATGTCTGAAAATTCTTAGTCTTGTGTACATCTGACATTTGAAACCTCTTAATTTCATGTACATTTGATTTTTGCAAGATCTTAGTTTCATGTATATCTGATGTTTGCAAGTTCTTAGTTTCATGTACATGTGATGTATCCCATATCTTATTTTCTTGTGTATATGGTGTCTCCTGCCAGTTCTTATTTTCATGTACATCTGATGTCTGCCAGTTCTTATTTTCATGTACATCTGATGTATGCCAGTTCTTATTTTCATGTACATCTGATGTCTGCCAGTTCTTGGGCTCATGTACATCTGATGTCTGCCATTTCTTATTTTCATGTACATCTGATGTCTGCCAGTTCTTAGGCTCATGTACATCTGATGTCTGCCAGTTCTTGTGCTCATGTACATCTGATGTCTTGCAGTTCTTGGGCTCATGTACATCTGATGTCTGCCAGTTCTTAGGCTCATGAACATCTGATTTCTGCCAGTTCTTGGTCTCATGTACATCTGATGTCTGCCAGTTCTTTGGCTCATGTATATCTGATGTCTGCCAATTCTTGGTCTCATGTACATCTGATGTCTGCCAGTTCTTATTTTCATGTACATTTGATGTCTGCCAGTTCTTTGGCTCATGTACATCTGATGTCTGCCAGTTCTTTGGCTCATGTACATCTGATGTCTGCCAGTTCTTGGTCTCATGTACATATTCAGCAGCTTGCTCCATTTTCATGTACTCATCAAGCTGGAAGAACGACTGGTTGTTCAATACACCAGTATGTATGTCTGAAATGTGAAAACAGGAAAATAAGAAACACAAGTCCTGTGTACTTAGTTAAAATGTAGTGAATTATATGTTACAGGAAACTCTCTATATACCAGAACTGAACAACTACAAAGGACAGTCAAATTCTTCACTATGTCATCAGCTGGCCAGAGCTTCTAGCTCAAAACTACAAGGAGACCCACCACCACCAAATGTTCCAAGTACAAAAAAAGACAGAAAGAGTGAAGAAAGTGAGGAGAAACAAAAATGACAGAAAGAAGGATGGCCACATATAAATGAAGAGAGTCTGACACAAAATGCTGACATTTTATGCTAGATTTTTTTACAAGATGGAGGCCAGAAAAACTTAGTCTATATTTTTCATCCATTTTTTTGTGTTTTTATCTGTTGTGTTGTTTTGTATGTGATCTTTGAAAAAAGATTATTGTATGTCCTTAACATCATTACCAAAAGACTTCCTAAATCACAGGCATATATCAGGGTCTGGTTTATTATGCTGCTAAAGTTGCAGAACATGGATGAACATGGAAACAAATGTATCAATGGCTCAAATGTTAATGGAGCAATAGAACTATACAAATCCAGGCCAATAACAGACTGCCTAATCTGCCATCAAAGAAGGGCTGCCACACAGTTCTACTCTTTGCTCAACATTTTTTCAAATCTTTATAAATAATTCCTCACTATCTTGTGGAGAATTTTAAGACTATATGGAATACCATCTAAAATTGTCAACATCATTAAGGATCTTTACAATGGATATGTTTATGCAGTCAACACAGAAGAAGGAATGAGTGAATGGTTCCAGATTGAAACAGGTCTAAAACAAGGAAGTATATTATCTCCTTGCTTTTTGGAACTGCAATAGACTTCATAATGAAAAAATCCTGCACATGTAAAACAGGCACTGTCTGGGTACATGGGACCCAACTAGAAGATCTTGATTTTGCTGATGACATAACATCAGTGACAATGGGAATTCGATGGAAGAAAAAACAGATACCCTGTCTTCACTGGCTAGCAAAATAGGACTTTAACATGGAAAAAACAAAAATAATGAAACTTCCCATTAATCAAAAAAGAAATATACACACAGAAGGAACAGCTGTTGAAGAAGTCAACCAATATGCATACCTTGGCAGCTACATAGACCAGGATGGTGACACCAGAAAGGAAGTTAGAATTAGAATTGCAAAAATAGCATTGACCTTAAAAAATCTTGAGATCATATAGCACTAAAAAGTTATCAGCACAAAAACCAAGTTAAGACTATTCACTTCAAATGTAATATCTGCCCTCATTTACATGTGCAAAAAACAGGAAAACTAAAGAAATGGACAAAAATTAGACTCTTTTGAAAACAAATGCCTAAGGAAAATGCTTAGCATAAAATGGAATGAATTCAAGAACAACACAGAGATAAGACAGGCAAACAAACAACAACCAGTCTCATGGGTGATCAGGAAAAGGAAACGGACATATGTCGGTCACGTGATGAGGAGAAACAATCAGACAATCCCAAAACAAGCTATCAAGTGGAATACAACAGGCCAAAGAAAAAGAGGTCTACTGTGTGAAACTCCTTACTGACAGACTAGCCACAGAGAAAATGAATATACTCACAGACTAGCCACAGAAATAATGAATATACTGACAGACTAGCCACAGAGACAATGAATATACTGACAGACCAGCCACAGAGAAAATGAATATACTGACAGACTAGCCACAGAGAAAATGAATATACTGACAGACTAGCCACAGAGACAATGAATATACTGACAGACTAGCCACAGAGAAAATGAATATACTCACATACTAGCCACAGAGAAAATGAATATACTCATAGACTAGCCACAGAAATAATGAATATACTGACAGACTAGCCACAGAGAAAATGAATATACTGACAGACTAGCCACAGAGAAAATGAATATACTGACAGACTAGCCACAGAGACAATGAATATACTCACATACTAGCCACAGAGAAAATGAATATACTCATAGACTAGCCACAGACATAATGAATATTGGGACAGACTAGCCACAGACATAATCTTCTTCTTCTTCGTTTGCATTGTCTGTCTATACCTGTAGTCCTGTCTCTTGGATAAATTTCACTGTTTTTTGTAATTCATGTATGGAACCGTAGAGCTTATCTTCTTTAGTGGTTTCACTGGGCCAGTAATTATTTCTCAGTGTTTCATAGTTGGTGCAGTTCTGGAGGATATGTTCCACAGTTTGGGGAACTTGGGCACATGTACATAGATTAGTAGTACCAACCTTAAACTTTGTATACATATGACTTCGGAGTCGGCTGTGTCCTGTTCGGAGACGGAAGATGGTGACTTGTTCCTTTCTGTTTAGCATGTGATAGTCATCATGTGGTGGTGTTTGTGGCTTCCTGTAGGTTTTTATCATGCTTTTCTTCTGATTATAGGTGACTGGTATGTCTGGTTGCTCCATTTCAGTGCCCTCTTTGGCCAGATGGTCAGCTTTCTCATTGCCTGGTATCCCACAGTGGGAGGGAATCCATTGCAAAGTGACTCCATGTTGTAAGCCAATTTTTGACAAGGCATCCTTAAGATCTGGTAGTTTGTTGCACTGAAGAGCTTCCAGTACTGATCTTGCATCTGTGAGAATTACTACAGGAAATGTATCAATTCTGGAGTCTGATAGTTTTTCAACTGCAGCAATAATTGCCCTAACTTCTGCATCAAAGTTGTTGCAGAATTTTCCAGTGGGTATGGAAATCTTGTCAGTGGTGTTGTTTGGATATTCAATATGTGCTCCTGCCCCTCCATTCTTTATGGCATTGTGTGCAGATCCATCTGTATACACACGTATCCAGGTGTCACATGGATATTTGTCATCTAGCACACTAAGTGTGGCTGTTGATTTTACAAGGCTGCTTTGCATCTCACCATTCTGCACACCGTTCACTTCAGTCTGAATAGTTATTTGTGTATAATCTGCTTCTTTCCATGGTGTATGCTCTGGTACAGATGATAATGGAGTGACTACAGTTGGAAGGTAAGGTATCAGCTTACGCATACGCTTGGCCTGGTGAATGAAGCTGCTTCTTTTAAGCTGGCTTAATGCCAAGTTATTGAATCTCTCCTTCAGGGGATGGCTTACAGAGCTAAGGAATTTCTCTCCCATGGTCATGACCTTTGTGTCTCTACGTTCCTTTAGCGCTTGAACACCAACTATTTTCTGGATTTCTACTATTGGTGTGGACCTCATGGCACCTGTGATAATCCGTAGTGACTGATTTTGAACCTTGTCTAGATTATGCAGCGTAGTGTTTGATGCTGTGCACCAAGATGTTGAGCCATACTCTAAATGTGGTAGAATACTTTGCTGATATACATTCTTGAGGATTCTTTCACTAGCTCCCCATGTGGTTCCACTTAATTTTCTTAATATGGCTAGTTTTCTTCTGGCTTTTGCTTCTGCACTGTTGATGTGTTGCTTCCAAGTCAGTTTTGAGTCAAGAGTCACTCCTAAGTAAGTGGGTTGGTTGTCCATCCTTAAGGATATTTTATTTACAAAGATCTTACCTGCTTTCTGTTTATACGAGACAGTGAACAGAGTGGTACTTGATTTCTCTGTGTTGATACTTACACACCATTTGTTTGTCCATGATGTCAAGATGTCTGCTGCTCTTTGGAGTCTCTGTGTAGCAACTGTCGCATATTCATCTGTACACCACATGACCAGATCATCTGCATACAGTGCCGCTTTGATTCCATAGGGAAGTTCCTTGACCAGGTCTTTAATGAATACAAGGAATAATGTAGGCGAAAGGACTCCTCCTTGTGGTACACCGTGTCACAGAAGTACTTTCTGGCTTTTGTGTCCATCCATTACTACTCTAGCTCTTCTATTGTGTAAATAGGACTTTATCCAGTTGTACAGTCTTCCATTCACATTGCAGTTTCTTAGTTTCCACAGCAGATCTTTTTTCCATACTTTATCAAAGGCTTTCTTTAAGTCTATCCACGCTGCTAGTAGAAGGTTTTTCTCTTGGACACAGACATAATGAATACTGGGACAGACTAGCCACTGACATAATGAATATGGTGACAGTCTAACCACAGACACAATGAATATTGGGACAGTCTAACCACAGACACAATGTATATGGTGACAGACTACCCAGGAGCAAGACCACCTTGAGATAACATCACCAACATGAAAACTGTGAAGGTACATTATCCACATGAACTACATACTCAGTATCTGAACCAGCCCTACAAAACCATTCTATTACTGACAATCTGTCCTGCACATTCCAAAACTTGGCCCAAATGGAAAGAAATTAATCTCAGGGACTGAAAAAGTGAAAATCAAGTTACAGTTAACAAACTTACTTTTAACATCCACACATGACTTTGACTTTTCTTCGGTTTCTGACATTTTGATGCAGTCACTGACTGGAGTCCAAGTGTCTGCAGAGCTGTAGCTGAAGTTATTCTGAAAAGTTGAGTCAAATTTTAACACAAACATTGTTTTTGGACACATTAAATGTCATGATAATTTAGAGAAGACTGTATTGGAAGGATACATAATGGGAAAAAGAAAAAGAGGAAGACCAAAACAAAGATGGCTGCAAGACATCGTTGACGATCTGCAAATGGATGCATTAGCAGCAGGCCATCTTGCTCACAACTGAGAGGCCTACAGGAATGCTGTTTGGAAGGCAAAGTTCCGCAAGGGACATGCAAATGAATGAATGAATGAATGGTTGTTATAGAAGCTAATAAAGCCTATATCTTATCTTGTCTTGTCTCCTTCCTCATATATCTTTCGGTGTTGAGGGGAT
This sequence comes from Achatina immaculata, assembly GCA_009760885.1. Taxonomy (NCBI): domain Eukaryota; kingdom Metazoa; phylum Mollusca; class Gastropoda; order Stylommatophora; family Achatinidae; genus Lissachatina; species Lissachatina immaculata. The sequence continues at coordinate 22,865,243 of CM019710.1, forward strand.
AAAAAGATGTCTTGTATCAGTGTCACATTTGCAGGATTAATTTAGTCAAGAAAAAAAAAACAGTAATGGAACACAACTTTCTAACCCACTTTTTCTAGACTTTGAGGAAACATTTAACAGTGTATACAGAAAAAAATGGTGGAAGAAGATTACATTCTATGCCATTCTACAAAACATAATGAACATATAAAAAAGGTAAATTTCCCATTTCCATACCATTAAGGCATATTAGGGAATACATATTTTCCATGACCTTCGGCACATGAAAGTGTTATGTGGTCAGTATCATGCCTGGCTGTTTTACCTTCCCAGATTTCTCTGGTACCCATTTTTAGAGGCTGGGTCAACTCCGGCTCCTTTTTTAGGTGTGTACCAGAAAAAAATCCCACTGCTGGGACTGAACCCAGTACCACCAGATTAGCAAACTGAGCACCTAACCACTCGGCTAACAAGGCCGCCATAATGATGAAGAACATATTAACGTATAATGAACAAATGCAGAACTCTTTTTAGCAGTTATTGTTGAGATATGAAATAATATGATACATGTGCTACTTAATATAATATTATAACTGTTTTATGGCTACAATTAGTTAACTAAAATACCTCATCTATCTCCTCCTTCACCAGGACTTTCTCTTCACTTTGGTTCATGTCTGCACAGATTTTACCTCTGACTGTCTGTGGAAATATGAATGGTCTCTGAATGATACAAGTTACAAAAGTAACAGTGTGCCAGTTCTGTTTTACTTATTTTTCTCAGTATTTCTTTAAAGTTGAAGCAGGATATAGCGATTCAGTAACCCACAACTGACCACCAGCAGCAAAGTTGCTGAACTATAGCTATCTTTGATTTGGTCTTCCTCTCTTTCTTTTTCCCATTATACGCCCTTCCAAGATGCTCTTCTCTAAATTCTTACAACATTTAACGTCTCTAAAATATTTAATTTTTCTCTGTTTAATCTTCTTTACTAGTCAACCTTCTTCAATATTAAGTTATTGTGATATGGATAAATTTGTTCTTTTTTGTGTCCATGATATTTGAAGAACTCTTCTGTAGCATTTACATTCAAAGGCATTTATGTGTTTCTCAGCTGTTTTGTTAAGTGTCCAGGCCTCACAGGCATATGTTGCAATGGAAAAGATGCATGCCCTTAAAAATATTATTTTTGTAGTTCTGTCTATTCCTCTCCACAGCTTCTTTAGTTGTTTCACTCTGTGAAGAGCGATAAATGTCCTCCTTTTAATTTCCCTCATTGTATCTCCATTATTAGTTAGTAATGATCCATGATATTCAAAACCCTCAATCGCTTCCAACTTCTCCTCATTGACATATAATTCAGCTGCCTTATTTGTTTCGTTACTTGTTATCAATTTAATTTGCATTAAAATAAAGCTATTTTGCTTTGCACTATTCTTAAGGACGTTCTGCACATATTTGTACTTAGACAAATATTAGAACAGGCAAATGAGTGGCATAGCACAACATATGCAGTTTATAGATTTTGAGAAAGCCTTTGACAGTTTCAACAGAGATGCACTGTGGAAAATCCTAAGATGGCATGGTCTCCCCCATAAGATAATGAATGCTATCAAAACCCTATATAAGGGTTTTCACTGCAAAGTGATCTGTGGAGAACATACTATATTATTTATCTTGGCAGTAGACTGGTTGATGAAGGAGGCAACATCAGACAAATGCAGAGGATTACAATGGACCCTTGACACAGTTGCTAGAGGACCTTGACTCTGCCAATGACAAAGCAGCCACAAAGATATGCAAGATAAAATAAACAAGCTAACTCAGAATGCAAACAACATAGGATTAAAGATCAACATAGGAAAGACAAAGTCAATGCAGCAAAATGTGAACAACAAAAATGTACTCAGAGTAGACAGCAAATTAGTAGAGGAGGTCAATGAATTTGTATATCTTGGCTGTAGAGTAATAGAAAATGGAGACAGCACAGAGGACATCAACAGCAGACTTACTAGAGCAAACCAGCCTTTTGCAATGCTGCAGACTATATGGAAATCTAAAAAACTAAGCATGAAGACAAAAATCAGGATATTTAAGAGTATTGTTCTAAGCGTACTACTCTATGGAAGTGAATGCTGGAAAATCACCAAAACCATAGAAAACAAGTTGAATTCTTTCCAGACTAAATGTTTATGAAGAATTAAAATAATATTTTGGCCAAACTCCATAAGAAATAACATCTTGTTGGCAGAAATGCAGATGAAGCCACTGACAGCAATTATTGAGGAAAGACACTGGCAATGGTTGGGACATGTGCTCCAAATGACTGACAACTCACTACCAAAAATAGCACTAAGATGGATACCACAGGGGAACAGAAGTAAGGGTAGACCAAAAGAGACATAGAGAAGAAGAACAGAAAGGATGTTGAGCAATAGAGGGCTCACCTGGGCAAGAGCAGAAAAAAAGGCAAAGGACAGGCATTTGGGGAAAACCCTTGGGGAAGCCCAATGTGCCCTGGGCATTAAAGGTTCAGAGAGAGAGAGAGAGAGAGAGAGAGAGAGAGAGAGATTCTCAAGAACTAACATAATTAGTTTTTCCATTCTTTTTTGTGTTATGGACACTGTGTCATCATTCATTCATTCATTCACTCTTTGCATGTCCCTTGTGGAACTTTGCCTCCCTAACAGCACTCCTGTAGGCCTCTCGGTTGTCAGCATGATGACCTGCTGCTGATGCGTATATTTGCAGATCCTCAACGATGTCTTGCAGCCATATTCGCCTTGGTCTTCTTTTCTTTCTTCTTCCCATTATGTACCCTTCCAAGCGGTCTTCTCTAGATTACCATGACGTTTAATGTGTCCAAAATATTTAAGCTTTCTCTCCCTAATTCTCTTCACTAGCCAGCCTTCTTCAATATTAAGTTCTTGTAGTATAGATATATTTGTTCTTTTCTGTGTCCATGATATTTGAAGAACTCTTCTGTACTATTTACATTCAAAGGCATTTATGCATTTCTCAGCTGTTTTGTTAAGTGTCCAGGTCTCACAGATATATGTTGCGATGGGAAAGATGCATACCCTTAAAAATCTTATTTTTGTGGTTCTGTCTGCTCCTCTCCACAAATTCTTTATTTGTTTTACTTTCTGAAGAGCGATAGTTGTCCTCCTTTTAATTTCCCTCATTGTATCTCTATTACTAGTTAGCAGTGATCCAAGATAATCAAAACTCTCCACTTCTTCCAGTTTTTCCTCACTGATACATATTTCAGCTGCCTTGTTTGTTTTGTCAGTTGTCATCAATTTAGTTTTCTTTGCGTTAAGTTAGAGGTTTTGCTCTTCGCTGTTCTTACGGACTGGTTGTGGACAGTAATACTGTGTCATCAGCATATCTAATCTCTGGTATTTCATAACCTCCAAATTGTTATGGCATCGTAATATTCTTTGTCTACATCTTCTCTAACATTCCTCATTATATTTTCAGTATATAAGTTAAATAAGTAGGGTGACAATGTACACTCCTGGCGGACCCAAGTTGTTGTTTCACCATTTATTCTTACTGCTGCTTGTTGGTCTAGATACAGCAGTGATGTTAATTGTATCAGATGTGTTGGAAATCCTATTTTTTCTATTATTTCCCAAAGTTTCTGGTGTTGTACACAATCAAATGCCTTTGAGTAGTCTATAAAGGATAAATATAGATTCACATTAAACTCTCTGCATTTCTCTATTATTAATCTTATATTGAATATATGATCTCTTGATCCGCTTCCTTGCCAAGAGTTGGTCATCTCCCTTAAATTCATGGCTAAGAGTTGGTCATCTCCCTTAAATTCATGGCTAAGAGTTGGTCATCTCCCTTAAATTCATGGCTAAGAGTTGGTCATCTCCCTTAAATTCATGGCTAAGAGTTAGTCATCTCCCTTAAATTCATGGCTAAGAGTTGGTCATCTCCCTTAAATTCATGGCTAAGAGTTGGTCATCTCCCTTAAATTCATGGCTAAGAGTTGGTCATCTCCCTTAAATTCATGGCTAAGAGTTGGTCATCTCCCTTAAATTCATGGCTAAGAGTTAGTCATCTCCCTTAAATTCACGGCTAAGAGCTGGTTATCCCCCTTAAATTCATGGCAAAGAGTTGGTCACTCTAACCATAGCTGACTGCTGGCAATAAGCCAGTTACTCAAGGTTGACTATTCCTTCCCCTCCCAATGAGCTATTGTTCAGCAACTCTCACCATGTATACACTGAACTGGACCGGCAACAATGGAGAACCCTGTGGTAAACCTGGATGTATTATTATTGGTTCTAAAGACCAAATGCCACATCTGAGAACCACCTTTCTTTGAAACAGGGCTGCAGCTATCCATCTGATGAGGAGAGGGTGCACTTCTAGTCTAAGAGCCATGTGCTCTAGGTAACTGAAAGGTACAATTCTTTACCCTTTGAAGACATCCTGAGCAAAGACTGCAGCACTGAGCCATGTCTCTGTTACTCCTATACCCTCCAAGTGTGGGTGGGGACATGTGACAACCTTCCAGGTCAATGGTGAATTTATGTGTAACAATTTTCTTAAGAAGCTTGCCAACGGTGTTCTGCATCGTGTTGATTCTGCAGGCACTGATCTGGGAATGGTCCTTGTTTGGTTTCAGCAGCAGGTAGCTGTGTAGCCATTCCTCTGTGATTTGGGCACTTTGGATGCCAGTGTTGAACTCCCCAGCCAGATCTTACATATCATTGTCTGACAGACTGTCTGTGTCATTATACTGGAAGCCTTCAGGGTCTGAGGCCATGTTGCATGATCTTTTGAGCACTGTGTGAACAGTCTAAGTTATGATGGCATGTTCCTTTTCCAACACCAACTCCTCACAAAAGCTTTAAGACTGTCATCTTAATTAACCTTCAGTCTTGCAGCTTTGGGCATCTGAGTGGCGAAGTGGTTAATGCACTGGTCTCTCATGATGAAAGCCAGGGCTTCAAACCCGGTCAGAGGCGCCCCAGTCACCCAGCTGTAGAAATGGTTACCCGACTTCTTCTGAAGAGTTTGTTCAAATCCCAGGTAATTCTCTTGTGATTTTTCTTTCTTTCAAGTCTCACTAAAGTGCTTTTTCTACAATTTTTTTCGGGGTCTAATCCTACAAAATTGTGTTCTCTTTTCTGAAGTTGGAGAATGAAAGGCAGCCAGGAGTGCTGCTGACCACATCACCCTCTAGTGTGTCGACAGGTCAAGAAAACATGGGCACTAACACCATATCCCTATGTGCCTCTAAGGCATGACATGATTACCTTTACTTTACCTTGCAGCTTTATACATTGTTAATAATAAATTTTTTAAAATTACATTACTAAAAACATAAGTAACCTGGAATTAGTTAGTTAGTTGATCCCCTTGTGCCTAAGGCGGCGCATAGGGTGGAGGACAAGGCTCTCCATGTCTGGCAATTCTTTGCTACTTGCTTTAGATCTTCGGTGTTTCTGATGAGCATTGTTGAACACTCCTTGGTGATAACTCTTCTTAGTGTGTCTTTGGGTCTTCCCCACTTTCTTTTACTCCCTGGTGACCACGTAAATGCTTGGTGTGGGAGTCGTTTTTCGTCCATTCCAAGTATGTGGCCGATGTAGTTCCAGCGACGTCTTCTGATAAATTTTGATACGTAGTCTTGTTTAGTTTCTTGTCTTATTGATGTAACCAATCTGAAGTCGTGCCAACAGATATTTAAGGTAGATAGAGGTGTTTGGTGCAGTTTTACAAAGTGAGGGAGGGAGTGAGTAAGGTGAGAAAAAAACGAATATAAAGTATGAGAATGTATAAATGAAAAACATACAACATCCGATATTTCGGCGTGAGCATTATTCGAGGATACATACACAACGAAATACAAACACGAAGCTGTTCCCCACTTGGAGCAAGACACTTCAGATAAGTTCTTCGTGAAACTCTGAAGAGGACATTGTTAAGAGAGGCCAAATTAACAGGCATAAAATCCTTTGATGAGGTTGAAAGACTCGCCGAAAACAGGAAAAATTGGCGAACTACTTTGCGAGCCGTATGTGACGTTTAACGGCACGGGAAGGATATAAGATAAAAAGGCACTTATTTTCAAACCTAGAATGACATTGAATTAATCTCTGTTTCCAATGTTAATGTATGTAAATCAGTTGAATAAATTATCTAAAATGTAATATAATATTTGTTTAAAAGCGCACCATAAATCGATCAACCTCTTACATGAAGGCGTTCTTACTACTATGCTAATCCCAGCACAACAAACGTTCAAAATGGCTGCCAACGGTGTCGCTCAACTTTTTTTCACCCACTGAATCACAGTCTACTATCATCACCATCATCAGGTGCTGTGCCGACTAGTGTTGGCTATTATGCTTCTCTAGAATTTACCGTTATATATGAACTAGGAAAAATGTAGGAACCGCTTTATTAATTAACGAGAACACGTTAACTGTGTGTGCTCATTAATTAATAAAGCTGTTCCTACATTTTTTTTCCTAGTTCATACATTTTGTTATCACAGCTTTACTGCAGTGGTTTCGTGATTCGTTATATCTTGCATCCTTCCCGTGCCGTTAAACGTCACATAGGGCTCATGTGGTAGTTTGCCAAGATTTCATGTTTTCAGCGAAGTTTAAAGTTTCACGTGGTCGATCTCTTTTTCTTCGGCCTTTTGTGTTCCATTTGATAGTTTGTTTTGGGGTTCTCTGGTTGTTTCTTCTCAGCACATGACTGACATATGTCATCTTCTTTTTCTGATCGCCCATGAGACATGTTGTTGTTTGCTCACCTGCCCTATCTCTGCGTTGTTCTTGAATTCGTTCCACTTTATACCGAATATTTTCCTTAGGCATTTGTTTTCAAAAGAGTGTCATTTCTTGTCTGTTTCTTTAGTTGTTTTCCTTTTTCATATCCATAAATTAGGGTGGATATTACATTAGAATTGAATAATCTTAACTTGGTTTTTGTGCTTGTAACTTTTGAATGCCATATGTTCTCAAGATTCTTGAATGTCAATGCTGCTTTTGCAGTTCGAATTCTAATTTCCTTTTTTTTTTTGGTGTCACCATCCTGGTCTATGTAGCTGACGAGATGTGCATCTTTGTTTATTTCTTTAATAAAAGTAGATAGAGGTTTATGATGCAGTTTTACAAGGTGGCAGAGGGACCGAGTAAAATGAGAAAAAACGAATAGAAAGTATGAGAGCAAGATGAGAATATATAAATGAAAAACATACCACATCCGATATTTCGGCGTTAGCCTTTTTCGAGGATTACATACACAAGCAATATATAACTAAAAGGAAAACTTATCTTAGTAACATCCTCCTAAGTAGGAAACACAAGAATGCGTGTCCCATTGACGAGGCATAGAGACCACGAGGGCCCACAAAGGATAGCAGATGAAGCCAATCGGAAATAAGAGGTGGGGCTTGGACATCTGTGGCTAAACATTTTTGCCTTAGCAACCACAGGGAAA